>OV884009.1:25159065-25759065 GCA_930367205.1 Acanthosoma haemorrhoidale | reverse complement strand
CAAAACACATTATAAAGTAAGGTTCATAATATCTATTAGTTTTTCTGTGTCCTAGATTTAACTTATAGTTACATATCCTATCTTATTACCACAACTAGCAATTGCAATTTTTTGATACTTGTAATGCTGTAAAAAGTAAATAATTCTCAGAATTGAGTCTGAATCCCTAGTTTAATGCTTAGTTTATACTTTGATACCATAACCAATAATTGTTAATAAAACATATAAGAATTGTTTCACAATATAGCTTCTCCCTTGGAAGATTAATGGTCATAAAAACTGAACTGATTTTAAAAAAGCATTTGATGACCTCAATCGTGATTTTTTTTTTCTGATGTTAGAAAGATAGAAAATATTGTATAATTCCTACACAGCTTATGAATCTATGTGGATAAATTCAAGGGATCATAAAATAATTGATATATTCATTATATTTTAGCAAATCTAATAACATAAACTAGTGTTTAATGTATGCACGAAACAAAATACATTTATTTTCAAAACTAACAATGTGCTGCATGCATTATTGTGAATATTCTTAAAATTTTCTGTGTTTTTTAAGTATAAAAACTCTTCAAGGCAGTAAGTGTGTACTTGAGTTTTTTTTTGTTAAATATAGTGCCTTTGAAGAAACCACTCATTTCAATAACTAACTCTAATCCAAATTATTATTATTCATTTTACCAATGAAGTACATTGCACTTGTCACAAACCATCATATTATCTCAGTATTGAAAATGATTTTGTTATTCTTGGGGGTCTGCATCCAATTTTTTAATTTTATTACATTTATTTTCATTTTAATTATTTAAAATATTATAATTAGATTGAAATTTTTTTGTTTTTCACTTTGTAGTCCTTAGGAACCAATCTCCCATATCAATGAATTTTCATAAGCTATTGTCTTGTTAAAATATGATTCAGTTTGAGAAAGGACATATTCTTGAATTGTGGGGAGTTTTAAGTTGTTGAACCTTGTTATTGATGATACTAATTCCTAGGTTTTTGAATTGGAGTAGATTTTTGAATACCAAGTATGATATGCTGTTGTTTCCTGGAGATTTCTTTACTTTTAATTTTTTGATGAGTTTTCATATTTCTTCAAGTGAGAAAGATGGAAAGTTATTTGTTTGTGACTGGCACTTTTAAATAGTCGCAACCAGTTTTTAATACTTCATTGTTAAGATGATTTGACCCTAAATTTAAGTGATTTTGTGTATTGCTTGGAAGTGGGTACCTTGTAGCATGGCTTAGTTTTTATCCAAATAGGCATAGCTGTTCACTTGTTTCAATGAACAGTGTCGGGTGTTGTGGGATGCCTTTCAGGGCAACCACTACCCGGCAGTCATCAAGAAAAAGATAAAATAGGTAATCCTGTGGTCTTTGACCTTTCCTGGTGGCCTTGTCAGCAGGCCGCTTTATTTGTATTGATCTGACTCCATAAGATCTTAGATGTCCCCCAACAGTGCGGATATATCATAGCTTTAAAATTTTGTTTGGCCTGTACTTTTCCCATTTTATGACAATATTACAGCAGTAGTTGATGTGATTTAGTTTGGTTAACTGATGTTTATTTTCTAAAATTACAAACCAAGGTAGTTTTATAAGACCATTTTCTGTTTTTTTTCTCATGTTGATAAATTCCCAGACCTTAGTTTTGTAGATTAGTGATGATATCTTCTATGGGGGGTTTGGGAGGCATACCCTTGTGTGACTGCTATTGACGAATTGTAGGCAATGTATACATGTCTATATTGTATGGATGTACATTGAAAATACTATATAAATGAGAGAGTGAATACAATATTGTAAATATAGTTTGAATGAGATTATTTATTACAACTATTGATTACCCTATTAGGGCAGACTGTAATTTTCTTCTAAACAAAGATTTAAAAAAGTATATTAGCCAAAGATTTAATATACTATAATATAGGGTCAAGGACACAGGGGACCCCCCCCCCTCTTTGATCTCCTTGCCCTGATTGGAAAGTGCTTTGCTGAAGATCAGGAGGGTCCTGGGTTTGTATCCCGGTCATCACTACTTTTCTTCTTTCTGCTAATGACTATTTCTATAATTAAATAATAATTGTGTGTTTGTTTTTACATATCCAATCTACTTATTTATTAATTACATTATATTTGTTATTTTTTTGTATTGTAGGGATTCAAAGTAGATGGAATCAAAGCTGAATTTATTCCAGTAGAGTATGCTGACGTTCGTGCTACAAAAGCAGCTTTAAAGAAACTAATGAAAGCCTGTATTCCTAGCAGCCCACAGACTGAAAATGAGCAATCTTTTTATAAGTGAGTTAAATAAATGCCTTTGTCATGCATAATAAATAATACACAATAAATAAATCCATGGTGCAACACCTTATGAAGAGGTATGCTGATTGAAGGTTGTTACCTATGATACCGCTAAAGGTATTAGTGTGATTGGTACTAGGTGTTCCGACTTAAATTTCCGTTTTTTTAACAGGATTCACTAATTTATTCAATTCATTTATCATTACAATGCTGAGTAAATCTCAACTAGAACCATCCCTCTTAAAAAATAATCCTGGGGGAAGCCAGGTTACCACAGTCAGAAGTCAGTATGCTAACCACTAGGCTATGGACAAAACTGGTTCTTGGACCTCTTAGGTGGTCAACACATTAAATAAACTAGCAATTGTTAATAAATTAAATAAAAATCTTTTACTATTACATTTAATAAGGAATGTTTTATTTTTACAGGTTAGTTGAGAGTTCTGAATGGCTACAACAGTTGAAAAACTTATTGCAGTTGTCTGGTGCTGTGGTAGATCTTTTGGATGTTCAAGGATCTTCAGTTATGTTGTGTTTAGAAGATGGATGGGATATTACTTGTCAAGTAAGTTTAAATATGTGTGTGTTTACTCTATTGATCTTTTATTGCATAATGTTTATTATTAAATATATTGTTTAAATAGATTTTGTGATTCGTATAAAATGTTATAGCTGGCTTTGTTGGTGCATATAGTGTTTGTGAAACATCTAGATCACTACTGAGGGGGTTGATTTATTTCTATTATTCTTTTGATTTTCTGAACCATCCCCATCAGGCTTATGGGGAATCCAAGCGCTTCTTGGATAAACATTGTTTATTACCTAACATCTTTTCTTAAACTGTATAGATCTATTTTCATTATCTTGTAGCGATTTCCTCTTCTATCAGCTCCTGTCCTCTGTGGAATAATCTTGACTTTATCTTGTCATATGATATTTATTATATGTCTCGGTGATTGGCAAAAACTAGAACCTTTCTTCTTTCATAATCTGCAGTGAGCAGGGGAAAGGGAAGGCATGCACATCCGAGGAGGTATTGAGGAAGGATAAATTCCTCGATGTGCCACCATTAACCCTGAATTATGCCTCACTCAGACAGGTCGATAGGGCTGTCTATTTAGGAAGTGTTTAGCAGCAAAGATGGAGGAACGGACGACAACAAGCCTGTATTAAAAAAACTAGCAGAGTTTTTGCTTAGTTAAATACTATCTAGAGGGCTGTAAATGTTTTCATAAAGACGAATCTCAGTTCAGAGGCAGTACCCCAACCAATTCTAAAAAGAAGGTGTTTCTGGTTGTCACACTCTGACATTGTGAGATCTGCACTTGAGTGGCTCGACTTAAGAGCAGGCCAAGGATAACCTGAGGGTGATGATGAAATGTGTACTACCAAAGGAGTGGGAGAAGTTTCTTAGCAACAAAAAGCTTAGCAAAACAAAAAAAAATGATGATCAAGCACCAGGTCGCTAGACCTATCTAGTAATTGATTCCAAAAATTAGGTGTACCACCAATGGCTGAAAGTATAACAGGTCTCACATTACTTGTAAATAGGAAGGCCCTCATGCACTGTGCGTCTTAACTCTCCGGCAGCAGAAACAGAAAATTTAATGAGCATGACTTTGTCACTAGCTTAGCTTTTCTGTAATTACTTGAATTTCACTTTTTATGTTTAATCATTTCGATCTGCATTAAACTTTTATTTTTATGAAAATTAAAATTTCTTCTAGACTAATATCAGGTTTAAAAACAATTCTTTTATAATATGTGACCTTAAAAATAACATTACAATATAAATATATAACCTAGTTCTAGTTCTAGTCTAGTTCCATATGTGTCGGACTATTGAGATTGTACTCTACTGGCTAAATATTAAAATAGTGGAATTAGATAGAGCCATTGATAATTATTAATAAATAAAAATGAATCTATGCTGGAACAAAGGATAAGATTATTGTGGAGTAACAAGTCATTTCATTTCTTAAAATGGTATAAGGTTGACAGTGGTTTCCACCTTATCAGATACATTGTCCTCAGGAGTTGTCTTTACTTCTAAAACTTTGTTTTGATTTTCATATTTCTTCTTTCAATCAGCTACTCACTCATTTTCCTTCATGAGGATAATGAAATCCTGACCAGTCCTATCCTCGGAACATGCTTAGGAAAGCCCAGGTATACAACGGAACCACAGTGACAGAAAAATATGTAATAAAAATACATGCCAATCTTTCTCCATTGTCATTATTATTCATATAAGTTTTCAGTTATACTGTAGTTAGATGGGGTGATTTTTCAGGTCTTTTATAAAATATTCTGTTTGAATTTGTCAATTACTATTAGTCTGTTTCTAAGGTAGCCGTAAATATATAGAGGGAATTAAAACTGAAAAAAGATCGAGAAAGAGGTAATAGAAATGATGAGATCAAACGTTAGTACAAGACTGCTTTATTCGTAGCTCTTAATCCTATACACATATAATCGGGATGTTTACATCCTGAATTTGGTATTAAGACCATATACTGACAGTGCCCAGGCCTTAATTTATGCACATAAAGATATAGGGATGGTACAGCACAATACCCATTATTTTCATTTCTTATGATTTCAACCTACCAAGATTTTCACTTGTTATCATACATATTTTTTGTTTTTTTTGTGTCTTTCGGCATACTATATATTATTATAGTAAATATTAATATTATAATATATAATTAAATATTATTAATATATATTAAAGCAGATATATTATGCCATTTAGCCTCTGTGGATCTCCATCTCTCCATACAACTTAGCCTACCCTAGTTTTGGCACCCATTCTTTGTGGTTTTCATAAATAAATCTTGTATTGGTCTTGCTCTTTATAAAAATTTATTATCTCTTCTCCTGCTCCTTGATATTTTTTAGTTTCCCTACACTCATCCATTTGAAATACATGCCCTAAACACATGAACTGTCTTTTGCCTGAATGCTATTAAAAGGTAAGTCTTTTAATTGGTTTTCATTACTTTTTAGGTAATTGAGCTCTTTCCTTATTTTGCTAATCTACACTCTTAAGAAATTATATTTCAGAAACTGTTAAGTGTTTACTAATCTGTTTCTTGGCATCAGTGTTATCCAGCCTGATCATGCTATTTCATTTTATTATTCTAAGATCTAACTGATTAAAATAAATAATACTATGAATTATAAATTTATATTTTATGATTACTTGACATCACAAAACAATTGATTAAAATTTAATTTTTGAGTCAATATAGCTATTTTGAATTGAAGGCACATTGCAATAATTTCTTTTTGTTTTATTTTATAGATATCTTCAATGGCACAGCTATGTTTGGATCCTTATTATAGAACTGTGGTTGGTTTTAGAGTTCTTATTGAAAAAGAATGGCTTGCCTTTGGCCATAGATTCAGTCATCGTAATGGCATCTCTCCAAATTCTCAAACATCAACATTTACACCGATCTTCCTTCAGTTTTTAGATTTGGTGCATCAGGTAATATTTTGGTTAGTTTTATTCATTGAATTTCTATTTATTTTAAACATTTTAGTATATAGGCCACTTGCTTTTCAGATTACCAATTAATTTTGATAACAGAGAAAATTAAGTATTGTTTAAGAACTTAATTTAACACCTTTATAAAGTGAGGTGGTATGACATAACTAAAGAATTTGCTGATTTATTCAATTCATCAATACAAAAACTTCTCTTAGTAATTGACTTAGCTGCATTATGTTCTTTTATTAGTGAAGTAGCTGCTTCTCTTCCTTCAAGTTGTTGAATGATTGAGCACTTATTAATTAAGTGGAAAATCTTCTGTCTAATCATGATTAGTTCTCACTAAACATTCAAATTTACAAAAATTATTCTTCAACTAAAAGTAAAGTCTTATAGTATTCTTACTTTATTATATAGTTTTAGAATACCAGATCAGTTAAAATTTTAAAGAATATCATACCTTAGTGTACAAACATGGTATAACAAAATATCACAACAAATACAATTAATTTTCTTTTGTTCACAAGCAAAAATAAATAAGTAAATAAGAGATGTTGTGTATGTATTACCCATAAACTGTTATTACATATTTGTTATTAGTATACAGTAAAACCTAGTTTATCTGGACTAACTGGGACAAAGGGCAATCCAAAAAATTGAAAATCCGGGCAATATGGAAAACAAAATCCTTAAATAATAAGCACTTACCACAATAAAAAAAAATTCTGTTTTGTAACAAAATTACATAGTATTGTTTACAAAACATTAAAAAATATAAAAATAACTTTTCACATCATTTCTCAACAAAGAATTGGTCTACTGTCCTATCAGAGTAAGTTGGTGAATACCGTGTTGATTTTTCCAACGCTCTAGCCACTGCTGGCTAGCTGTTGTAGGTCAGTATTCAATAACTTTTTGTTTAAGCTCAAAGCTTTTTGGGCCAAGATCGGTCCAGATATAGGCAAACCAAATTCTCCCTGAGCATTGTACCACATGAATTGTGTCTCCTCTAATGTTTCATGTTTTGTTGTTCTTCTACCTTCCAAACTGTCTTATCTGTATAATTTTACAACAAAAGTCTTTAATTTCTTTTCTTTGCTTCTTCTAGTCAGACACTGTTGAAGTTCCAACTTCCAATTCAGCAGCTATTTTCTTCAATTCTTCTCCTTTATCAATTCAATTAATAGTGTCTAACTTTTTATCCATTGAAACCACAACCTTCTTTCGCTTTGATGCCGTTTTAAACTTGAACACTGCAATAAACTTCCAAACTCTTTGCTACAAAAAAAAAACCCATGTGTACATGAAATTAAATATGTAACCAGTAATTAAAATTATAAATTGTAGCAATAAAATCAAACAAAGACAATCCAGTCGAACTACACACGATAAACACAATGACAAGTGCCGTGGGAAAACTGAGAGAGGGTAAGTGGTGGATAGGTAGGCATCTAGTTCAACTCTCTCCCAGTAATATTTATAGTGATCAACACCCTGTGATACTCAAGAAAATCTTTCTTAAACTTAACAAAAAGCATTTTACTAACATAATTTACTGTACAATCTATGCAGGACCTGTACATGATAATCAAACTAAAAAGAGAATATTTGGCTACTTATAGTTATGGCTATCATAGTTAAACATTATTATCTTTAAATTTAAAAAAGTCTACTAATCTTATCAGGATCAACAAGTGACAGATAAACTAGGTTTTATTGTATTTACTTATAATTTGGTTTAAAAAAATTAATGTTCATTATTATTATTTTAGGATTATTTAATAAAGAAAATTAGCTATACATAACTGCATATGTATATGTGTGTAATTATTACTAATAAATGCATTTATAAATAATTATCTTTTGTAGGTTCAACAGCAATTTCCTTTGGCATTTGAATTTAATGATTACTACCTCCGTGTGCTCGCCTACCAATCTGTCTCATGTAGATTTCGTACGTTTTTATTAGACTGTGAATTAGATAGGGTAGAATGTGGCATTACTGCTGTTGAAGACAAAAGAGGTTCTCTTACATCTCATCATAAAAATGTTGATACAGGCTCAGATGATGAGTCTATATATCCAGGTATGATTTCTATTTTTTCATTTAATATATTCAAAATTCTTTGATCGTGTAATCCTTTGGCTTTAAAGAGAACATTGGTTATTTTTAGTGATAATTCTGGAGTTTATTATTGATTTCATTATTTTACATAAAATAGCTAACTGTTCTTTTATTTTCATTCTTTCATGTTTTTACAATATCACAATATTAAAAATCTGCAATTATGCTTTAAGACCGGCAACCTGAACCAACCACCTTAATTCCTAAAATAATGCATCCTACATGTGTTTTGACTACCTACAGTGACAGTATATGCAGTAAACCAATATAGTATAATAAATAACTATTACAAGCTGCTCATAATACAATATATAACATCCTACCTAACAAAATAATTATTATATACAGTTTAATCTATGTTAAAATTAATACCAATACAGGGGTTCCTTGTCTTCTGTAAAGTTTTCTGTTTCATACAGATTACATACTGTACTTTGTATTGAAGCTATATGGGGAAAACACAATATACTCCTCTCTTGAAGAAAATTTAGGCTTACTAATTCATAAGAATTAATGGAAAGTCATCAGACGTATACAAACATGGTAAAGCTGATGAGAATGGCAAGTTTGCTTAAGACCTACTGGTACAAACTGTTACCTGATGCACCCAATCTAAGTATTTTGATTTTTGATCTCATTATTTCATATGAAATTTGCCATTCCCGGAAGTTCACTGTTTCTTCTCACCCACGCTCGTGAAAGTAGATGTTCCTTTCTGCAGAAATGGGAATCCTAACCTCCTTGTCTCCTGTCTACATCTCAGCAATGTCTTCTCCCTAGCTTGTCCCCTGCAGAAGATGGTGTCTTCTTTCCTCGCTCGGAGTCAGTAAATGATAAAGAGAGAGGCTATCTCCTCTCTCTTTTGCCCCTCTTTACTCGTGGACCCACCTAGGTTCCACCCTTCTATGGCATGGGCCTTCTTACAACGGCCAACCTTCTATGTCACAGGCCTTCAGTACGTGACACCCCAGATTTCACAATTTTTATGTCCTTTATAAATTCGTCTAACTAATCAAACTTAACAGTTCCAATTTAATAAACTAAATAAATTTAATATTTGTTGACCTTCAAAAACTGCAGAATACGATTGTTCCTTCCTCGCTCACTCCATCATCCTAATTCTCTACCTCCTAATATCCACTATGCTTCATTCTTATGAATCTTGAAAACTCTTCTATTCCGACACCTCCTCACCGTCCAAACAGACTCTAGTTTGGGAACAAATTATTCTTTATATTATATTTTCATACTTAAACTTTTACATTACCATTTTTATCTCATTGTCTACTATATTTATAATCAACCATGTTTTGGCACCTTCCTTAGTTTTTACTATTGTATATTTAGCTTTTGTGGTACGTTTTCTTGTAATAATTTATTCATACAGATGTTTACTCTTCATTTTACATTACATGAAGAGGCACAGGATACTCTTAGCTATCTTTCAGTCATGTATGACAGTATGATGTGGTTCATGGGAGGAAGATTGTCTTTGAGTTTACAGAGCAAGCCCTGGTGATCAAAGGCCTGAGAAACATCAAGAAATACTCCAGACCAATACTTTTTCTTCTCAAACGAGGAGGAATACACTATGCCATGGTATTTGTAGATGGTGGAATGTAAGGAAACACCCCAAAAGATGGGTATTAGAGGGCCGAGGAAAGCTGATTAAGAAGGAATTGTGTTCAGGGTCTAGGATAGTGTTGTCATGTGGACAATACACATTTGTCAGATAAAGAGAAAAGGTTGAAGCAAACTTTTATTCCTAATTCAGACCTTGTATAGAATGTAGCAACCCTACAGGACATATAAAATGTAATTTGTGAATAGATTCGCCTGAGAATCTATAATGAATAATAATTTTGTCATTTTTAAGGGGATTGGGGGGAGAAAGAAGAGAAAAAAAGGTTAAAGCAATCTGCTCATCTGTCTTTGCCCAGGAGCCATCATCATGACGAAGGGATGTTGAGTATTATGGAGTAATAAGATTCTTTTGGTAGTTGTCCATAGCGACTGGTCAGTAGGAGTCGGTTCGTTAATTCCGTGAATGTTTTGTTGAGGTACTTTTGTAGTTCTTCTTGAAGTTGTGTTGTAAGTTTGTTAAGTTGTCTTTTGTTGGATGAGTGGCAAGAAAGTGTTCAATACTTTCTTGCCATCCTTTTATTTTGTTTGGTTGATTTAAGTACACTAGTTTGAACTGCACTTGTGACCTTGTATGCATTGTCTATGTCATCCTGGGTTTTGAGTGGAGAGTGAAGGTCACTATTTTAATTTAATTTGTAAATAAGATTGTTTGTTTTATTTTTTCTAATACAGAATAAAGTTTTCTTATCTCTGTCATTCCTTTTGTTAGCCACTTCCACTTTAATTTGTGCATAAAGAACAGAGTGAAGGGCTAACATGTTGGAATTGTTAGGCACAGGCTCTAAATTCACCAAGAATAATGGAAGTACAGTCTTATTTATTCAGTGTGTAGTGTTGCAGGTGTCATGGACCTTAGAGCCAATCTATTCAAGTTCCTTCTTCATTGCAAAAGGAATTGAGGGGGGGGAGGGTTTCTGATCATTACCCTGTTTCTGCTTTTTAAGTTGTTTATGAAGTGTTGCTTGCATTGGGTGTCTTTCAACAAATTTGATGGTAGTGCAGCAGGAGTCTGAGGTCACTGCTGCTTAGATGAGGATGGTAGGTGTGACATTTTTGGCAGGATTAACGTAAGTTGAGTAAGAACAAGTGTCCAGTGCATAGCTGGCAGTGAGTAGAGGGAGTGAGCCAGCAAATGCTTGCTGTTCCCTGATAGCTGGGAACCTATTATAAATTAAAAAAAATTTAAACTCATTGTTGCTGGACAATGGGTTGGTAGAAATTGCTGAAACCACAGCACAGGCTCAGCTCTTATGGGAAGGTCTGGGTAACATAAAAAAAAAAAAATTTAAATAAGCCAACATAGAATAGAATTGTTTCGAGAGGACAATAACAACATGATGGCCAGGAGGCGACTCAATTGGTATTTAACTCTAAATAAGATAAGTATGTATTTAAGATTAAGTATGTAATCTTAAATAGCTTCTGAGCTGGGACATGAGAAACAGTACTGTTTTTTTTTGTATTCAATTCAGCAATAAGAAAAATATGAGATTTTTATAGTTATAAATTGTTTCAAAAGTTGTATTGGTATATTTAAAAATTGTTAATTTTATATACTAAAGTGAATGGTATAATCATATTGTTAAGCTACAAATTTAGTTTAATATAAGTTAATTTTCCATATTAAAACATAATTTCTTGAATATATTCTTTGAATTTAGAATGACTCAATTTTATTCCATAAAATCTATAAATTTATGTTTTGACCTTAACATGAAAATAGTGTTATCTTCTAAATAAATAATGAACAAATTAATTCCAGGAGGATTAAGGGCAGGTACACATTCTGGACCTAATTTAGGACAGTCAGTCTTTGATTATATTGAAAAACATAATGCAAGAGCTCCTGTATTTTTTAATTTCATGTATACCCCAGATACGGATCAACCTGTGAGTAATTGTTTTGATTTCCTTTTTGTTAACAGTATTGTGTGATTTATTAACTAATTGAAAATTGTCAACTGAGGTTTTTGATTAGATTTTTTCTAATTATGTATACATATTTCTTTTTGGTAGATAAAACATTTTAAGATATAGTGAGTTCATTTAACTTTTTAAACATTTAGAAAACTACCTATTTGTTTTTTATTCTATTTTATTTCTTCAAATGCATCAATCAATTACTAAGTTCTAATGAAAAAACTCTCATTAAGACTTGTGTCTTAAAGAATTGTTATTTGCCAATTGCAAAAATACTGTCTTCAGTCTTTGATCTTCGGTTACACCAACCATGTTAAAACCACTCTATGTTTTTGTAGGCATTGATGTGAAATTATTGATATGTAATTATCATTAATGAAATTCCACTTCGTGAGAAAGAATGCATATATTACACATAAGCATTTTCGGCATAGTTTTCTGTCTATCCAGACCAGTACCTTTTGGCGACAATTTTGAATCCCCTCTCTTAGACCTAGTTTCCTCTTTAGATTCAGTAATCAATCCTATCTGGGGACCTTATCTCTGGCCTCCCCTCACTCCACAGTACACCCTAGCTCGATGTCCAAATAATCGATTCCTCTAATAATCTTCTCTATTCTCATTTTCCAGTACCATTTTTATCTTCCCACAATCTGATAGCATGATCTTACATCCTTAGTGCCCCTCCTTTTACTCTTTATCCTTCCAGATATATCACCAATTTCAACATCGACTCACTGTCTTAATGACCTAATGATCGACTTCCAAACTCTTACCTTTCCTAAACAAGCATGCCCCCATGAAATCCATACCCCCCCCCCCCAATGGATGTCTGAACACATCAGGAAACTGATAAGAGTCTAAAATGCAGCTGGAAGGAGATTTTTTATGAAACATCCTGAAGACCGATCTTCCTTAAAAATGCTCTGGAACTATAGCCAGTCCATCATCCGATGCGCCAAACAACAATGCCAATCCCTCTCATTTGCTCCTAATCCTCAATCAAAATGGAATCCCGAAATTCTCCTTCTACAAATCTCCTAATCCAGTTAGTCATTTCTCCCATGACAAACTCAACTCTCATTTCTCTTCTGTATTATCCTCACAGGCAACAATTTCTTTTTTTTTTCCCCTATATAATACACACTGATCTATTTCTGCTACCATGAAATCCCACCCCAGTCCATAGGCCACAATAGTATCCCAGCCAAGCACATCCCTTCTAACTTCCTTTCTTACTTCATATTTACCATTAAGTTTGATTTTTTAATTCCTTAACCATCATTTTACCAGTAAGGCTGGAGATCATACAGTGTTTTTGTCTGCTGTGTTTTATGCCTTACACTTATAAAGTCTTCAATATAGAAAATAGTGTGATACAGTTTAGTTTTCCTTTTGGTTAGCTGTCTTATTGTGGGAGAAGTATGTACCACTAGGCTATTCCTATCTGGATTTTTTTTCAATTAGAGGACAGTCACAACTCTCATATCTTCTGATATTAATGTTAGATCTTCATTTTGTTCAATCAGTGAGTGTGCTTGGAAAAATTTCTGGTGTGATTTATTTGGGCGTATTTTTAATAATCATCCTAGGCTGGAAGGTTTTAATGATTGTTGGAAACAAATCAAATATTGTGCTGTTTGCTATTTTGTTGATTGTTTTTCCCACATCTCCTTTTGATTTGCTCTCAACTATTACATAACCTTTCTTTGTGTTGCCTTAGTTGGAGATCCCTCATTCCATGACATGAAGTTAATTTCTGCTTTAAATTGATGCTTTGCTTCATCCATTGTTGTTTTTCTTCTTAAGGATTATTTTATGGCAAGTTCTTATTTTGTCTCGCTTCAGTCTCAAAGTGTTAGTGTTAGCAATAGCAGCAAAACTAACCTTACTTGCTTCAGGTTTCTTGTCAAGCAGCTTGTAACGATTTGCAGGGTAACAATGACTGTCCATAACTTTTTTCTTAGTGTTGGAATTTACCCACTTCTTTTATACAGACAAGCGAATTGTCTCATATACAATGTAACAATATTTTTATAGTTGATAAATATTGTTAAAATATTTAATGAAAAATTAGATTCAAAAATAGATAATTTTAGAGAAGGAACTAACTTTTGGTTTGATACCTTAATTAGTGGATTGCAAAGGACTAAAAAATGTGTTCATCAAGAATCAGATCAACTCACTTCAGAAGAAATTCAAATTGAAGTGTCCAAGTATAGAAGACCCAAGAAAGGTCTCTACAGAAGCTGATGAATTCAATGAACCAAAATCCTCCAGCATTGTTCAAGAAACCATTTGTGAGGACAGTTTAAAAGAAAAATAAGAGTATCGTACAAATCCAACTACACAAGTACAACATGCAAAATATTAGCTGAAGTGTTTTAGATAAAGAAAACTCTAAGTATAATTATTGTATGGCGCTATTATTCATATTATTATACACAACCTTAATAATAGATAACTTTGAATTTGAAGTAAATCTTTTCTTACTCCTAAAAAACAAGCAACAGCATATCGAGAAATGATTTTATACTTGAAGGGAAATAAAATGTGAATTTTGAAAACATTGTTATAAAAATGTTATATTTTAAATAGAAAATCTGGATATTGTATCCATTACTTTAAACAAAACATTAGATAATGATCTTAATAAATCAAGGAGTTTTTGCGCATGCGCTACTATTTACAACAGCTTTCTACTTCGCTCGTACTTCACATACTGTTTACTACCGCTTATAGGCCAGAGTCAGACATAGAATTGTTCTAGCAGGCAATTTATGTGACCAGCTCACGAGGGAGCCCACAGGAGGTGAGTGAATCACTTGTTACATTTGTGTTTAGTGCAACAAGTGATATCGGACAGAGATAGGTCGGCCATTTTGGACGCTATACCTTTAGCCATACACGGATCGGAGATAACATCAAGTGATCAGCTCTCTAGGCCAAACGCTCTGTTGGCTCAGAGCCAAGACCCGGTGTCTCGCCGCTTGTAGTTGTGAGATCGAATCTCACCGGCGCTACGTATCTAATTTATTAGCAAAACAGTTGTTATGATAAAATGAGGTTTTACCAACAACTGATGTCACAAAATAAAAAAAAAAGATCTAGGTCACTAGGTCCAACCCCGACACAATCGCCTGTAAAGCGAAAACCAAGACGTTCAAACAGGAACGTACAAATAACCTCCTCTGCCGCTAGTTCCATATAAGAGATACCTCCACAGGCCAGCACATCTAAAGAAGACACCGTCGAAGTTTCCCCTTTCTTCACGCCCAACACCTTTGAGGCGTTGAAAAATCTTCAAACTGATGAAATGGACGTCAACAAAATGCCCACACAGCCCAAGCCACCAGCTATATTCGTGCGAAATATTAATAACTTTAAATTAATGTGTACCCAATTGAATAAAATTGTAGGTACAGGCAAATACACGTGCCTCAATCGGTCCCGGGACACCAAAGTTTCTCCGGACACTCCCGAAACATACCGAGCAATAGTTAAATACTTAGGAGAAACTAAGGCAGACTTCCACACCTACCAATTAAAGCAGGAACGATCACTCCGAGTGGTGATCAGAAATTTGCACCCAACCACACCAGCTGACGAAATAGAAGAAGAACTCTCAGCTCTCGGATACAAAGTTCGCCAAATAACAAACGTGTTGCGTGAGGATATGCAACAGGATGAAAAAATAAAAACAGCATTACCACTGTTCTTTGTTGAACTCGAGAGGACACCTGGAATCGAGAAGATATACGACCTAACAAACCTGTACTACACAAGGGTACAGGTTGAAAAACCGTATCCCAAACGCGATATCGTCCAGTGCCATTACTGTCAAGCATATGGGCACACAAAATCTTACTGCCACCACCCTCCCAGGTGTATTAAGTGCAGTGGGCAGCACAAATCTGAATTGTGCAAAAAGCCCCTAAAATCGCCTGCGGTATGCGTGCTTTGCCACCAAGGACATCCGGCCAACTACAAGGGCTGCGAGACCTACAGAACACTGAAGTCCAGGACAGAACAACGTCGTCAGCCAGAAGAGGAAAAGCCAGTAACAAGAAGCAGCCCAGCCAGAAATTTGAGGCCTTCTGTCTCTTTCGCTGATGCCATTCGCAACAGAGAGCAGTCACAGGCACCGCCCACTCCCTGTCCGCAAGATCGCCTTTCCCAGCATTCCATTCATCCCGTTAACCCTCAAGCTCAACCACACATCTCGCATATTCCTCCACCTTCAAGTTCTTCGGATCTCACCAGCCTATTAACCTCATTCCTTGCAGAGTTCAGAACCCTAATTACCCCTCTCATTTCACTTCTCACAAATCTTGTCTCCTACCTTATCCCCGTTAAACATAATCCATAAGTGGATCGTTCCGACTCCTTATCCATTCTCCTTTGGAATGCGAATGGTGTTCGCACCCACACTAACGAACTGACAGCACTACTCCATGACAAAAACATCGACGTAGCTCTCATTACTGAAACAAGACTTACGAGTAAACGACCATTTACCGTTCGACAGTACCAGACTTATCGAACTGATCACCCAGATGGAACAGCTCATGCAGGTACCGCTGTCATTGTCCATAACTCCATATCCCACCACATAGTTCCTCTGGTAGCACATGATTTCCTTCAATCCACTGCAGTGTCAATCACCACCTTCACTTTTCCCCTTACACTAGCATCAGTGTACTGCCCTCCTAATAAATCCACTTCTGACTCCCAATTCATCTCCTTTCTAGACTCCATCGGACACCGTTTCCTTGTGGGTGGGGACTTTAGTGCGAAGCACTAACACTGGGGGTCAAGATCCACAAATACACGAGGACGTGCTTTGCTGTCTGCACTCACACGGAAACATTGCTCCACTATCACTCCTGACACAGCCACCTATTGGCCATCTGATCCCAACCGAAATCCTGATCTCCTTGACTTCTTTTTTTACAATAGTTTAGGAGCACTAAACTATTCAATCACGCGCCTTGATGACCTCTCCTCTGACCATAGTCCTTTATTATTAACCATTTCCCTAAGACCAATTCACAAACTGCCTCCTCCTTCATTTATTAGGGGCCCAGTTGACTGGGATCACTTCCATCAGCTTCTTACAGAGTCCGTAAACCTCAAATTATCCCTGAAAACATCCCAAGACCTAGACGATGCAGTGCATTCTTTCACTACTCTGGTCCAGAGGTCGCCTTCGGAGGCATCGTCACCCAAAAATCCATAATCATAATCGTTTACCTCAGCATCTCAAAGATCTAATCCTATCCAAACGCCGCTCCAGAACAGTGTGGCAAAGATCCCGGCATCCTGCCGATCGCCGCTCGTACAATCAGTACTGCCGATTGGTAAAGCGGCGATTGGCATCCTTCCGTTCCGATTCTTTCAATTCCTACCTCTCCTATCTGTCTACCAGGGATAACTCCTTGTGGAATGTAACCAAAAAAATCCTAAAGTATCAACCTGTTTCACATCCGCTCCGTCGTGATAATGGGTCCTGGGCGGCTTCGGATGGGGATAGGTCGGAGGAATTTGCTCTGCATCTTACCCATACTTTCACGCCTCACCTTTCTCATCAGAGCCATACTCACAGCACAACTGTGGAAGATTTCCTCACTTCACCTATTCCTCTCTCTCTTCCACCAAAAGCCGTTAATCCCTCTGAGGTCAAATACCTTCTGAAAAACTTACCTTACCGAAAATCCCCTGGATCTGATCTCCTTACTCCTCAAATTCTCAAACAACTTCCTCCTAAAGCCATAATCTTCCTAACCTATATATATAATAGCATTATCCGAACGACGCACTTTCCACTCCTCTGGAAACATTCCATTATTGTCCTATTCGCCAAACCTGGTAAACCACCCAATGACGCCTCATCTTACCGTCCAATTAGCCTACTCCCTATCCTCTCAAAAATATTTGAGAAACTCCTACTAAAACGTCTACTTCCAATTGTTGAATCCAAACCGCTTCTTCCAAGTCCGCTGTGGTTTAGAATACTCTAACTACTATCCCATAAATGCAGGAGTTCCACAGGGCAGGGTCCTGGGCCCCATCCTCTATAACCTATACACCACTGATGTCCCTTCTACTCCCAATACCTTCTTGGCCACATTTGCAGATGACACTGCAGTCTTGTCATCCCACGCAGACCCCGACATAGCATCCCATAACCTTCAAAAACAACTTGACGAGATCGAGTATTGGTGCAATCAATGGCGGATCAAAGTTAATGAAGCAAAATGCTCCCACATTACCTTCACCCTTTGTCGCAAGACTTGTCCACTAGTTTATTTTAATTCTATTCCTCTCCCTGTATCCGAGACAGTACGGTACTTAGGCTTCCATCTTGAATAACGACTGACCTGGAACCTACATACGAGACTAAAAAGACAAGAACTAAACAGACGCTTTGGACAACTGTACAGACTACTTCAAAGGACATCCCATCTCTCAATAGAAAACAAATTACTCATTTACTAAGTTATACTTAAGCCAATCTGGATATATGTAATAGAGCTATGGGGGACAGCAAAGAAGTCGAACATCAAGCGTATCCAATGCTTTCAATCAAACGTCCTGAGAACAATAGTAAATGCCACTTTTTACCTCAGTAACAAAACCCTCCTTAACGATCTTAATATACCCTACATTCTAGAACTCATCCCTTCCAAGTTTACGAAATTCCACAGTAGCCTTTCCAACCACCCTAATCCTGTAGCACAGTCATTGCACTGTGCCACTCATCCCTATAATCCTCCTCGGAGACTGAAACGACAGTGACCTACTATAAACGCGTGACAGTGGGGGTCCTGGCAATGGCCAGTTTCTCCAATCATGTCCTATTGTATGAATGAGCGAGTGAATGATGCTGTAAATATGGTATGAATGAGATCATTTATCTGTATTATTATTGCCTTATAAAAGGCAGATTGTAATTATTGCACAATAAAGATTGTTAGATTTAAAAAAAAATAAATCAAGATTACACAAAAATTCTCTGAATAAAAATGAAGAAATTAATAATAAAGAAGAATTAGAAAATAAATCATATCAACTAATTAACTACAATTTGGAAGAAAATTAGTTGTTCATAAAAATGACCAAAATAAACCAATTTTTTATGATCAAGCAGCGAATTTCAATCAAGGTATAAAAACATGTGTAGAGTATACAATCCCATAATCATAATCACCCAGATATTAAATTAAGAAATATAAAATTTCTTAATACATCCATGAAATCTGTGTCTTGGCCTTGTCATGTCTGGTCTTCTGCTGAGATCCATCCCAGTGTGCTTTACCTTGTTGGACTGTCTGCTGAGCCTGCCTGATATACGAATCCGGAATATTGGTCAGCAAGTGAATCACAGCCGCCAAAATAACTTCACCTCAGAGACTGTATAGTATAAACCATTATGCTTTAAAGGGTTGACAACATCTACTGCAGTTTGCATTGTATATTCAACTAGTATAGGCATCTTAATATTTCAATGCATGTAAAAATTTTTGGATCAACAGCTCAACAATAACAAACAACAAGGCTAACATGCGTAGGGTGGGTATCTGTGCCGCAGGTAGCATGAACTGAGCTATACGAAAAAGATAACCCACTACCGAAATACCTGATGGCTTCACATTATAAATTGTTTTCGTTATTAAGTTGTTGAATTTATGGTTTCATCAAACCATAGAAACCACTTTTACATTTTTGTAAATATACTGCTATATATATATATATATTATTATTATTGCCTTATAAAAAGTTGATAGATAGTTGACCTGATAGATAAAATTGATTTATTATTTGGTATATCCAATTATTCCCTCCTGGTAAATAAATTAATAAACATTCATATTATAGTTGATAGTGGGTTGAAATAAAGTGTGTCACAACATAACTCTTGATCTCAGCATGAATGATAAGCTTGCTAATATCAATTGTTCGGCTAATATATATATATATTTAAGTCGAGTCATAAGTAACTTCCGTTTTTTTTTATCAGACATTTATTTTGCTCTCATTAAATAACAAAATTATATTAATTTATTATGTTTTCACCACTATTATCTATAACCTTCTCCCATATTCCTGGCAGTTTATTGATTCCTTCTTGTAAAATGTGGTTGGTTTCTTCCTAATTTATAATTTCTTGAAAGAAGTTTGGTTTGACAGCCTGCCTGACTTGCTCTTTAGAATTGAAGGTTTTTCCATTCAAAAAGTTTTGTGAGGTAACCCACACTCCTAACTTGCTGACATTCCCTAATTTCTCCAGGTGGCGGTTAACAGTTGATTGTGATGTATTCAACCTTTCTGCTATACCTCTTGTTGATTGACGTGGATTTTGCTCCAATATTGCCTTTAAAAGGTTGTTGTCAAAGTTGGAAGGACGTACCGCCCTCGGTTCGTCTTTTAAGGTCGTATCTCCAGAACGGAATTTTATAAACCAATTTCTAACTGCCCGATCAGTTATAAGTCCTTCGCCATATACACAGCATATTTTTTCAGCTGTCGCCCTAGCACAGCTGGTAGATACGAACAATAGATTCTACTTAGCTGCATCGTAAGTTACTTATGACTTGACCTGATAGATAAAATTGATTTATTATTTGGTATATCCAATTATTCCCTCCTGGTAAATAAATTAATAAACATTCATATTATAGTTGATAGGGGGTTGAAATAAAGTGTGTCACAACATAACTCTTGATCTCAGCATGAATGATAAGCTTGCTAATATCAATTGTTTGGCTAACATCTCGCAATCAATTAAAATTACCAAGGCTAAAAATAATAATAAATACTTTTCATTTTTTAGGTTTTGAGACCTCAATCAAATTTAGCAGTTTTAGATGTTTGGGGTTATTATATTAATGAAGAACTTAAGCATGGGCCAACCTATGATCTAGAATTATTACAGTTAGAAACTACTCAACAAGAGGAACCAGATACAGTCGAAGGAATGCACTCTACTTCTCGGCAAGTTGTTGTTACCAGGTAATGAATTTGTATGAATAAACATTATTTTTTTAAGTGTCTTCCAGTTAGTCCTTTCTTTATAAATTTGTTCATATTTACTTCTTAACTCATTAAGTGATGAACTGGTTTATAGAACATGAATTAATTGTGAAGTTAGGTATGTTATTCAGAGCTTTGAGGAGGGGGGCTTGAGGCAATGATGATTGCTTTACATTTCTCTATATTTAATTTAAATTTGGGGCATTGGAACTTTCTGGGAGAAAAAGATAGATAGATTTAGGTGTCATCAGCATAATGGTGGTGTATACCCAGAAGACTAGTGGAGATGTGGATGGATGGACTACTCCAGAAGACAACAGAAGTTGATCAGGGACGAGGACTACTTGGATTCACCCAGAGATGAATGAATTTGAAACAGCCGATGGCAATATTGAAAACTGATATTGTTGTTCATTTTCAGGATGGATTTATTGTTGATCAATGGAATATTGGAGGTCTTGCATGATTTCAATAAGAACAGATTGGGTGAAAGATCCCGGTTGAAAGTCAGATTAGAGGGGATTAAGTTATTCATTAAGTTAAGAATTGAGGAATTGTACTAGTCTTTTCAGTGGTTTGGAATGGTGGGAGAGCATTGATATGGCACTGTTTATTCGGAGAGGTTGTGCTTGTAACTTTAAATTTAGAGCAAGAACATTTGGTTTTTTCTAGTAAGAAAGAAATGTGGAAGTTTGTAGGGGGAAATTATGTATGTGGAGCTATATGGGACAGACATAGGTATATAAACTTGTTGAGAGACAAAGCTTTTAAGAATTTACGTACGGGGATGCCATTGGGACTTACCAATTTTGTTTTTTTCATTCATGACTGAGGAAATGAGGTTGGAGGAAGATATGAATGAGATGAAGTTGTTGAAATTGAAGTTAAAATAGATAGTGTTGGTAAGTCTGGATGGAAAGTGATGTTATAAAGCACAAGGAGTAGACAAGAAAGAAAATTGAGATGGTTGGGAAAAATATGGCAAACAGAAAGGTGTCTTGTGGAGGAGGCCACAGTTAGACTGGGAATTAGGTACTGATGTTATGGACTCATGAAAGAATTGGGATTGGGCATTAAGGGTTTTGACCTGAGTGAGGTTGCACAGTGTTGTAAAGAAAGATTGGTCTTCATGATGCCCAGTACAGATGAACCTTCCTCTTGCCATGTTCCAATGATTCATTAAATCTCTTATTTTCTGTGTCAACCAGGAAAGCAAGATTAAGGAATAAGGAACTTGATAGTGGTCAATGATATATGAAGTCCCATTGAATTGTCTCTAATCTAGATCAGATTGTATGGTATTGGTGGTTAGATTGTTGAGGTTATGGTATGTGATATCTCCAGGAGAGGAAGGTGTGACATCAGGATTGTATGAAATAGAAATGAGGTTGGAAAGATACTGAGAGTTGAAAGGAGGAAATCAGATTCCCGTAGGAATCATCAGGATCAAAGGGAGCTCTTGAGAAGAATGATAGATGGCTGTGTAAAGAATCCTTTAGGAGCTGTAAGATACTTAAGCGAAAAGGTATTCCATGTGGGGGAGAGAAGATCCAAGAATTTGGGGTTTAAGGTTATCATGGACAAAAGGGGATACGTCACCTCTAATTTGTTTGGACTGATCGTGGCAGAGAAGAGAGTAGTTTAAGGAAGTAATAAGGAAGAGAACCAGAAAAAGAGTGGATATCAGGTTGGAGCCAGGTCTCCAAAATGGCAAGTAATAGAAATTATCAAGGAAGTGTTTAGGCCAGGAAAAAATAGAACAAAAAAAAAAACATAAATGGGCATATATTTAAGATTAAAACTTTAAATGTAAGTTATGAAATGTATTTATTTTATTCCGTCTCTACAGCAATCTTATTTTTGGTTACATTAACATAAAAAAAAAAATAGTTTAAAAAACTATAAATTTAAAGCAGTAATAAGGTAGAGTGAACACTGGGCCCAAAGATAGTGCTTTGGGCTATAGGGAACAATGACAAGGACTTTTACTCCGAGTCAGTTTTGAAGTAACATCTGTATGAGCCCGTTCCCCTTGTAACTTGAAACCGGCCTTCAGATTGACTTGGTAATGTTGACCTACCAATTTATCAGTGACGACAGCCAACTTGGACGACCTCAATCGTCTACTCGACTCTGTGACAGACCTTTCTGTTGGCATCACTGCCTAACGGTCGTCTTTCAACACTCCCCTACTGGCCTACAATGATGTGAATATAAACTTGTCTTCCTATCTTCACTCAACATTGTGCTTACTGTTTGGAGGGGACGAGCCACCCTAATTCAGCGTAGAAATAGGAGCACTGAGGAGTCCTAAAGACAAATCTAGCCAAGCAGTTCATGATTCACTTCAACTTATCTTGCAAGTCCCAATGAGAGACTATACACCACACAGTCATAGTCAAAGTAGGGGGAAATAAGGGACGATTGATTGATTGATGAAAGGAGGGGGGGAGCAGATCAATAAACATTTATTGGTCGGACAACTAGAGGCCTATGGCCTTTTTTTCAGCCGCTGTGTTATACCCATTTCGATGCTGCTCCATCCTGGACTCTACCTGTGGCCTCTCCAGTCAAGGATGGATATGTCAAGGAGTTGACATGTAGGTTGGAAGAGGAAATGGCGAGAGAAATGGAATAGTACCCATTGACCGACATGAAATTTTTGAGATATTTTGGTTCCAGGAAGAGGGTTTGGTCAATGATTATCCCTAAGTTTTCAATGGTACAGCAGTAGGTGATAATGGTCATTAAGGTTTAAATACTGTTAAACCTAAACAACAAATATTTATTGGTGCCTTCAGAAAAATTAATAAATATAGTGTTATTTAAATTCTTATATAAGTTATATCAATAAAAATATTTTATTTAAGCATTGTCATTTAATTCCTTTTTTATTTTTTTTCCCCAGCTATGATAATGTAAGGCATTGTATTCCTGACGCATTTACACATCTTTTGGAAGAAATTCATAACCTTGAAACAGAACTAGGTCATTTGCCTCAAAAGTGGAAAATTCTTTGGGATAAGTTGGAATTACCTACTACTGATTCTCTCACAGTGAGTTAGCCCTTTATTTTTCTTGAATTATTATGTGAGCTGCCCCTATTTTTACAACTTTTGACATACCTGAATATTTTTGATTTTTGTATGTATCTTTTAAATAATTTAAATGTTTTAAAGTTAGTTTACTTCCTTTTTAATATTCATATTTTCATTGAAGTTAACTGTTTACACATCACATGATTAATACAATTTTAAAGGTTATATTTATTATTCTGCTCAACTTCATTGGCTTGATAAATGATGAAAGACCTTAGCTGCCATCACCAGTTTCTTCCTTCCATAATATAATTACTTCAACAAACTCCTCTCTACTTTAAATTTGCAAAATATCACAGAAGAAAATTGAACTCATTTTTTTTTCATTTTTAGCAATTATTTATCTATACCTGTTAAGGCCACTACTGTTAATTTTTAACAGATGAAAATATATATTGTGAAAGCAAAACAACATAATGCTTTATGGTCTCATGTTTCTTTGTGGGCGGCTGTGTTGACTTCTCGCCCACTAGCCTATGAAAAGGATTAAATACAGCAGTAGACCTATGACTGTTGCATTAAACCAATGTTTCTGAGTCTGTCCATTTGTGGTGAGTTGGAACATTAATGGTTTTTCGTTATGTGCAAATGGCCAATGACTTCCAGTATCCTCTATCATTTATCATGTATTACAAGTGACTTTCCGATCAAGCAATTGGTTGTCGGAAATTTGGAGCCCACCTGTATCTTCTACTGAAATGGACTTTTTGGAAAAGTCACTGGCCCGGACTTCATACAACGTGATTGGCCTATTCACGCACTGTCTGCTGGATCAAAGCCATTGATGCAACTCGCTGACTTACCTCAACGGTACATCCTGGGTAGTTCCCTACTTATTTGTGTCTTAATGGGGCAATTATTTTCTGAGTTTAATTAAATAGACATTATTTTTTTTTTGTATCAGGACAATATTGACAAAATTATTTTTAATTTACTTCACAAGATTTCAGTTTCTTTATATTTATGCCAATGAAAGACAACAGTATTTTTTTTCTCATTATATTAAATATTAAGGGTTTTTTTTTGTAATATATGTTGCATACAGTAACAATAAATTATTTAAAGAAGCATCTGAAATTTCGTTACAAGATATCCCCATTTATTTTATTTTATTTTTTTTATTCTATTCTTTTATGAAGGTATTTTGAATATCATCAGCAATTAATTTGCTTCAATGAAAAATTAATTTCCAGCGTCATTATTGAAAGGTTAAGTTGTGCTAGGGTGCAAATTTGTTGCCCTAAGAACCCGTTTTGTGCAAAATTATGGTAACCATAATTACATGATACATAAACCCCCCCCCACAATACTATAACTATTTAGCTCGAAATAAGGATTCCCCTGTATTTTGTGTAATATAAAAATTACATTTTTAGGGCTATGTTATTTATTACCTATGAAAATACATTAAACAATGTACTTTCACAATATCTTAAATTTTATTTAATATATTGTTGTGATATTTAATGTTATGATTTTTGGTTGTGTTTTAATATAAACAATTATTCCTATTGCCAGAATTGTCCTATTTTATTAACAGAACCCTGGAATGGAGTAAAAGTTGAATATAAAAAATAACAATAAAATATAAAAAATTTAATATAAAGGATAATATATATAATTTAAATTTATGAAAAATAAATTATCGTAACATTTGGCGCCCGCAAAACAGGCACATGTTAATAAGGAAATCTGGTTTTTTGGTTAAATGTTACGATAATTTATTTTTCATAAATTTAAATTATATATATTTTCCTTTATATTAAATTTTTTATATTTTATTGTTATTTTTTATATTTTATTGTTATTTTTTATATTTTATTGTTATTTTTTATATTCAACTTTTACTCCATTCCAGGGTTCTGTTAATAAAATAGGACAATTCTGGCAATAGGAATAATTGTTTATTCACACGCATTTTATCCAAAATTTAATATATAAACAATTACCCATAATTAATAATTTACAATCCAACAATTCATCATTAACAAAATAATTTAAAATTACCCAATTACTCTATAAAGTTATACGGAATTCAAATATACCTTAATTCCACATTATGCGATACTGGCCAGTATTTCGATGTAACATTCTTCGGATGGTTGGTATTGTCCTCTTCAGCGTCCCTGTTCTATGTGTAGCGTGTGAAAGTACATGGGAGCCGGCCTCATGGTATGCATCTCCGTCGGGTCGTGTGTGCCAGAGTGTCCTTGTTGCGTCTCTGTGCAGGATCGGATGAATTATCTTAACAATATATTTGGTAGATCTGTGCTACCTACACTTCTTTAATAAACCATAATGACTAATTGAGTTTAACAGTTTGTTGGGAGATAGGGTAGGGTTGAACAAGAGTTGTAGGTTTTTATCAAGTTCATTCATGGATGTTTCGACATACTATGTATGTCTGCAAGTGTTCGTTTAAATCCCTTTAAAAGCAGTTAACACCAGCCACCTTCTCACACAAGGACTTAGTGCCGACATTTGTAGTATGTTGAAATATTGTCCATGAATAACATAAATAAGCTTGATGAAAACCTAACATACTCTTTTTCATCGACCTAACCCAATCTCCCATCAATCATTTTAAGTCAATTATGTACTGACAGCTAAGAATGAACTCGCAGAATAATAAAAAAAAATTATAATCTTATAAAAAAGCAATGACAAAAATACTAGATACAGTAAACAAATGTGGTAAAAGAATTTACGAATGAGTACTAACTAACAATATGTTTACATGTATTTACCGTCACTTATGATTTTTTTAGATGTTATTTGAGATTATTGCTTTTTAATTTTTGTGGACATTAGTTGATGAGGTGTGAGGTTTCTTCCCTGGTTTCTTAGGGATTCATCTTGTATCTTGAAGATACATAAAATCCCTAAATTCGGGCCTAATTGAACTGATGATTCATTAATGTCAGTTCTTTAAAAAAAAAAATATGATTATTTTCTAGTGTCAATGTTTTAAACAAAGTGATTGCATTAATACCTTTGTCAAGTCCCAGGCTATCATCTGACGTGTCATGTGAAAATATTTTGAGCAATCTCTTTCATCCCTTTAAGTCTGGCAAAACATTGTTTGAGAGCCACACCAGAAGTAACATGGTTCTAAATAACATCTTATTTAACCTCTGCACCTCTCTATTCCTAACCTTGCTAGCTTTAGTACGGCATTGTCACCCTCCTTCCTAGTGGCACTCCCCAAGTGGTTCAGTTTGTTTCCTTCGAGTTCACATTCGCCTCAGGGGACGGCTTTTGCCTAACCTTAGATTCCGAATGTGAGCTTGTAGCATTCCACTTAATACCACTTAAATACCTCAAAACCTGAATACAGTGCACAGCCGGGCACACACACCTATCTAGAAATGGACCCAAATAGAACAATAATGGTACCCATCACCAAGCAGTTGTCTTTCTCCACCACCAGGGTTAGGTCTGTAAGGCTTCCCTCCTTACGGCTCGACAACCGTGACAGCCCAACACCTTAGAATCTAGAAACACTTGGAAAAAATTATTTTTTGGGCAAGGTTATTAAACTCATTTTAAATCCCTCCCTCCCCCTCCCACTCACACATACACTTCCTTCGGCTGCCCCTTTCTCATCTGTGTCTTATACCTGCATTCTTCTTCCCTCTCAGTTTGCTAATTCTGTGCTAATCTTACCTTCTTTCCTCTCAACCCACCACTATCCACTAGGTTGGGTTTTTTTTTTTTAAATGAATGATAATGAGTGTGTTCCCACAATGAAATGGTATTATATCGCAAAGGCAGAGGTCGACAACTATAAAACATTGAAAATGATAGTAAAAAAAGTTAAATGGCCTTTGTGATACTATCAAATTTTTGTGTGGGAGTACACTGGTTATCATTCATTAATGAAAGACCCAACCCACAATTGGCATCAACTACACATATAAAACTATCCAACTAATTTGAATGAAATTGCCCATTATCAATAAGTATCTGCCTGAAAATTTATTTATTTATTTTTATTCTGTTTCACCAAACAAGAAGTTTAAATCTTTTACTGCAATTTTTTTCTATTTTCAAATCACTTATTTAAAACATAATTATCTGTAATCATAATTTATAACCTATCTCAGCCAGACTGCGGCCCTTGCCCTTAATTTCATTTCAAGTGAAAAAATGTGATGTAATCTAATAAATGGACTTAAGTCTATTGGCTTCACATCATTCCATACTATCAAAGTATATGTCAACTCACCTGTT
The DNA here is from genome assembly GCA_930367205.1 of Acanthosoma haemorrhoidale. Taxonomy (NCBI): domain Eukaryota; kingdom Metazoa; phylum Arthropoda; class Insecta; order Hemiptera; family Acanthosomatidae; genus Acanthosoma; species Acanthosoma haemorrhoidale. Next base: position 25,731,206 of record OV884009.1, on the reverse strand, counting down.
TGCGTGTCAGTATAAAGTAGATAAAGGCGTCACGTTCAAGGAATCAAAATATAAACATAAATTCATATTACAAGAAATATTTGTCTAAGATTTACATTCAGATTGAGCTTTCACTAAACCAAAGTTTTTCAGCTACTTATCTGATCAGAAAAGATTTTTTTCTTTTTTGCATTCTTGAAATTCTCATTTATCTGATTCCTTTTTAATATTTATATTTATCAAGGTGTAAAAAGAAACATGTTAGAAAAGAGTTTATAGTTCTCCGAGTTTTTTGATGGATCTATAGTCAGGAGCAAATCTTGTAGTTTCTTCCAAGCTTCTCTGTCAACGATGGTTGAGTTAACTTAGAGAAAATTTTACTTTACAAATTACAAGGTAGTTTCGTGGCATCATTTATTAGTTAAATTTTTGCATGATTAAACATATTTCTTTTACTTTTATTGTGTGTGTGTGTGTGTGTGTGTGTATATATATATATATATATATATATTATTTTTAAATGTGAGGATGCTGCATTATCTTTTAAATGGGGTGTGTAAAGGCTAAACTGCTAAGGAAAATCTTGCATAAAAACACTTTAAATATGTGTCTAAGATATAAATTTAGATTGAGCTTTCACTAAACCAAAGGTTTTCCAGCTACTTATCTGATCAGAAAAGATTTTTTTCTTTTTTGCATTCTGAAGATTTCTGGATCTATGGGTCCAATAAAACAGCAATTTTCATTGGACCCACTCTTCCAGTGTTTTCCTAACCAAAGCTCAAGGTATTTCAGTTGTTTTGTATTTGTGCTGCAATGCCTATCAAATGAGTTTATACTAATATTAGTTTTTGTTTTTTAGAGGCATGCTTCGTTGAGTACTGCTCTTGTGCGGTCTCATGGACGTTTACTTCACAAAAGATCTACATTAGAAATATTAATGAGAGGGAAAATGGTTGATACACAGCCATCCATCGCACCTATTTATTCTCATCCGCATAGATTTGAAAAACATAACTTTACAACCCCAACTTACTGTGATTTTTGTACAAATGTTTTATGGGGCCCTGTGAAGGTAATTATTTATATATTCATGCTATCTAGTTAGATGTTTACAAATGTATAATTTTATTAAATTAAAAATATTTACTTGTATTAATAATGTTTAAAAAAAATTAACAATCCTCTTTTTCTTTGTTTTTTGCAAATGTTAGACTGGACTTCGTTGCATTGACTGTGGATATAGTTGTCATGAAAAGTGCTGTGATAATGTACCAAAAACTTGTACTAAATATAAGTCAGTATCGGATGGGACACATACTAACCAAACTTTAAACAGAAGTGGTGCAGATACTGCATCGGTTAATTCTAGTATGTTTCCATTTATATTATTTGATACTAATATTTCTATAAACGTGTGAGTAAGAATTACCTAATTAATGAGTGTATGTGTTTATATTTAAATATTTAGGTGGTTCTATATAGTAGACTCTTTATATGCAGTGGAATTGCCTTGCAACAATGCTGGGACACAGAAATATTCCGGGTATAACCACTGAGCTCTGGCGTTGCTTGGTTCTCTACATCATGTGGAGTAATTTTGTTCAGATACTTCAATTCGGTCACAATAATTAACTGGAAATAGTGTTCCCATTTTGAAACAATAAATGTTTTTTTCATTTGCCTAAAATGATTTTCTGAGATTTCCTTCCCCTCTCAAATTTTTCCTAGTAAAGGGAATGACTACCAATCTCACGCAAACCATTTGCTTAATGTTTAATTTATGGAACCCCAAAGTACAAATTAGAATTTTCCCATTTTAGCTCTGCTTCAGTGGTCATTTTTGTTTCTTACTATTAATACACTTTTCCATTTATGTTTAAAATGTTGAATAAAAAGTGACGTTCTCATTCTTTCGCTAAAAAATTGAACGTTTAGATAGTGGTGTTTCTAGTAGACATCTCTGCCAATCGACTCTGTCCACCAAATGGAAATCAAAGGACAAAAATAGAAGCCATTTTTAAAAGAATGTCACATTTAAGAAGATGACATTACCTAACTAATACCAAGATGTGGAATTAGCTGTCCTCCTGGACTGCTTCAAAATTCAGTGCTTCAAAAACATTCTGATAAATGGCCTGTTCCTCAAGAAAAATGCGACTAATTATGGTAAACTTTTTAAAAAGTCAAATTCTCCATATTCTACTTAGATTACCTGTTTTGACCAGAGACACCTTGTTTTTTTTGCTAAATTAGTGAAGAATCGGCAAGGAAGGTTTATAGCTGTACAATTATGTCATATATATAATCAAAAATTAATTGTATACTTATATAATTGCTTTCTGTTTCATCTTAAACATTTTTTTATTTATTTACATACATATGTATTTGTACTTTCATTATTTCAGTTTTTAAATTAGCTATTATAGTTGCTGTTTTTTTGTGGTGTAGATTCCACTGTCATTAATAATTAGTAATAATTAACAGCCAAAGAAAAAATAATCTCCAAAGAGAATTCATATCAGGAAGATTGTCCACTTGTACAGGCTAAGTTAGATGAACCCCCTACTAAGATACTGGGGAGATCCTGGGTTCAAGATCTATTCCTGCCAGTAGTTTTTTTTTGGTTGTTAATTGTTAATAATTACCTATAATAAGGGGACCTATACCAGAACAAAAATTGCTGATTTCCAAATGATATAGAGTAGACCCGACCCCTGCTAGTCCGACTCTCCGGGGCACTTCATGTGTGAGGTTGAATTCTTGGAACCCCAGGTGACTTAACTGGCGAGTTCATGAATAGAATTTCACCGAAAATGTTAATTCAATTGAAACCCTTTCTTCTCCTTTCAGTCTCATTTCGAACTTGGTCTGGTGAAGTTAAAGTATGTATTGTTTTGGAAGAGACTAAACATCTTAGGAAAATGAGGAGGAACTGAAGCATGAAAACAGCCAACTTTTCACTCGGGCAAGGCCTTCTTTCCTTTTACTGTTTTTATTCACTCCTCCCTTTTCACTTACATGCTGCCTGTGATTAATATATTAACAGTTTGCTCCATCAATGCACAATACCTTCTAGCCCACTTTGACCAGTTTCTTTAGTCCTTCCTTGATAAATTCTGTCATAACACCACATTATCCGAAATCTGGCTCAAACTACATTCCCCCTCTTCAACTACCAATTACTCTCTCCTCCACCATGATCGACCAGACTGTACTGGAGGGCAGGTTTACCCCTTCGTATACAACTCAATGTCAAGGAGATTAGTCATCCTACCCAGAATAATAACAACATTTTAATTAACAAATTAATGTTATTCAATGTTCCAATTGCTAGAAAAAGTAGTTTTATAATCGAATTTGTGAAGTCCAGATGAATTTGGTAAAACATCGACCTAATACATTTACACACTAACAGCATTATATAAGAAAGCTGAGTGAACCCTGACTAGAAACAATTCTGAGAGGAGCCATGAATCGAATCTAAGTCTCCATAGTTAGTAGTTAGCCATAAAAATAGTAGTATTGTATTCTTAGTCACTCACTACCACCTGGTGTAGAACTTGGGTTTGGGCTCTTCCTATAAACCTGAATCCAATTAGCTCTCTCCTTTGCTTACTCCTTATATCATTTACCATTCAAGCAACATTTCTAAAATCATGTCACGCCTTCCTCATAAGTCGTAGCTGGTAACCCCTGTGGTCTGTATCCCTCTAGCCTCACTTCACATACCACCTTAGCCACTCTTCTTCCACTAGGGTTTCAATGGCTTGATTTCAAGGTTTCCTCTTATTGATATCAAGTGTTTCTTGTGTGGTATTGTCTTGTTTTACCCTCTATCCTATTAAACACATCTCGTCTCCTCAGCTTGGAGTTGGCTCTTCAGCCTTCTTGTGAGGGTCCTTGACTCGCTCGATTAGAATAATATACAGAAAAACAAGTTCCAGGAAACCATTTATGAATATATTCTAATTTATTATTGGTTTAAAAAACTATGTTATCATTGCCTCCACCTTATGTTATGTTATGTTTGCTGCTACTTGCTGAAAAATATTAGAAGTTAAGTATGACCCTAAAATTAATTTTATTTAATTATAAATGTAAATCAATTTTTTTAATTTAGATTATTTATCCAGAATATAATTTAAAACTTCAACTGTGAATCAAAATAAATGGAGTCTCTTGGCTTTTCTCTCTGAATGTGTCATTTTTCTTCCTGAATATTTGTCTACCATTACATGGGATTTTTTATGTTTGCCAAACCTCTGAAGATGGTGCACAAATATTTTAGAATACATAATGACGCTCCTGGAGAGAAAATTCAAGAAAATAAAAACTAGAAGACACCCCAGGGAAGCAATAAATATTGTTTTTATGATAATTTTAATTGTATTGTTACTATTTTTAAGGTGTGACAGCTATTCAGACAACAAACCAACAATATTATGATCAATTTTCATCAAATGTTGCTGAAAATAGAACTCATGAAGGATACTTGTACAAAAGAGGAGCATTGTTAAAAGGGTGGAAACAACGATGGTTTGTTCTTGATTCAATTAAGCATCAACTTAGATATTATGATGCTGTTGAGGATTCTCATTGCAAAGGATTTATAGGTATATATATACATTTTCTATCAATTTTTTTTCTTCAGTAAATTAATTAGCATCATTGTTTTAGCGCAATAATCGTTTTAGAATTGGTTTGTGTGGCTAGATTCACTTATTGATGGTAATTTTGAGAAACATTTATCGAGCATTTCATTTAATAACGTTCACAAATGACCCATTTCTGTGTTCACTGTTAGTACTGTACATTTATGTTTAGTAATACTACTAATAGTTAATATGTAGTCATTAAATGTTGAAACATTTGATGCATATAATGCCATAAATAGCAAACTGGCTCTGAAAATTTAAATAGACTATATAGTTGTCTCCTTTTATAAGTGTTACGCTTGTTATGTTTTCGAAGGTTTCCCTAAAACCATCTGAAGAAATTGAATATTGACATAGCTGTTACTCGATATGGGATAGCTCAGTTAGGTTTGGCTATTAGGAGGATCCCAGGGTTTGAATTTTGCCCCTGTCACTATGTTTTTTCTTTAGCTAATAATTATGACACCATACTTTACTACTATTAACCTCAACTATCAATACTTGCTACATTAGCCTCCTAATTCTCTAAACATAAAGGTATGTAGAACCATTGAGTAGGCCACTTAAAAGACAATATGGCAACTGAAACAAATGACTTAACTGGCTTAAATACATTTTGGGTTATCACCTGGCCTTTATGCCTCAGGTAAATACTGGAAAGAGGTCACATCAAATTTAGGGCATACTAGTTTACAGCAACTTGTAAAAATGTCTGTGAGAAGGATGAATCGCTATCTACTATGGCTTATAAACCATATTAAATTAATAGATAAACAGGTTGTTCTGCCTACACCATGTCAGTGTACCCATAGTGAATCAGCACAAAGTTTAGTTAACTTATCTACTGTTCCATTCCCACCGATTCCTGTATGTCCTAGAACCTAATAATTTCTTATTTTATTTGTTCCCTTCCTCCTTGGTGTTTTCAGTCCCCATTAGACAATGGAACTGACGATAATTACATAGGTATTGAATCTTTAAATTGTTTTATTGCAGATTGATGATACTCCATTACAGGTGATTTTTCTAATCCAAAAACCTCATCATCTAAGAGCACCTGGCCCCTTAAGGTTTTCAGAAGGAAGGACCCATGTTTTGCATATTCCTTATTTATTTGTACAGTTAGACATGGTCCTTAAATATTTTACAAATTCTTTTGTAATTTTGAATATTTTACTCCTGTATATCTGACAATTGCCCATAGTTCTTACAGGATTTAAGTTCACTAACAGTTAAGTGTTCAGTTCGCATATGTGTCTTAAACAGTTGACTCCATCCTCACCTCCATCAAGGACCTGATCTAGACATACATAGTATGTCGAAGTATCCATTAATAAACTTAACATCTCTTTTTCATCAACGTTATTCCATCTCCCAATAAACTATTAATTTATAATGTCTAACAATGAATTCACAGTATATTCATTCAAAGTTATATTTTTATTTTATTAACACAAAACACATGTACTTTAAAACATGTTTTTTGTTGACTACTTGCTGAGATAAACCTATGAATAAAATTGTATTCACTGAATAAAATGTTAGAAACCTATAAATCAATTTATCATACGAATATTTTTAATCAGTTACTTTTCTGATTATTTTTTTTTCTCTGTGAGATGACTAAACATATTTCACGCTTCTCTTCTGAACTTGGACTTATAAAATTTACTATGCTTAAGAATAAATTGACTCCAATTTCTTATTGAAGTATAAAATGTGTGTAATGATCAACCATAGTTATGTAAATGTTAAATTCATTCATGTTTTATTAGTATTACTTGTTGATATTATTAGTATTTGGTTATACCTTTATACATAATGCCATGAATAGTAAGGCTCTTTCAACAGAATATTATAAAATAGTCAAGTAACTAAGTGTTGGAACATATTGATGCTTGAAAATTAAAAAGATTCTGGCAACACATCAGTTTTTCTTCTAATATTATAAATAAGTTTTCTAATATTATGTTCACTCACTTAACCTCTGATAGGTTTGTTGAAAATTGTGTCTAAGAAAATTTTCAGTTAATCCCCTTTTCTTCATTACTTCCAAATTTAACTATTTTCTAAACTTCAATGGTGTTCTAGGTTTTGTAATTGTTGTTGAATTTTCTGGCATTGATATCTTCCTAGAAAACCCCAACTACTTGATCCTTTCAGTTTAGCATCATCGTCATCTGGATTTTACCAATTATAATTATTTTTTCATGCCAGTTCCTATCCATTCTCCTCCATGATCTCGGTTACATATGTATTTTCTTAGTAACTTGTTTGTATGTTGTTTTATGCAACAATTGAAAAGTCTACAAGTCATATGACAAAGTAGAAGTTGCTTTTTGAAGATGATGATGAAGTAATGTATTATGTAATTTGATGAATGTATTTGCCTACAACGAATTCCAAAAATAAGTGATAAATCGATCCAATGCAGAATCCAGAAAACCAGCATAAGATGTGGATGATGTGATCCTTTTATTAAAAAGCCGTTTCCAACAAATCGGCAACTCCTGTGCTTGGCCTAGAAATAAGTTGGAAATGTAAATCAAATGAATGAGATAAAACAAAAAAAAATTTTAGGATGATTTTAATTTTCGTAAAACAATTGTTTGATGTCCTTAACAAGGACTAATCTTTGATTTCTTTAAAGGAATAATTATTAGTGATTTTGTTTAATTGTATTGCTTAATGTAGCTTTTGTTAATTAATTTATTTTCATAATTTTTTTTGTTGAATTCAAATAGAAGCAAAGCATATTGAAACCATAGCAAAATAGTTATATCATAGAAAATATAGTATTAGGGCACCACCGCTTGTTGGTTAAAGGCATAAAATAATAATTCAAAAAGCCCAGATGTATACACCCCAAAAAATCCAGAAAGTCCCTTTGTGTCTAGTTTCATAAACGAAATAAAATAGCATCTGACATTCCAAAAGAATCATAATTTTAGTATCATTTATGCTCAATATGACAAAAGATATTAACACTTAAAAACCTGACAATAGTTACAGATAACAATATAATAAAGGGATCAGTTTATCAGTTATGTACTAAGTATTCACTATCAAGAATCACAAGACTGTGAACAATAAGCTACTATAATGAGCACATTATCATGTACTGAGTAGCAACTCAGTGTACCTGGAACAACAGCTCAAGTGATTTTCAAAGTCTGAGTTACTTACATGGTTTTTACCCACATCCACTGATCAGTCCTTAAAAGTGCTGCCTGATCGACTTCAGTGATACCTGGGGTGGGCTCTGTTGAGTCCATAAGATATATAGTCGCTGTTTTTAATAGTTTAAAACCCCCAAAATGCATTAACAAGTCTCTTCCAAAGCACTTTAAAAAAAATAATAAAATAGTTAAAAACAGCTATTGTAAAAACAAAAAAATAGTTGTGTAAATTTAGGCATCATTGATTTTTGCTATGTATCTATACATCCCCTTAAAAAAAAAAAAAGCCTTAGTAAACAACATGATTTTTTTTTTTATTTAGCCATTCACCATTTGCAACAAATTGATGGTCGGATATTGTTGAACTTGTTTACTAGCTCATAAACAAATGATGGTTTTAAAATAGCATAAGGTTATATTCGCCTAGTATGAAGTAGACATGCAAGAACAAATAGCCTACAATTAGCAGCTCATGACACCGAACAAGACACAACTTTTATAACATCTTTTATGTAACACAACAGCAAAATAAATGTGTCAAGCACCTCCGAACTGCAGTTTCACATTAGGTCAATCTCTCCGACAGACAAGCAGAATATACTCAAATTAATAGAATACAATTGAAACCATACTTCAACCACAACACAAATTCAGGTCCCAAATGGTACCATATTCGACCTCATCCTCCGTAGTCTAATTGTTTGCCATGCTGCCTTCTAACCCCGGCTCCTCCAAGGAATTTTTACTTGGAGACTGGGTCTGATCTGGGTTCACTTAACAAGTCTGTTAAACAGAGTCGATATGGTCTGTATACCAGACTCCGGACACATTAAACAGAAGACTGGCAAGAGCATCTCCTTGTCTGACACCATTATCTACTTTAACATTCTAGTTATATACTTATGTTATTAAATTGTAAATTATTATAATGTTATAAATTAATTCCCTCATATTTTGTTTCTAGATTTAGCTGAAGTGATGTCAGTGACCCAAGTTCCTCCTATACCTGGCCCTCCAAAGAAAACTGACGATAAATCATTCTTTGATGTGAGTTACTTTTTTTTATTAACAATATTTAGAGCTTATTCTGGTAACTATTAAACCAAACTTTGAATTATAGTCTCCAATGTCCTACAATTGCTGTTTTGAATGTAATTATAACAGCCACTGTATTTCAATTAAGGTAATTGTAGTAGCAAAGTGGAGTAAAGTAGAAAGTGGAGGGGTTCCAGTGAATGTGAATTCTCTCCATAACCTTCAATTGAATGTGGAGAAATCTAAGGCAATTATCATTGGTTCATGTTCTGTCTTCAAAACACTAAATGATATTGCCACCTTCACCATTGATGCTCCTCGGCCTAATTAATTCTTCACATCAGTCAAAAATCTAGGTTTGGTCATTGACCAAACTCTAACCTGGAAAGCCCATATTTCCTAAATCAAACTTTAAATTGCTCAATCGACACCGACATTTCTTCCATGCCTACTCTTTGTTCCTTCTATTGTCTTCCCCCAGTTTGGCTGTGGTTGTGTGGTAGCTTATGGGTGGCCTCCCTGAGGATCTCGAGGACCAGGCCTTCCCCAAGGGCTGGGATTTTCAAGTATTCCTGGTTTTATTGCTCAAGGTACCTGACACGGTCAAGTCAAAACATTTTTCATTTCAATACACCTCAACAGTGAATTTTCCTTTTTATAATCATTCTAATAATGATATATTTTTTAATAATAATCTTTTTAGTCAACATAATTTTGTTCATAACATCTATATTTACCTTGTTTACACAGCACAATATAATCAGTAATGTTTGCATGCAACAGTTTAAGCAACCAATATTTGTTGTACTGTAGGAAAAAATAGAAAAAACATACACAAATTAAAACCACATCTAAAGTACAGCCTAAATTGAGTTCACAACTGTACAAGATGCAACACTACTATACGAGGGCGTTAAAAGTTTCCGACATAACAAAGATACAAGACGTTTTTTCAGAAATTTTTCAGCATAGTCTCCTTGTAACTCTACACACTTCTCCCAGCGATGCTCCCATCTCTGTAACCCGTCCAAATAGTACTCTGCGTTTTTCTCTGCAAAATAATCGTTCACGAAGGTGATTGCCTCTTCATTTGACGAAAATCTCTGTCCTCTGAGTGCAATTTTTAGATGAGGGAACAAAAAAAAGTCGCTTGGGGCTAGATCTGGTGAGTAAGGCGGATGGTCAAGCAGTTCACACCGTAATTCATGGATTTTCGCCATGGCAACCGCTGAGGTGTGAGACGGTCCGTTGTCTTGGTGAAACAGGATTTTCTTTTTCTGCAAATGTGGCCGTTTTTCCGCAATTTCTGCCTTCAGCTTATCAAGTAATGATGCGTAGTATGCTCCTGTAATGGTTTTTCCTTTTTGAAGATAATTGATTAAAATAAATCCATGACTATCCCAAAAAACAGTCGCCATCACTTTCCCAGCCGAAAAACCCGTTTTTGCTTTTTTTGGAGCCGGTTCCCCCTTTGCAGTCCACTGTTTGGACTGTATTTTTGTTTCGGGCGTATAATGGTGTATCCAAGTATCATCCACAGTAATTAATCGGCGCCAAAACTCGGATTTATTGCGCCTAAACTGCGCCAACAGAGCGTTGGAAATGTTCATTCGAACACGTTTTTGGCCCAACGTGAGCAAACGCGGCACCCAACGCGCGGACAGCTTTCTCATCTCTAAATGTTGATTTAATATGTGACAAACACGTTCTTTTGACATGTTCATAACCTCTGCTATCTCTCTCACTTTAATTCGGCAGTCGTCTAGCACCATTTGGTGAACTTTGACAATGTTTTCGTCGGTAGTTGCAGTTTTTGGACGTCCCGAACGTTTATCGTCTCCCAAGCTCTTACGACCACGTTTAAACGTGTTAAACACAGAATCCAACTCATCTTTGATTTGCGTAGGCGTATTGCCTTTCAAAAACAAATATTTAATGACAGCTCGATACTCGATTTTGTCCATTTTCATAAAAACACTCACATCGACTCACTCAAACGACTGTTACACAACAACTGCGCGTCCAAAATGGCTGAAACTTTGGTGAGTAACTGTCAACAGATGAACAACGAAATTCACTAGCTTTTATTTACGACTGCTGCTATCTTCATATTGAGGTCGGAAACTTTTCAGACCACCCTCGTATAGCAGATACATATACAATTTATATTAAATGAGCAGAATATGTTTGGTTCGTTTGTTTATGTACCTTATTAAAGAATATTTGTCATAATTTCCTAAATCTTAAATTAACAGGTTTCGACTGTGTTTTCAAAAAATGTTGCTTTTTGGTGATACAAGTTGTTTTCTATGCTTGGTAGGCCTAATTCCTTTAGCATCATGCTGATTCTAGTGTATCAGGGGTAATCATTTATGATTTCTTCGATGACTTCAAGTTTTTTGTAATTGGTTTGACATGTGTAGCTCCAGTTTTTAAGTTGACAATTTCTGTGAAAGTGAGTGTCATATTCAAAGTTAATCCTAAATATTTTACTGATGTGGACCACGTGATGGTTGAATTATTTATTTGGAGGTTTTTGTTGACTAATGGCCTTCGTTTTGTGAATATGATTGCTTCTGTTTTACTTACGGTTATTTTGATCTATCAATTGCAATATTTTAATTATTTGGTCTTGTAGTCCTTTAATATTGGTATGTCAATTCTGCATGTGTATGTTAATGCCACAGTATCATCCATGTTTAGTGATATTTGGACATTTTTATGTTTTGGGAGCTCAGTGGTGTACAAATTAAATAGGGAATACGAAAGACATGAACCTTGTGGGACTCCTGTTGGAGCTGGTAGGATAGGGGGAAATTTTAGATTGACAATTATGAAGACTGCGATTTAAGAGGAAGGACTGGAATGGAAACAATATTTATAAGCTTAAAAACTAAGCCATCGTGCCATGTAGAATTGATAACGTTTTTTAGGTCTAGAAGGACTATACCAGTTTGTTTTTTCATTAAAATTTTTTGTTGTGCAGTCTGTGAGCCGGGCTAATTGTGAGATAGTGGAGTGTTGTGACCTGAAACCGAAATGCTCGTGCAGAACAATATATTGAAAAATATTCAATCTCTTGCATAGTGTTTCTAAAACATTACATATGTTTAGTGAACTAAATATGTTTTTAATTTCTTTGAAACAGTCTATTATGGATGGTTCGTTGTTGTTCGATGGAGCTGAGTTAAAGGTGTTTTCTGGCTATCTAGACTTAGCTGAATCAAGAGTTGGGAAGGGCTTGTTGTTGAAGGCTAATCCTCCTCGGAGACTAAAACGGCAGTGGCCTCGTGACCTGCTATAAATACGTGATAGTGGGAGTCCAGGACTATACTGATGAAAGTGGTCAGAGGTACTCTTCATTCAAGCAGTGGAGCAACAGTGAGCTTCACGAGATCTTTGAGCTGCCTACGGTGGATGAATTCATCCAACGTAGACTTATAAACTTTTTCGACTCCCTGCAATTCCTGACAAACCCGGTGTTTAACACTATAACCCCCGCTCTGTTCCCCCATCGATGGCAGGACGCTGACGCGGCTGGAACGCTTTAGTTTTAGGTTCTAGGTTTAGGTTTTAGTTTGTAAGTTTTTCTCCCACATTGTCAAACTGAAGCCCCATCACCTCAACTTCTTCCCATGAACAGGACCATCAATTCGGATGTGTACTGTGACCAGCTGGACAAATTAAATGCAGTGATCCACCAGAAGCGTCCAGAACTAGCCAACCATAAGGGGATTGTCTTCCATCACGACAATGCCAGACTGCACACTTCTTTGCAGATGCGGCAGAAGTTACTGGAGCTTGGCTGGGAAGTTTTGGCGCACCCTCCATATTCGCCCGACCTTGCACCTTCAGATTTCCACCTGTTTCGGTCTCTTCAAAATTCATTGAATGCACAGGCCTTCAACTCTGAATAAGATGTAAAAATCCATTTTTTGCCTGTAAAGACAGGAAATTCTTTGAGCTTGGAATTATGAATCTGCCCATGAGATGGCAGAAGGTACTGGAACAAAACGGCAATTATATCATTGATTGAATAAATCGCTTTGTGTTTAAAAGTTGTGTCTTATTTTCGCTTAAAAAACCGAACGGATTTGCCACTCTGACATTGAATGGAACCCCCGGTGTGGGTCCATCTATATTTGGGTTAGTTTGCCAAACTGGGGGTAACGATGCTGTGGTAACTTCTTACAGGCAATCTGCTGAATAAAATAAAAATAAATATGTAAACTTTTACAGGAGAAAGTATTAGTATGCACTGAGAAGCTTTCTTTATAGCTGTCACTCTTGACTATCACTGAATGATAATAATTAATTAATAATAAGAATCATTACAATATGTATATATTTTACTCTTTTTATTACTTATAAATCCCAGCCCTAGATTTAAGCTTATCAAATCTTTGTAATTTTATGTGTTTTTTTTTGTCAGTTTGACATTCCTATTTTCTTACTCTTAGGGGACAATATTCTAGAATAAAGTATTTTTTTTATTTCATTTCATCATTCCACTTATTCACCATTTCATTCATTATTTGATTTTCTATGTAGGACATTGGGTTTAGTAGTGGGTTAGCAGGTCGGCCAGATGGGTGTTTAATTTTTAGTCCAGTGTGACCTGTTGCGACAAGCCTAAAGATCCTTTGAAGAGTCTTAGGAACATGAATCCATCCCTTTTTCTTTTATTATTTATTATCCTTCTAGATTATACCATCCTACTGAACTTTAAATGGTGATTATTATCATATGTAGTTATATAGGGTACTCATTAATGATAACACAATATATAATTTGATTTACTTTTGCTTACTATCTAAAAAATGTGGGGAAGGAGCTCCACATAGAACAGAGTCAATGATTGATCAGTATCTGTGTTTTATAGTAACCCAATGTATGCTCAACATTACTAAATTGTAATCTATATTATAATAAAGTGTTGTATGTTTAAGCTTTAAGGTCTAATGTCTTTTGGATATCTATGATTAATAAAAATTAGATAATACCTACTAAACCCATGAGGACGGTTTATTTTGTAATGAAACATTTTAAATGTTTATAAGGATTGGAATCCAAACTAAAACTGGATGAAGAATTTTTATTAATTTGACTGGGCTAATATCAGGTCCGTGATCATTAGTACAGAATTTCAGAACTGAGGATAGTATAAATGTCAGTAATTGGAACAGCTGAGTGGAACGCAGGAACTGCAGTTGTTAATAGATGCTTAGAAGGAGATATTGTGAGTTGTTTAGAATTGTATGAGAAGAAGAGAGTTGTTGATGACGATTTGTTGCATTTTGCAGATGGCCAAACATATACAACGTGAGCGCCCTCATACTTCGAATTCCCTTCATACCTTTTATTTCTTTGTATTACCTCGTATCATCGCTTGCCATCATATCACCACATACATAAGATTTGCATATTGGTGGATTCTACAGTTGGCCATTGAGGCAGCATTGTATTTGGAGTGTTGGGATCACAAAACGCAATACTTGGTGGAGCAAGGAGTCCACCAGGCATGAATCCGTATTTCATATGAAACTATAAGTACCCAAAATAATTCTTAAATTCTCCACCGATAGAGACAGTTCAGTGTTCATAATTCGTGTTAGCTCATAAGATTGTTTATGTTGATGATAGGTATAATTAAATTAGATTAAAAGTATGAATGTTTGTATATCAGAACCCATCTCGAGTTTTATTATATACAATAGTGAATTCATATATAAATCAATGATTGAGAAATCTTTTATTATTTCATATCAAAACCTGATATTATTATTTATTTGTAACAAAGAGGTTATTATTTGTTGTCCCCACATGGTCATAAATTTCCAACACTAAGAGGCTAACGTAAGTATTTAATTTGGGGTTTTCATTATTAGAAAAAATTGTATTATTAAATACTAACTATTAAATTCACTTTAATATATATTATAACAATATAGAAAAAATTATATTAATTTTATGTTAACTGTGTGTGTAAACTTACACATTAAAATTAGTTTCTGTCTTATTGTTGTAAAGTTAATATTAATAAAATGAACAAGTCACCAGTTGTGCTGCTCAAATTAATAAAGTTTTCAAAATACTGTCTCCACGTGGTCAACACTTTGTAACTTCCTAGTTACACAGAATAGTGAAACTCGGGTTTTATAATTATTAATAAAACGAACTTGTGCTACATTAAAATCGATTCTTACAAATTAAAAAACCTTAATATCTAAAATTACACCGGGAGTTTTAGTGGTCATAACTGTTCCTATCTTCAAAAAAATGTAACTAATTGTGGTACTCACAGTTATCATCTTGAAATATGTAAATTCCCTGGAGTGGCTTGATGAGATACAATTCTTCCATATGTTTTTATGTTCTTTTCTCGATCTTGAACTTACACTGCTCAGCCTTCTTCAGGAATATAAGATGGAAGCTTCTCATACCTCATGTATTATTTATGTTTACTTTGCTTGCGTCTAATTGCGACTTTCTTTATTATATTTAATATAACCATCTATTAGTAGTATATATGTGTTGTCCCTGTAGACTGTAGACATCACTTTATGTCTACAGTGTTAATGTAATTTAAAGGTAGGTTCTAAGAATTGGCACTTATTTGATTTTTGAATTGGTGTGCGGGTTCCTTAACCCACATAAGTATTCAACTTTGACATGATACGTTATTTGAGACCTTAAATATATTTTTTTTCTGCAGACAGCATTCACCCAAGTAGTGTTTCCTTTTATCTTTTAATAAAGCACAATATATATGAATTTATAATTATTTTGCAACAAGTTCTATTTGTGTATTCATACATTTATATAATGTCTTTTTTTTTTGTAATTTTTTAGTTAAGAACAAATAGAAGAACTTACAATTTTTGTGCTTCTGATTCATCTTCTGCTCAAGAATGGATTGAAAAATTACAAGCTTGTTTACAATAAATCCCATTATTTATTTTTGTGAAGTTAGTGTTGTACCTTAGTAAGTTCGTGAATAAAAATGTATATATAACTTATTTCTTTGTATGGTTACCAAATTCAGAGATACCGTTGTAATGTTTACCCTACTTCACATATCATATTTGTAAATAGCACTTATTAGGATATTTTTAAGAATGCCTTCACTAAAGTATTAGGAAAAGTTCATTCATAAATTGTTTATATTTTTTTATACTTGTATCGTTAAATAAGTTTATAGTTTTGTAGCATATTTAAGTATGTGAAAACAATTTCTTTATTTCATGTATAAAATTTGATAAATATTTGTAAAAATATAGATTTTTTTTAAATTACAAAACACCAATAATAATTGTTCTATGTATTGTATAAATAAAAAAAATGTATAAATGAAAAATGATTTATTGTATATACATTTGTTATAAATAGTTAGTACACTAAGCATTGTTTATTGATTATTGCTTTTATTTGCCAGTTGATAAAATGTAAAATATTTGTGAATAGTGGTCATATTGCTTTAAATATTCTTTCTAAAATTAATTTTTGATATAGTTTCAAAAATTATTGTGATGATTGGATTCAGAAAATACTTGCCATACATGTTAGTGATAAAGCAATTAATAAAACATCTATGCTAAAATGGTATTGGCATTCACTTAAGTAATTTTAATAAATACTCACATGAAATACTTTCTCATTTGTGCCCCCTGATGTTACCATTATTCTTGAGTGTGTTTAACAGAGACACGTGCGAGTGGATAGTTATTAAGAACTCTTTACAACTGTGCAATAAAGTAACCTAATTATAATGTTTTGTGTTATAATTCACTATTCATTTCATATACTAGTCTGTGGTAATCTTAATTTTTAATTATTATTATTATTTTGTGGTTTTTAATTTAAAATATTAAAAAAATACTTGCAATATTTTGTTTTGACTTTCTTATTAGTGTTTTATTTTCAATTGTACTAAAATAAATAAATAAAACTATTTTTGTATCAGTCTGATATGTTGGGAGTGTATTCTATAGTTTTTAGGCAATAGTTGCAGAATATTTTTTATACATTCCTTTAACAATCTTAAGTTTTTTATTTAATTGTTTAAACAGAACAATTTTATATTTTACTCAAAATATGTCATTTTTTTCCTGGAGATATTCTGATAAAACAGTACTGGATACAAAAATTAATCAGAACTTGTTATATTAAGTGAATATTTAAATTATATGAAAGAGATCAGTTAATATTAAACAAATATGACTGAATAAATTGAAAAACATTTGAGCTATTATTTTAAATAACAAGCATTTTGTGGATTATGAAAATTGCCAATATCAATGATAATAATAATAATTTTTTTTTATTTTGAGTTCTTAATTTTCAACTAGATATTAGTTTGAACATTGTAAATGCTAATATGATTTAAGTAACATTTAAAATTGTGTATATTACATAGCAAACATTTTTTAAGCTATTTTTTATACTCATAAATTTAATATAAAATTTCTTAAATATTTAAGTTTCTAATTAAATATTGTTTATACCTGTTTCATTTGTTGTTATTTACAGCATTCACTAATGTGAATGTTAAAAAGTTAATATTTAAGTTCTGTTAAATTATTTTTATTATTGCTGTTTATTACCGCTATCTGTTTGGCTATATTAATGACCATATTTTTTCATTGGTATGAACATTTTCTTAACAATTAAAAAAGATATTAGTATTCATTTACACAATTTCAGTCAAATTAATTAAAATTATGTAATATATATTTATTAATTTATAATTACAATGAATTTAAATTTTAATAGATGCCAAAATTATTAGTAGTTGATTGCTCATGTATTTATTATGTTATGCTTAAATAGTATGAAAAAGAATTCTGACTGAGTAATTATATTATTATTTTTTGTTATGTTTCTTTATTGTTTTATGTTGTAGTGTATCTACCAGTCTTTTATGGAATAGCAGCTTTGTACATTCCCTATAAGTATTTGTTGATTTTTATTTTATTTTAAATTCCAACTGGTATTTAAAATACAATGTTTTAATTACCAATAAAAAATGTGATAACAAATAAATATCAAGGCTTATACGCTCATAAATGTTTCATTTCTTCCCCCAAATTTGAATTTTGAATATATAATGAACACATTTATATACTCTATATAATTTTCTGTTTGTTAAGTGCTTATATTTTTTTATTTATTACACTGGGTCTGTCCCTGTAACCAAGAGGTTAACTTTGTTGACTTCAAACTGTGTTGATTCCCAGCTCCCCTAAAGATTTTTTCTTTGGGATGCGAGGGGGTGGGCCTGGTTCTCACCTTTGTGGGGATAAATAATTAGCTACTTGAATTAAGAAGTAGCGAATCCGATTTACCACTTATCACTCTAATACCTCAGTGCTCGGCAAGTTAAAAGATTGTTTGTACATGTCCCTTTTTGTCTTGTTTTCAAGCTCTCTTTTCATGATTATTGTGTTTCTCTATTGGAAGCACATCTTATTAATATTTTTATTCTGTTGTTAACTTCTGGATTGATTCCCCTCAGGCAGTCGAATGAGTTGGCTCTTTCTAGCACTTCTCCATTAACTGTAATTGGGGCATAATCGTTTCTTGGGTTCTAGACAAGTACTGCTATAAGCTTGTTTTAGACAAGTTGAGGGTCATATCTTTTCACACTTTATATCTTTCAACTGTCCATACATAAATGGAATCTCGGAGTTTCACCTCTGGCTTAGCTATCAGAATGAAGTCATCTACATCTACAAGAAACTAAGTGTAGACACCTATTATTTTCTTTCTACCGTTTATAAATGAATAAGTCAGAACACAACATAACTACAACTATTATTAATCAAAGTAGTTTACACGCTTGAAATAATTTAAGTACCAGTGAACCAAGGAAATGTTTAAACAGGTTCAAGAGGAATGGAAAAACTTTGATTTATCAAGGAATTCAATATGTCAAGGTTCCACAGAACACTTAAATATTTGCATCTCATAAACCTGTTATTAAGATGTCATGCCTCACCACTTTCTTCCATATAACATTGCACCAACTAATCCCAATGCAACAATCTGATGCTCCATCACATTTTAACTATTGTTGACAGTTTATTATATAATTTAAGGCAGGAGAGGCAAATTATCTACAGATTAGCACCCTTTTTTCCAGTATTTTTTTTTTTTTTTTTTATCATTCTTACCCAATGTTAATGCTTACCTTATTAATTTTACAAAATGCACTGCTGAAATAAGTTAACACTATTCAATTTATTACGGGATATCATTAGTTCTCGGTTTCTCAAAATTTTATTGTATTGCCTGTTCTTGTTGATCACGAGATCATCAATTATCAAATTCTTCCTATTAGTTTTATATTATTTATGAATCAATATTTTCACCAATGGGTTGTATAATTCTTATATCCATATAAATATAACTGCCTACCTTGTTCAACCTATGATAAATTTTCATGTAGAAACTCAATTTTTTTTTTGTTAAAATAGTATACCATTTTAAAATAGTTCGTTCATTATCTATATTAGACGACACTTTCTAGAGAGAAAAAAAAGTCTGCCAAATCTAAGTGGTTGGATAGCTGCGGCAGACAAAATTAAAATGTTTTTGGCAAAATATTTCACATATCAAAGATGATATTTCTAGTTTTGTTTAAATTAATTGGAGTTGAATTTAACGTTATATATTCTGTTTGGAACTATGTATTGAAGTTGATAGTGCATGTTATAATTATTAGTGTAAGTTACTTAGTTATTACTGGATTATTCTTGGCCTTAATACTAACAATAACTATAAATAATTCCTAACATGAAAATAAAACAGGAGCTTAAAGTGGTTATTTTTTGTACACATATTAATCATTTTAGGTGTAAATGATCAATTAGAAGCGTAAATAAATTTGTTGGTAAAATGAAAATTTATATCACAAAGAAAGTTATTCCCTGGATGAATCACTGCTTCATTTCACCCTCTTCTTTTTCTTTTAATAAATCTTATTTTTGAAACAAATGTCCTCTGTTTTGCCTGAACTGGGACTCTAAAGTTGATAAACCAAATATTCCAGAACCTCCCACCCCGGTTAAACTTTCTGCCAATTTTGAGAACATCATGCCATGTCACCAAATTTTCCCGTTTCCTGCAAATAGCCTCTGTAACCTTCTTGTTATGTGAGAAATGTTCCTATCAAAATACAGATCATACATGTAGCTGGATTAAAAAACCAAATTATTTAAAAAAACGCTGAGAATTGGTTTATTGAATGTTACACCTCAAATTTAAAGAATCAGAGCAGTTATAGTGCTTGCTGCTAAAGTACCATGTCAGGCCCTGGTCTGTAGTATATCAGAATTACCTATCAGTTATTAGTAACCAGGCTCTATGGATCTAAATAACAAAAACTGTTTTAAAGTAGAACTCATTAATAACAGAATAGTTCCCTTAGTGGGAACAAACACTACATCACCGGCCCAGTGAAACTGGTTGTTGATTTTGGTAATTTTAATTAAAGAATTTGTTGGATTGTTTGTTGCCTCAAACTATTCATCTTGTGAGTAACAACATTAATAATTAATAATATCTTTAATAATAATAATTAATGTAAATAATAATAATTATATAAATCTTTAAAGCCAATAATTATTTATTTGATTTGCCCCTTTGTTCCATTCATTACATTGTCATTTTTATAGAAGGTTTATTCTAATTGCAAAGCTTGCTTCGCAACTTCTAATGATAATCAGTTTTAAACAGGTTATGTTAATTTATTTCCACTTAGTTTTTAAATGAAAAGTTATTAGTTGTTGATAGTTAAAATTTAAATAAATTGACAACATGGTACCTGTTCACATAATATGCATAATTCAGTCTGTTGTTAATAAGAGTTTGAAATGGCCTTTGTGAAGAGTGATGACAATAGTGTTTGATGGACAGGACCATTTAAATTGCAAAATTAGAATCCTTTGCATTTTACAGTAAAAAAAATGTTATGGGATGGTGGAACAAGAAAAAAGAGAGACTGATGAAGCTGAAAAGAGATGGACATTAATGTAACAAATTAAATCTACAGCGCCATAACCAACAAACAGCTCAGGTATGTGCGTGAAATGGGTTCAGCTTTTCAAATTCTTTCCAAATTTGACAAAATGTATTTAAAAAAGTCTACTGCTCTACAAATTGTTAGTAAAAATAACCTTGAAAGAATAAAATTGTAACTATTCAGATATTTCCCTTATTTTTGATGATTTTGAAAACTCTTTCAATGAACTTAAAAGCTGGTGCATCTGTCATTAAACAAGAAAAATTAAACTATATCTTAAAAGCTTTACCACCTAATTACAGTCATATTGGAGATTTGATTGACGTGTTACCATAAAGGGATACAACAGTGGACTATTTAGAGAGTCAAATTAAAATAAAAACATTTGAAGGAAAGTGTGAAAGTTCAGATGTAGGATCAAATGAAAAATCTAATGTATTTGTAAGGCAGAATCAAATGGTTCTCATAGCAAGGTAACCTGTTTTCAATGTGGTAAGCCAGGCTATTTGGAAAAGGACTGTTGATTTGGTGCTAATTGTGGTAAGAAGTCATATTATTGTGGTTGTGGTTACTCAAACTATCATAGTCGTCCAGCAAGTAACTACCTCCAACAAGACTTCCCGTGGTAGTCGTGGGGGGTACCAACATAAACCTTTTAATCAGACAGGGAGTAGTTTTCATACTACCTATATTATATTCATACTACAATTGTAAATAACACCTCAACTAATTGTGCTAATCACTCAACTGATCAACGGATATCCTGATCATATAGTTGACAGTGATGAATACTTTTATCAATATACGACACTAAAAATGAGCCAATTCAAGTTAAGGTTGGTGATAGGAGAACTCTTGGAGCTACAAAGGCAAGAAATATCACAGAGTTCTTGCCAGTTTATGGCAGTAGTTTGAAAAATATTTCACAATCAAGTCATTCAATTTTTTCAAAAGGGTATTTATTAATCAAAAATCTCCCACTCGTAAAATACTAGTAGTTGTAGCAAAGAAAGAAGATAGTCTAAGTCACTATAGTCAAAATTAGACACTTAGGATGAAGGGGCTACTTGGTGTGGTGTTGCCATATACGCGTAGGTGGGGAACTAATCACTAATTTGATTATTGCTTAATGATTGACTTTAATTCCATAAAGGGAATAGAATAGAGAGCGACAACAGGGCTTTGCCACGTATTCCGGGTCTCAAGCATCTAATTTCGTGGTGGCAACTATACCTCAATTCCTAAGACAGAGGTTCGTGCAAATGTACCCTTCACATATTGTTGATATAGAAAAGAGTATTGGCTATCTTGTGGACCACCGACTTCTATTCCGTAGGAGGTCAGAGTGCAAATCCGTCTCTTGTTATCTATTGCAATTTTTGAACGATTTCCAAGAAGGCAAAGAAATATTTTAAATCATCTTTTAGTTTCTTCTCGTTAGGGCACGATGTGGGGGCCCTAAGTGATTCGCTTAAATGGCCTTTTAAAAAAATTGAATGACTTGATATTGAAATATTATTTCAAACTGCTGCTATAAACCACCTTTTTTCCTGATACCAATACAGTAAAAACATTGTCAAAAAGTTGCATTTTTATAAAAGAAAAATATATGTATCTAATAGAGTATGCTATTATTCCACCTCTTTTCCTGATACCAAAACAGTAACAACATCGTTAAAAAGATGCATTTTTATAAAAGAAAAAGATAGGCATCTAATAGAATATGCTGCTTCTTCCACCTTTTTTCCTGATACCACAGATGAAGAAGTCAAGGAGATCAGGATTTCGTGGGTGGGTGTGTTAGATGAGATAGTGGAGCAATGTTTCCGAGTGAGTGCAGACAGCAAAGCACGTCCTCGTGCATTTGAATAACTTGAGCCATAATGTTAGTGCTTTGCGTTAAAGTCCCCACCCATAAGAAAACGATGTTAGGTGGAGTTTAGAAAGAAGATGAATTGGGAAACGGAAATAGATTTATTAGGAGGGCAATATACCGATGTGATGGTAGGGGGAAAGTGAAGGTGCTAATTGACATTGCAGTGGACTGAAGGCAATCATATGCTACAAAAGGAACTATGTGATGGGAAATGGAGTTGTGGACAATAACAGTGGTACCTGCATGTGCTCTTCCATCTGGGTGATTAGTTCGATAAGTCTGGTACTGCCGAACTATAAATAGGCGTTTACTTAAATAGTCTTGTTTCAGTAATGAGAGCTACCTCAATGTTCTTGTCGTGGAGTAGTGCTGTCAGTTCGTTTGTGTGGGTTTGAACACCATTTGTGTTCCTAAGGAGATGGATAAGGAGTCGGAAGGACACACTTATGGATTCTGTTTTACTGGGATAAGGTAGGAGACAAGATTTGTAAGAAGGGAAATGAGAGGAGTAATTAGGGTTCTGAACTCTGTAAAGAATGAAGGTTGTAGACTAGTGAGATCTGATGAAATTGAAGGTGGAGGAATATGTGAAATAAGTGATTGAGGATGGGATTGGGTTTGCTGGTTGCCGGGATGAATGGGATGCTGGGGAAGAGGAACTTGCGGACTGAGAAGTGGTCAGTGCCTGTGACTGCTCTCTGTTCTGAACTGTATTGGCAAAAGTGACAGAAGACCTCAAATTTCTAACTGGGTCGCTTCTTGAGTGGCCTGTGGCTAGCTCCTCCCCTTCTGGCCGACGAATTTGTTTGTTCATGGACTACAGTATCCTGTAAGATTCTTAGCACTTATAGTTGAACTGTTTGTTGGCCTTGTTGGGAGAGCAGGCATACTGCAGGCGATTTCATGGGCTTCTTGCACAATTCGTTCTTGTGCAGTCCACTGCACTTTACACACCACAGGTGGTAACAGTAGGTTTTGGTGTGCCCATATGCCCGACAATTATGGCATTGGACGATGCCACGTTTGGGGTATGTTTTTTTTAATGTGAATTCTTGTATAATACAGGTGGGTTAGATCGTAGATTTTCTTTACTCTAGAAGTTCGCTCAAGACATATAAACAACAAAGGTAACGGTGTTTTAATCGCTTTGTCTAGTTGTTTATCCTCTCGTTTCACGTTGGCTGTTTGAGGAACTTTGAATCCTAGAGTTGTGAGCTCATCCTCTATTTCCTCAACTAGTGTAGTGGGATGCAGGTTTCTGATCACCACCCGTAGTTATCTCACTAGCTTTAGCTGATACGTATAGAAATAAGCCTTTGTATCTTCCAAATATTTTATTATGGCTCTATACGTATCGGGGTTGTCAGCAGAAATTTTGTCGTCTCGAGGCCGATTGAGACATGTGTATTTTCCTGTACCTACATTTTTTGTCAATTGAGTGTATAATGTTTCGGACAAATATTGATTGCACAGAAGAAAGCGAAGATTTTGGTTGACGTATTGACTGCATTTTAGAATGGGCAACTTAAGGAGGAGAATTATATTTGTCAATCAGAAAATTTCAATGACAACTCCAAAAATGTCTGCAGATTAGACAAAAACCTATATGGGGTGAAACAGGCTCCACGTTGTTGGAACGAGAAAATAAAAGAATACTTACAAAGTATTAGTTTAAATATTAGCTCAGCAGATTCTTGTTTATTTATCAAAAAAGGAAGCGGTAAAAAGGTCTTGTTATGTATATATGTTTACGATGGGTTAATCGCTAATCAAGACTAAACCAGCTGATTTTTATCTTGTTTTGGAGATTCGCAGGATAAAGGAAGGTATCAAAATAACCAAACTTCTTACATTAAAAGGCTTCTCCAACCATTGAGTGAGTACTACAGTTTTGAAGGATGATTTGGAGAACGAAAAAGAAAACGGAAATGGCATGATAACGAATTTTCAATTCGCTTATTTTATCAATATAGCTTCTAGAGTGCTTGAGAATCCTTCCAATGGTGACATAGTCAGAGTCAAACGAACATTCCGTTATTTAAAGAGGACTTCTGAACTTGGAATATTATACAAAAATAACTACAGAAGAGGAATCCTTCAGTGCTGCTCTGATGCAGATCTTGGCGACGATAAGGTAACTGGCAGGTCTTCTATTGGGATTGCATGCTTTTATTCAGATGGCGCCATCTCAGGGTTTAGTAAAAGGCAGAGTTATGTCTCCATTTCTACCACAGAAGCAGAGGTCACCACTACATGTGAGGGGACGAGAGAGATGATTCGGCTCTATAGGCTTCTTCAAAAGATGACTGACTTCAAAGAGAGTTTGATGATCTGTTGATAACAATGCTGCCGTTAAATTAGCAGAGGACCTGAGCAATATCTGTACAATTAACAATCTTACTATTAGCGATAAAATGCGTCTTTGTCAATTGCAACATCATAGCTTATAGAACATATCCTTATTATCCTGTATATCCTTATTTTTCCTACGAAACTATCCTGAACTACAATTGTAAAGTATGATATAACCTCCCATAGCTTTACCTCTGTAACGATCAAGCCCGCGAAGTAACTCATTATGAAAATGGGCTTGTACATATTAAAAATAAAATAAACGAAATCATTACATAAAATAACAAAAAATGATTTATTTCTCTTATATCTCCAACATATTAACGTTACCTACAACTACCTTGACGGCCAATTACAATTTATCAACAACAATTAACAAGTAATTAATTGATCTTGAATTTTAATTATATGTAATTTTTCTCAAATTATTTAATGAATTTTCCCTTTCACTTACACCTTTCTTGCTTTTATCTTTAGTAACCTGTGATTGGGAGGCAATCGTTCGAGATCGAGTAAAGAGAGAATTCGAAACCACCTACTTGTTGCAGTAAGTTTTATTTTCATTTATCAATATTGATAAGAAGGGTTATTTATCTGATTGGTAATAATATCGTGCTCTGTATTGTCATTTTCTTATTAAGAAGCTTCCCCAGTCATGTCAGGTGATACTAAGCAATGCTACTTAATTCCTGCTGTTAGTACTATGAGGCATATACTTCTCCCTGATGGTGAAGAAGTTACAATTGGTAGAACCCCAGAGTCAGGAATTACTGATATAAGCTGTTCCAGAAAGCAAGGTAAATTATTAGTTTTTACTTGACTTAGGTACTGGTTCATGTCACAGCCTCAACTTGCTAGTTGTCACTTGCCTTTGTTAGATCACACTACATTTATCATCTGATAGTCGAGGCCATGAAGTAACACCGGTACCGATTTTTGTTATTTTGAATTGTATATTCTTATGTACTCCAATTAACAAAGTAATGGGGGTGCTGTCATGTTCATTCACTTCAAGTTTTAGATACTGTCAATTCAATAATAAAACAAATTGATACTGACTGATTGCTAATTGTGAAAAAACATTTAAGTTTTCTGTGTTTAGTGCCCATAAAGTATTTATGATTAACTACCACTTGAATCACAGTGAACTGATGGGATTTGTCCTCATTTATTTATAATAAAAATGAACTTCCCAATTTTATGCTAGATAAAATGTATAGTTTGACTTAACTGTTTATTATTCATACCGAAATGTGAAAAGAAAGGGTTAAGAAACTCTCTCTTTCTTTTTCAAAGTGTTCTTTATCTTTTTTTGCTTGTTTTCTATACCAAGGGAGAAATAGTAAGACTAAATTTTATTAGACACAACCAAAGTAATCTGTGAATGAAAATCTGCTATAACTGCGGTACATCATGTGCAAGGAACATTGGCAAGTTTCTTATCTTGGCTAGGTGTTTGTGTTGCGTTTAATTTTACTGCTGCACAAGTGGACTCAGAAAACAATGTATCTTTTTTCCCATCACATTCATATGTAACCCTTAGTGGACTGAGATTCAGGAAGCATTAAATTAAAGACATACATGACATTATTGCTCAGGTTATTTATATATTAAGAATTATTCCTCTCTTGACTAAAGCCTCTATTTAAGTTAATATAAGCATTACGTGTACGTTGTGGAGTAGCAGGTGCGGTTGGCCTCACACCCACATTTTTCTACGACTTATCAGGCCTGCCAAAATTAACAGATTTAGAAACACTGAGATTTTTGAAACATGACTTGGTCTAGTTCTTTATAAAGTCTATGATGATTCATGGAGCATGGGAAAATTTCAATTCGTAAGATCAGTGGGCCATGTAGAAAGAAATAACTATAACCACTATCCAAAGATTAATGGTATAATCAATAATTAATTTAAATTAAAGTCTAACTAAAAATGTATAAAACTTAATTTATATTAATACTTAACTAATTAGTCAGTTAAATTTTATAATAAATACAAATTAAATTGGATAATTACACATGATAATCAACTATACCAAAAAGGCAATGTTCCACCACAAAATTCAAAGTTAGTTGTCTACTAATGCTCGAATAGGCAATTCAAAACCATCCCCAAAATACTTTGAGACCTGTATTGATCAGTTTTAAATAAACGATTTAATGGTATGTGCCACATTAAGGACAAGATAATGAAAATGCCATCTATTTATGGCTGGCCGAGAAAACATCTAACATGTTAATTTTATAATTAATTAAACTCTAAATCTAGCAAAGAATCCTCCATACTATCTTGTTAGTCACTTTTTGTTGCTTGGTGTACTCCTTCAAAGTCTTCATTTGAGGGGTGGTGAACAGTTATTACATTATACAGCAGTTGTTACAGTATAGTTATAATTTGAAAAACGTAGAAATTAAGTTAACTGATGACTTTGATTCTCATTACTTTCCCAGCATTTTTTTTTATACAGTCCACTTTAACTCAATAATTATAACTAGCCCATTAACTCCGGCTATAAATACTCACTAACCCTATGGCAAGACCAGGATTTCTCATATGGATCTGGTTCATAATTCATTCATAATTTTCTGAACATTTCACCATGAAATCGATGGATCCAGTAAAGATCAATTTTAAATCATCAATCTGAACCCACAAAAAATCCACCCAGCTGATCTCTACTTCCAACTCTCCCTGGCTATTAATCTTCATCTTTCTATAACTTGTTTCTCGTTTGATCCTACTAATTTTATTTCTCCTAACATCCATCATTCTCCTTTCCTTTCTGTTTTCAAATCCCTACCTGACCTTGACTTATTATTCTTAGCTTTTAGTGTCATAACACTATATCATATTATATAAAGTCATACTATAACCAATTCAGATATACAGACTAGAGTTATGGAGCACAGTGAAAAAACGGTCATACATCAAGTGCATCCAATCCTTGTAAAATCCTGAGAAAAATAGTTAATATCCCTTGTTATGTCAGCAATAGAACTCTTCATAACAATGTTTAGTATACCTTACTGATAAAGGATCAGGAAGGTGGCTTTAGGAATACTCAATATAATCACAGCTTGAATATAAACTCATATTTAATAAAGAACTGTACAAAATACATGTGGTCAGGCGAAACGAAACAGGGATGCCTGACGTAGACCGTATAGACTTTTGCGTAAGAGACACACCTTACCCAAGCCATCATCAAACCCTTCGGGTTGTTTCATATAGATTTGTTCGTTCAGTTCTCCATACAGAAAGGCACTCTTGATATTAAACTGCTTCAAGTGAAGTCCGTCCTGTGCACTGGCACTAAGCACAGCCCTGATAGTATCCCATCTAATTGGTGGACTAAAGGTTTCAGAGAAATCAACTCCTGGTTGTTGAGAAAAACCTTTCGCGACTAATCGAGCCTTGTAACGCTCTACAATATCATCAGGATCATATTTTACCTTGTAGACCCAACGAAATCTATTATCTTCTTCCCCTCAGGCCTATCCACCAGTGTCCAAGTATCATTTTCCTTTAGAGCATTCATCTCTTCTCTCATAGCCTTGTGCCAGTCCTCAGCTTGAATAGAATAGGTGGCTTCTTTGTAAGACCCAGGTTCATTGCAAAATGCTAACATAGCATAGTCCACTGCTAATCTTGTTGGTGCCCTTAACTCATCCCTATTCCGTAGACTATAACCACCTTTATTAGTAGGGGTGCTGTCAATTTTATCATGAACCTTCTTAGAATTTTTATTTCCATCATGCTGTTTTTCCATGTGATCTTGGACTTCTTCCGAGTTTGCTTGTTCCCCAACTTCCCTTGAAATGCCTTCTTCCTCACCTGATATAGGCGCTAAGTACTCAAAGACGGCAGTTGATGTATTTTCTTCCTTGAAGACAACATCCCTTGACAGCACAACTTCGGAATCTTCAGGAATCCATACTCGATAACCATCTTGATCACCGCAGTACCCAACAAGGAAACCTTTCTTTGCTTTATTGTCAAATTTTCTCCTTTTCTCCTTAGGAATATGCACAAAGCACTCAGTGCCAAATATTTTAAGATACTTTATTGAGGCTTTTTTACCGCACCAAACTTCATAAGGTGAATCGCCACTAGTGGAGGATGGACCTGTCCTATTTATGACATAAGCAGCAGTCATAACTGCCTCTGCCCACAGTTTTTCTGGGAGGCCCGATGCATGCAACATAGTTCTTGCTGAC
The DNA here is from genome assembly GCA_930367205.1 of Acanthosoma haemorrhoidale. Lineage (NCBI taxonomy): Eukaryota > Metazoa > Arthropoda > Insecta > Hemiptera > Acanthosomatidae > Acanthosoma > Acanthosoma haemorrhoidale. The sequence goes on along the minus strand of OV884009.1, from coordinate 25,701,884 downwards.
TCCACAAGGGTTCGGTTTTCCCTCTCTGCCGAACCATTTTGCTCCGGTGTATAGGGCATAGAGGTGCGATGGTACATGCCATGGTCCCTAGTTATTATTTGTACATCCCTATTTCTGAATTCTTTTCCATTATCGGTTAATAATTCCTTGACAGTATGTCCAATAGTTTTCACCTCCGCCAAGAATTGCTGTAATTTATCCTTCACTTCAGATTTCTCTTTTAGAAAATAGACTGTCCGATACTTAGAAAATTCATCCTTTAAGACTAAAAAGTATCTACTTCCACCCGCTGACAGAGTGGGCATAGGTCCACAGACGTCAGCATTTATTCTATCCCCCGGACTGGAGACTTGTTCCTTTCTCTTGCCAAAGCTTAACCTATGCATCTTTCCAATTATGCATGCATCACAAAAGTCTGAAGATACTTGGCCGCCAAAGTTTACACCACTACGCTTTAAAAATTCTGCGACATACCTCTTATTCTGGTGGCCCATCCGTTCGTGCCAGGTCTGCAATCTATCTTCAACCGCAAGTTGAGCCTCTGCCGAGTAGACTGGGATGACCCTCATGTTCATGGTAAATAAACCACCGGTCCTGGTTGATTGTGCTGCCAGTCGACCATCCTTAAACAATGAACATTCATTATTACTAAATTTTGTTACATATCCTTTATCGAGAGCTGATGTAAGGGAAAACAAATTTTTATCAGCATCTGGCATGTACCATACATCCTGCAAATAACCACCAATCCATTTACCATCAATAAACATTTCAACATTAATGTTACCTCGTCCATAAGCCTTCATGGTCTGTCCGTTACCGACTTGGACATATTTCTCCGCTGGAAAGGATTTGAAAGTAGCAAACCAATCCTTCCTCATGGACATATGGTGAGTAGCACCGGAATCAGTGATCCATGCAGCGTTCAAGTCACCCTCAGCTATACTACAGACAAAAGCACCGCTACTACGTACCTTTACGTACGTACCAAGGACGTACCTTTACCCTTTCCAGGTACCGAATGTACACCACCATTTTTATGAAATGAATGTTTCTTTGGGCAATCCTTTTTAAAATGACCTTGCTGGTGACAACGATAGCATTTCAATGTTACATTACTGTCCTTAGGTGGAATTTTGTCTTTATTATAATGTTGAATTTTATAATTGTGAAAAGAGGACTTACCCGCATTACTATGCTTCACACAAAAGGCAGCTGACGTACCACTAGCACCTTCCGACCTCTCATTCATTCTCATTTCCACAACACAGAGCCTTTCTCTCAGTAGATCTAAGTTCCTCTGCTCCTTGGGGACAGATTCCCAAGCATTTATAAACTCATGGTATTCTGAAGGCATAGTATTTAGAACCCTATTTAAGAACAGAGAGTCCGGCAATTTAACTTTGTCTTCTTTCCAGGTTTCATCGCATAACTCCTGCCATAATTTTTCTAGCTTTGCAATATGCTTGGCTATAGAGCCACCAGATTCCTTCTCCTTAATACCAAAAAATTGATCAAATAGTCTGTCTTGCCTTTGCTCTGTCCTTTGCTCATAAACACTATGAAGTTTTTCTCACATAGATTTGGCGTTTGTGCACATATTAACAAGTTGTCTTACCTGACTTGATAATGAAGAAACTATTATATTTTGCGCCATATACTCCAATTTGTTTAAAGCCGCAACCTTCTTATTATAGTCCGTTTGATCGTCAGTAGGAATTGGCTTCTCCGGGTATACAAGTTTTCCTTCCACAGCGTCCATAACTCCATGAACCTGAAGCTTTATTTTAACCTGGAATTTCCAGTCTATCCAATTGGACTGTCCCTCCAATTTATCAATAGCAACCCTCGATACTTCCATTTCGTCTGAGAAGTCCAATCCCACTAACTTTTAGAACACTTCAACAAACTATCAGAACACTTCAAACGTTCACGTTCCCGTCACTGGGCCCATAACCTGATAAAGGATCAGGAAGGTGGCTTTAGGAATACTCAATATAATCACAGCTTGAATATAAACTCATATTTAATAAAGAACTGTACAAAATACATGTGGTCAGACGAAACAAAAGTAGATAACAACAAGGTGAGGTTACAGACAGTGTTGCCACCAAAGACAAACATAATCGACAGTGTTGACATGGCATATTTTTATCATTAACACTTACAACCTTGAGCTCATCCCTTTTAAGTTTACACAAAATTTCACCAAAACTTATCCAATCACCCTATTACCTTAGCACAGCCATTATATAGCTTTACACATCCCTATAATCTTCCTCAAAAATTAAAATGTCAGTGGCCTCGGGTCCTGCACGTCTGTTGCCCCTGTCCGCCTGGTTGGCCGTGCCCCTGGGGATCTTTCGAGCCTCTACTTCCTCTTTCTCATGCGAGATAATTGAGAATCATGCAGAGTTGGGTGGTCCGTCCCTGGTCTATGCATATTTGACACAGAGCACCGCTGAGGCAGTTTAATTCCTTGCCATTTTACAAGGAGTTTAGCTTATAAAGCGAAGAGTATTTGGTGTATCAGCTATTGAAGCCTACTCTAGAAGCTATCTCACATTCCCCATTTCGGTGTGAGACAAGAGAAGAGGGGTTGGATTTTCTATCTATGTTTTATGGATTATAAAGTTTCCCACTCACTCATTTCATTTCACGAGAAGAAGTGAGACTGCAAGAAAAGTTCATAATCATCATTCTTATTCTCCCTAATTGATATTTAACAGGGATGAAAAACAACCTTGTTCATCCCTGTTTGTTCAGGCCAAAGAAGTGTTCATTTCACAGGTAGCTTATGTTGATTTAATGTTTTTCCTCTTTTTATACCAATGTCTTTGTGAAATGGTATTAAAGTTAGTTTAAGCTATAGGCCCTCTGGTATATTTTCTTCTTCTGACAATATGTTGTTTCCCTGCTAATTAATGTTATATTTTTATTCAAATTTGTATATATATTTATATAATTTTTTATATTGTTTTTCCAGTGGTTGCTAAGGCAGATTATTGTAATGCCCAAGTTTCTATTATGTCTATTGGACAAACTCCATTATATTTTAATGGAAAAGCTATGGTTCCCAATGAAACATATCATCTCAAAGATGGTAGTGTAGTTGAAATAGTACAAGGGAAAATATTTTATACAGTGGCATTTCAAGCTCCAAAACAAACTGCAGATCAGATTAACAATATACCATCTACATCACAGTCTTCATCACAATTACCGTTACCTAAGAAAGTCATGACTCATTGTTGGAAGACATTTGCCTCAGGGGACTTATTAATGTACATTTCGTCAGGATTTGATGAAAGCAAAACAAAAGTAAGTTTATCTTCTAAACATTTTTATTTTAAACTCTATGAAGCAAATAAAATTGCCTCCCTACATAAAACAATGTTTAATCATTATTATAGAAAAATTTAAATAATTTGAGCATATACTTATCGCTGTTTCTCAGCATGCCAAGAAACATTTGAAAAGAACAATAATGACGGATGTAAAGACATAATAATAATAATAATAATAATACAAACATAGACAAGTAATTATTAATGTTTACTGTCTTCATAAATAAGCTCTTTGTAATATAGTAATATTGTTTATTTATCTTTCTTATTCAATTGATTCACTTTCAGATTAGTAAACTGCATTATTTCCTTCTTTAAAAAAAATGTATGTTTTTTTAAGTGCAACTTGTGCAGCCATAATAGTGGAGTTGCTGGAAGATTTAAGAAAGGAGATGAGACATATGTTTCGAAATCATTAAATATTCTAAGAACCACCTGCCTTCCTGTAGACAAGATATACTCGAGAAGATATTGTTAAGATAATGAATGCTGGCTTCCCTGTAGACATAACCATTTTATTGTCATGAATATTTTATATAATAGCAATTTTAATGCTGTAGAAGTAATACAAAAATAAATGTGATAGGGCTAATACTGTCAAAAGAGAGAAGCCTGCTTTTGAGGCAGAATTTTCAAAAAACGTTTGAGTTAAAATCCAAGACTTAGGTCCTCTCCAAGAGCATGTGTACAATGCGAATGAAAGTGGATTATTCTGGTGGATGTGGCCATATACGACTTTGGGCACTTTCAGCCCATGTTTGAAAATGTAATCCAACAAATAAAAATAAATTGCAAAAAATCTCTCCTATGGCACAAGTATAAGGAAAATTAAAAATCCCTTTCTGATTAAGAAATCGTTACATGGATGACGACGATGCCAATGATGACTTAGACGCCTTCAACACATTCAATATCTGCACGAAAAAGGCAGAAGCAAACAATATAGTGATGATGTATTAGTGCTAAAAAGGGTGAAGGAATATGTTTTTGATAAAATTTTTAAAGCTAAAAAACAATTAATGATTATTTTTCATGAACATTATTGAGTTATTTTTATTTGTTCTTAGTATGTACATATTTAGATGGATATTTGTTTATTTCTGAATTATATTTGTACATACCGATTTGTAAAATTGTTTTCTTTTTATTCCCGATAATCCAGAATTTTTTAATAATCCTGCAGTTGTCTTGTCTCATATATGTTGGCCTATCAAGATTTTACTGTAGTTTTATTTAGTTTCCTTTAGTGTAGTTTGAAATTTGTTTGATTGAAAACAGCCATTTGATACTTTCCTGTTAACCTACCTTTGATCTTTTGATCCTTTCAATTCATGAAATAGTATACAAGTTTATTATTTTAATTAGTTACTTATAAGCACAATAATTATTGTAAAATGACAAATTAATTTATTTAAGCACTTTGGCTCCTAAATATAAACAAGGTGTAAACACTATCTATCAGTTGGTATTATTTGATGTATATGCATACAATGATTGTATCTGTATTATAATAAATCAATATTTGTATGATGTGATATCTAAACTATATATAAATTTCTTAAGACAATTATGTTAATATTAAATATATAAAATTATGTGCTATAACCATACAGAACCCCGAGATCATATTAAATGAAGCACTGCTAAATAAACTATTATTCTATTATTGTTGAATATGCACTCAGTTGGATGGTGGATCTGAACGTACACATTCAACTTTATAATTAAAGAGTGAGAAACAATGAGATTAATGATTTTAGTGACTGGATTTATAAAGATAAAAAAAAGGGGGCATTATAACACACATATATATATACTGCAAAATTATACTCTTCTGGAATGCAATGGTGGGCAGATGGTATGTTCTATTTTATTAGGTGGTGTAACTTCCTAATAATGGGATCTATGGTGAATATTCTAGATGAACTTACCTGTACCCCCACAGAAAGGTTTTATTAGGTTTGGGAATCACTGTTACTTTATTTTTGAGGGTTGCAATGGAGTACTTCATAATCTGAATCTGAGCCTGAAAATGTTGTAAGTGTTTAATAATTCATAGTTGCCTTGTCATTAATAAATAAATAAGTAGAGTAAGCATCAAACTCACTGTTTCATTTACCTTTGCATGTTTTACTTAACATTCACCAAATCAATTAAGGATTTACAGCAACAACTGTTCAGGATTTGATGTTGACAGGCCCTAAAATTAAACAAGTTAATTAGTTATTAACAAATAAATTAAAAAAAAATAGGGATGCATTTCTTAAAAGTTCTGTGCAATAGCAATACCAATCCATGTTATGGGAAGAGAAAAATATGCACATTATTTCTAAACGAAGCATAAATATTAAAATTAACTTATTACTAAATAAAACAGTACGTGTAGGCAATTATTTAAGGGTTACAAAAGTTTTCTATTGATTTTTCAATTTTGTTTTTGTTTTTTTGAATTTCTTTTAATAATAAAAACTGTATATAATTTTTAAATCACTTAAAAATATATTATAAATATATGGGCTAATTTCTTAATGGTTGGAAAGAAGTTGAGATGAAGGGTATTATTGTGAATATTTATTAAGAAAATGATTTGTTTTTTACTGAGTTTTTAATAACCAATGGTGAGATTATTGTGTCCTCGGGAGATTTTATAATTTTTTTTATTATTTTTCTCACTTCTATCGGTAAGATGGAAGCAAATTAAGTACAATTTTGTTTGTTTAGAATTTTTTTTACTTTATTATTTTTTTTCGATTTGTGTGGATTAGCCAGGGTAGAACATCTGTGTGAACATATTCTTGATAGTCAAGATTTCAGCTTTGTCAATATCAGAATATATGTATCAATTTTTTTTTTTTTTTCGAGAGGAGGAATACTAGTTGTTTCTTTACTAAATATGTTATGAATTTTCCACAGACTATTATCCCCCATAGGCATAAACCACAGAGAGTAAGGAATAAATAGACCTGGAAAAGCCAAGAATCGTGGGTGGGGGGGGTATTGTGGTTGCTAATAAATAGCAATATATTTGTAAAGAAAGTATACTTTAATAGAATAGAAATTAGGTTATCCTTTTATGGTTTAATGGAGGTATTTTCAATTATGTGACCTAAATATTTCACTGAGTTTGATGCAAAAATGCATTTTGAGAATTTTAACCTAAAAAATTCAGCTATAATTGCTTCCAATAGGTGTGATAAATGCATTAAGTGTTCCTCAAATGTTTTCGAGAAAAGAAGAATATCATCAGTATAGTTAACTGCAGCAAACCTTGAGATTTTGTGTTTTCTTATTATGTTATTTAAAATTCTTTGGGAAATTGCTTGGGAGGTATTCAGACCAAAGGGTAGGTAGGCCTGTCCATTGATATTGGCCTTCTTGAGTAACAAATGCTGTTTTGTGTTTATCTTGTATTCTTAAAGGGATTGGCCAGAATGCTGAATTTATATGTAAAGTTGAAAAAAATGTACAGTTCCTTGTTTTTGTTATTAGATCCCCAATTAGGGAAAAGGTTTTTATTGTGGTACTACTATTTTGTTTCAATCTCAGAAGTTTATACATAATGTTAATTTTTATTTTCTTCTATTTTATATGCTAGAGTAACTAGGGCAGCAAGTGGACTCTTCCATTAAGTTTTTCTGGAATAGTTTTGGTATGTGTTCTTCAATATTCTTTTTATCCTCAATTATGCATCTGCATTCACGTTTATATCAATAGTCGTCTACTGCTCCATCAATATGATCTTCGTAATCCTTCACAGTTACAATATCGTATTCGTCCGTAGCAAAGACTGATTTGTACTCATCAATTATTCCTTCTACACAGGTGGTCTGAAAAGTTTCCGACCTCAACATGAAGATGATAATAAAATAAATAAAAGCTTTGTTAAGTCGGAAACTTTTCCGTTTTTCGGAAACTTTAACATTTAGATGATTTACTGAGATTTCCAAGTTATTTGTAATTAAATGTTCATTAAAATTTATTTTTTTAATACTTTCTATCAGGACGATATCTTTCCTTTTTTTATTTGTCACCTGAATGTTCTGGAATGCTGAAATCTTTTTTATCTTTATAAATTTTACTTTGTGTGATTATTAAGTTTTCGTCTTGATCTAATTTGAATTCTTTTATACAGTCTAGCCCAATCAGAAATTCATAATTGAAATCTTTCTCTTCCACAATGAAGTTCTTATTCCATAGTTCCCACTCGGAGTTTAATGCCCATTTGATAAGCATTAAACTGTACCAGTCTATGCACAACTTATCTAAAAATAGTCTTAATATTTCAATTTTGTTTAAATCTTACTCTACACCTAGTCGTGTTAATTTATTTTAAAAAATGTCTATCCACTGTGGTATACTTTCATTTCTTCCTGTAACAAAGTTATCTGAGATATTTTTCTGATTAGTACTTCTGCCGAAATTCCATTGCCTGGTGCTGTATATTGCTCAGTTTAGGTTTTCTGTACATGTCCTTCTAGGAAATCACCCTTGAATTTCATGTTCCCATCTTCATCTTTATATTGTTTTAATAATTCTTCATCTCGAGTGATCCACACTTTTCTTTTTCGCCTCTTTTTCTGAGTGTAGTTTTTATTTTTTTAAAAGCTTCTGTTTCTTGTGATTTTCCATGGAGCCCCACATGTTGGTATTCTTCTGTAATATAGAAGACCTCGTGTTCCGTTGTCTTAATTGAGGGTATAGCAAATATGTTTCTTTTTGGTTCACTTGGCGATGCTTTTTTTGTGAATTCAAACCTTATTCTTTCCATATTTATTTGAAATTTTTGCAAGAATGTGCAAGAATAATATGATTTTATTTATCTGGATAATCAGTTGATGTTGGTAATGTTTTTTTCTCTCAACAAAAACTCAATTGGGTTTCTCTGTAAACAAAAGAAACAACATTTAAAGCCTTTATTTTAAATATTGTTCTTTCTCTGCATAAAACTTTTTTAATCCTTCACTTTAACTTAACTCAACTTAAAATTGTACTTATATCTCTACACTTCACTGCTCTCATTACAACTCCTAGTCACAACATTCAGTTGTCTGCTCTATTGTGCTGCTGCCACGCAGGTCATCAGTATGTTAAGGCCTTTAACATTAAAATAATAGTTGTTTTGTTTTTTTTTGTTTAAAAAAAAAAAAAAAAAAAGAAATGTTTTAACCTATTGTAATTCAATTCAAAATTCTCTCGTAAAGTTTTTGTTTTCTTATTTCATTGGGGGATGATTTGTTGATGGCAGAAAGATTTTAGTTTAATTATCAGAAAAGAGAAATATTCAATTCAGTTCATTAAAAGATAAGTTGTGTTTAACCAGTGAAAAAATGTCATTTGTTTACATTGTTAAGTCCATTTAGATGTGAATTGTCCTTCATATCATAGTGTTAGTGAGTAATCCAGTGTCCAGTGTTTATGGTGAACGGCCAAAGTACACGTTGTAATAAGGCTCATGAAGGGCTACGATCGTCTGTCCAACTTAGTCTCTCGAACGGGAAGGTGCTATTCCTCACACTTGGACTATCAAACTATCGATCGCACTCACTATCGATTTCGCTTTGTCGATATCACAATTCGTCTCGGTCGTAATCGGATGAGTTCGTCTTGAAAGTCGTAGCAGTGAGGGCTCGCTCAACCACCACTAATCGATTACCTGCCATCGATGCCATCGGTTATTAGCAACACAAGCGCCGCGTGTGTCCCAGCTGCCAGCTTGGGTACCCAATGAAGCCGTCAATCAGTACTGTACTTTATTTATTTATTAACAATACTAATCTGTAGGATCTTGCTCCATTGATGCTTTCGTCAATAATGCGTATTTTTATTTATATTTATCATATTTATTTATATATATTTAATATTTGAACCCAGTTATAAGGTGAATTCATTATTAATTTTCTGCATGTGTTTTTATGTATATAATATAAATTCTTTTCACGAACACATTTAGAAATTATTTAGTAATCTGAAAAATGCAAAATTATAGTACATAGAAATAGAAACAGGATTTTAAATAAAGCATAACATTCAGGTTGGTTAACTCAACTGTTATCTCTTTTCATGTGTCACTTAATGTAAGAATGACATTTAATTGATTAATTTATAAAACTCATGAAATGTGTTTGTCTCTTGGATCATTCCAATTATAGCATAATATTTTAAGGTTACACTACCATATTATTTAATCTAAAAATTATTTTTATCTATTACCATTTTTATATATATTAAATACATGTGTGCTTGTGGACGCGCCTACACACGTGTTTGTTGTTTTATGTAAGTATTGGATGCGTGTATGTATTTATTGTTGTAATAGATTTATTATATTTATAAATTCATATCAGTTATTTTTGTTAGAAAACTGTAAGTTATTATAGGCTATCCGTATCATGCCTAGTTGATCCTTGTATTTCAAACTGCTTTTCTCAATATAAGGATTTGCTAATTAAGAAATATGAAAGGCAAATATATTTACATTTACCTTCGCCAAATGTTGTGTTTTTTTTTTTTCTTTCATGCCAGCTTTACTGAATATTTCGCTAAACTTAATTATTTAGGTTTAAGTTATTAATTTCATTTGTTTATTTGCTTAATGGGTAAACCATTTTTGTTTGCATTGTTTCTGCTTTCAATAATTTATTTTCAAGTGTCGAATTTCAGCTTGGCCCTCTATAACATTAAAATCCCTCGGCCCTTTCACCTTCTCATTGCCTTCTGCTAGTAACCCGGATCAGTTTCGAAACGGGGACGGAGAATTGCATTTTGGTATCCAAAGTTGCCCCTCCCCCCAACAAGTATGTATATATCTATATGTTTATATATATATATATATATATATATATATATATATATATATATATATATATATATATATATATATATATGTACATATACATAATGAGATATATTAGCGAATGAAAAAAAAATTGTTTATTAATAAATTTATATGTATTTATTTCATAGATGTTATTATCATCACAGTAATGTTATAATATTTTGATTTTTTGGGCTTTTATAGGTTGCTTCTTTTGACCTAGATTGGACATTAATAAAAACAAAATCTGGTAAAGTATTTGGAAAAGATTTCGATGATTGGATATTGTGGGATGATAGGATAAAAACTATACTTGCAAAGTTAGTAAAAGATGACTATAAAATTATTTTATTTACTAACCAATTAGGGTTAGGTGCTGTCCCTGAGCAAGTAAAGTTAAATGGATTTAAAAGGAAGATAGAGGAGATTGTTAAGGTTCTAAATGTTCCTGTTCAAGTATTTGTTGCAACCACTATTGGTCTGTACAGAAAACCATCACCAGGGATGTGGTTTTTTATGAAGATGAGGATGGTAAGCATTCATTTCAATGCAACTTAACAGTATAATAATTGTTTAAATGCTTAAATTTAGCCCATAACAATACTATTAGTTGAGTTATTGCTCCCATAATTTTTAATAACTAATTAGCTAAACATAAATGATGTTGGCAGGGCTGTAACTCATACCTAGAATCTCTCCAAACTTTAATCAAGTTATTAACAGTTGTGGATGAATAATATTAAATGAAACTCCTTAGTCTCTCCACAAGATTATTTAGTACAAATGTTGTTGATAGCTATTTAGAGATCTATGCAGTTTTTAAATAACCATTGCTTTATATTCAAACCAACGTGAGGTAGGTAGAAATCAACATAATAAACAGGCAGGTATACCACAGTTTAGTGTTAGAGGGAGTTGTGTATCATTGTGTCAACCTATGTAGCTCTCTATTTCCCATATATATATATATATTGCTCCTGTTGTATATTTGAATTAATTGTCTAAGTTGCAGCCCCATTTCATTAGTCTAACAGTGAGTGAATTTAGTCAGTTAACAGTGAATTAGTAACTAGTGTCTGGTCAGAGGTGTGTAACCTAGCAACATGCAATCTTTTATCTGGATAACCTGGCGACCTGCAGTCTGCCTAGACCAAACAGATGTAAAGTAATTCTTGTGTGAGGCACTTCTAGTCAGCTAGCTCCAGCCTTCAACATTAGCACATTGCCATCCTGTTTGCCTCAATGGTGGATGTTGAGTTACTAGCACCAGGTAGCTAGTTCTCTGATTAAGAGACCTCACCAACCCTCGTAAGGTTACTATGCTCGACTCTAATTCCTTTAGGTAACCTTACTTTCTCCTTATTTCATCGCTTACCCAGAGGAGTGTCAAACTTGAGGACTGTCACCAAGTGACTATTATACTCTGGACTTAATATTTTAAAGACAATTTATATACATTTTTGCCTCATAACCTTCATTTGTTAGCTTTAACATTAATGTACTACATGGAATTAATACTAAGTATTTTAAGCAGTGCTTAGGGCTTCAGTTTTTAGCTTAGGTACGAGAAAACATCTTTTACAGTTTGTCAGTTCGCAGTTAGCCATCGTTAAAATGAAACAATTCATTGGTTAATTGAAAAAGAAATGTAAGGTTTTTACAGTTAATGAATGCTGGCCAGGCTGTCGCAATGGTCCTTCTTATCAATACCATTCCTACCACCAAAGAGGTCCAATTGGGTCTATTTGTGGGTGACAAAGCTGGGTTCATGTCATCCTTGAGGTGTGACATAATTGTAAATAGGCTATAGGATTATTTTTGTAAGTTAGATAAATATTTTATAGATTGGAAATTAAAAACCAATGTCAACAAAACTTAAGTAATATTGTAAACCAAAAGAAGTCCTAAAATTGTATATGTAATTGTAAATAGAATGTAGGAATAAAGAATTAGAAATATTTATCTAACTTGATAATTACCTCATCTATAATGGTATTCTCATGGAGCTTAGGATCACAATGTGTTGCTAGAACTTTAAATGGTATTCAGAAGTCACATATGTTGATATAAATTTCTGTCCAACTTAAATTTGATATTCATTTACACCCTTTTGCAGCCGGGGAATACTTTACAAACACATAGTGAATTACGCTTCAGTTTCGAAAGCCCTCACTGCCTTCATAGCCTATATAATTCTAAATCATTAGTATTAATAAAATAATAAGACCTAATAGATTAATTGGAGAGTTGGCCTTGAGCCTTGGCTGTGTGCAGATCGGCTCTGTTATTTGCTTTTTATTCGAGTTGAAAATTCGTTTTTCAATGTAAAAAATGTCTAATGATGTAAGTGTGGTGGTTAGCGTTTGAGTCACATGAGAAAGATAAACTAGTTAGAAATGCAGAAAATAGAAAGAAAAAAAGTTGCATTAGGGAAGTACATATAAGACATGCCAGACATGCATAAAAAATATCATTTTCAACATGGTAGAAAGAAAAAGGAGCTTATGCATTTCAGTTCATAGATGCAGTGGTTGACTGCATATGCATTCTTGTTTTACCAAGTTTCAATCAGAAATGATTGACTTTACTTGAAGACTGGGTCTGGATACTGATCAAAGGCCAGTCAGTACTTGTAAATTAACATCATTCTGTGTGAAAATTTCATTTTAAAATCTACAGAACAATTAAAGAACTTAAAACCTTTGCCACTTCAGAGGAATTTTCTTTAGAAAGAAAGTTCAAAAAAACCTATTACATTTTATGAAGAAGGCCAGAGCAAAAAATATAAAGTTTACATGGGTGTATGACAAGATCAATACATCGAAAAAATGTAAATGATGTAGAAAACTATAGTGATAAAGAATATAACATACTAAGTTACAATGTAGATGGTCTAAATAACAAAAAGTAGGTTTTTAAATTAATTGTGGTACGCACTCTTAAAAAAATGAACTAAATTTGTCTTGTTTTAGAAATCTCTTAAGAAATGGTTGATTTTGCCACCAATATTATCAGAATCTGCGTTAGTACTATTAAACAATCACTTAATATTCCCTCTTAGCAAGAGAATAAAAATACAAATAAATGGTTCAAAAATGAATGTTTACATGCTCCAAAATTATGCTTTAAATTATTCCAAAAGTGATTTGTAAGACATTTGAAATAATTATATCGTATTATTAAAATGTAGGCAAAAACAAAAAACATGTAAAATCACAGTTCATGGCTACAAAATAGTCCAAAAGCTTCTAGGGGTCATGAAATCTGCACAAAACCAATAGCCACCTTTGGGTTTCTTTACCATAATGATTGGACCAGGTATGCAAGTGATAAAACTGAAGGCTGATGACTTGTGGGTGGTTAAAATAAATTTCTGGTGATCTTGGTGCTGGTTTATTAAAGTTCACCTTACATGGTGACATGTGGCGATTGCCTACCCATATTTTTTTCTCCCTCTCCTTCTGCTGATATCTTTCCCTCAGATCTTATATCCTGTGTAATGAAATAATGCAGCAATATTACTGGCCCTGATGGTATCCCCCTGAAATTAATAAAATTGTGCCACCCAGACATCCTGCCTTTCCTTCATTTCTCCCACTAAAGTATAGTATCCCCAATTTCTTGGAAAACCCACAGTCTAACCCATACCAAAAAATTTCCACTCCTTCATCATAGAAAAATTAGTGCCCAGTCCCCATCCTTTCTAACCTCTCCAAATCACTCGGAAGATTAGTGCAATCCCTACTCTCTAATATCCTTGAAGAGTCCAAACATCTTAATATGTTCCTATCTGGTTTCATCTAAACTCCACACAATCTGCGCTAGTTAATTTCAATGGTGGCATTCTTGGCACTATCAATCAACAAAAACTAACAGTCCTATTCTCCTTATATTACTCACAATCCTATTTTCTAGATTTCACCAAAGCTTTTGATACCATAGACCAGTTGATCCTTTCCAAATTAAAATCATTAAACTTTTCCAATAGCTTTATCTGCTTGTATCAATCATTTCTACTCCAACATTACTTAAGCAATTAGTATCCCTAATCAACCCCCATCTGCTTCTCTTCCTTTCACTTTTATCCTTGGGCTTAGCCTAAGGATCGAGCCTCTTCTTATGTTTCTACATTTATGATCTCCTTTAATCCATTCATATATCTAAGTATATATTACCTCATTATTACTTTCATTTATTTATCTTGTATTTGAAATGTCATTTAATACAATATGTATGTATCATTAACTTTTTAATTTAATATTTTACTAATGTATAACTTTTTTTTTATTCTTTATTTTTGTGATGATTCATGTTCGAATGTTTTTTTTTTGTGTTGTGCCATTTTCTGTTTTCCAGATTTAAATTCATTTATCTGTACAATATTGTTATTCATAAGAATCATTGTTCTAGATTAAAGTACTATTCTAATTATCGATAAAACATATTAAAATAAAGTCTTGTTGAAAGTATCCTTATTTATTTCTGAACAATGTATTTTTTTTTAATGAGTTGGCTAGTCCAAAGGAACATTTTTTTTTTTTTTCAAGGGTGATGTGGCTATTGATTTAGAAAAATCATTTTATGTTGGGGATGCTGCTGGGAGAGCATTAAATTGGAAGAAAGGAAAAAAAGCAGATTTTGCTGCATCTGACAGAATGTTTGCAATCAATATAGGCATACAATTTCATACCCCAGAAGAATACTTTCATAAAGAACCTGTAGTAAATCATACTGAGTTTAAATTCCATCCTTCGCTATTTGACAAGTCTGTTAAGTTGCCTGAATTTGACTTACCTCCTACAAGTCAAGAGGTAATTTATCTATTGCATTCCTTAGGTATCCTTGGACAATTATTTCATATTTATTTTTCTTTTCATTAGGTAATCATTATGGTTGGATCACCTGGTTCAGGCAAATCCCATTTTGTCAAACATTTCATTATACCTCATGGATATCATATAATAAGCAGGGATAAAGTTGGTACTTGGCAGAAATGTGTTGGTCTTCTGCATGACGTTTTAAAATCAAAAAAATGTGCTGTTATTGATAACACAAATCCTGATCGTACTTCTCGACAACGATTTATTGAAGTTTGTTCTAAATATAATGTGAATGTTAGATGTTTTTTTATGGATTTAACTTTAGAAAGATGTCTTCATAATAATATAGTAAGTATGTTCAGGATTGAATTAATATGATGTATTATTTTTATATTCAGATCGGCTCTTTATCGGCCATGCTTGCATTTAATAAAAATATCCATCAAATTTTATTTATACAGAATGTTTAATCATGGTGCTCTGTAGAGGCCAGATATTTCCACAATTAATATTATGAGTGCTGCGCTGGTAAGTGCTAAAAGTGATAGTTAAATCTATATCAATAAATGGTAAACAAATGAATTCTATATAATAAAGATGAATAGCAATAGTAACACTAAAATAATTGGGATGCCACCCCAATGCTCCAGCTGGACTAACCATTAGTCCATCCACAGTATAATCACTGAGTCCAACTATATAAAAATGGCTTAATTTCCAGGTATCTCTTATGTCTTATGCTTAGGCACGATAGATAATATGTAGTAAATGAAAAATAAACCACATAATTTCACCATAAATAATATGAATTAATTTCATTACGTAGAAGAATAGTACAAGAAAAGAAAAAATTAACAATACTTAAATTATCAAAAGAGAAAAAATCATAAAATCTTATTCCATTATAGGGATAATATCAAGAACTTAATTAACTCTTTTCATTACTGGCTCTATCTTTTCTTTAACTATGGTATGATTTTAACTCTAACCTGTGATCGTGGTGGTAATGGGATCTGCTAACGGGCACTCCCCATTACTGGGTGATGTTTTTTGCACAGGTATTTTAATACATTTGAACCTCTAAAAGACAAACAGACCTGACTTTATTCCTTCCCTTCCTCTTTCTGAGAATACTTAGTTGTTTCCGGTCTAAGAAAGTAGGGACATCTGTGTTTACATTATATAAAGGCTTTTCCACATAAATACTTTTATTCTTGACCCTTCTTTATGAACATTTAATTCTCATCAACAATTTAATCATCATGGCAAGCAAATGAAAATGCCTCACTCACGTAAAAGGCTCACGTTAGAACAAAAAATTAAATTTAATAGAAAGTTAAGTGTACGTTTGTTAGCGGAAAGATTTAATATTAATAAGCAAGTTTCAGAAACTCTCAAAAACCAAGCCATGCTTTTAAAATTATGGAGTGAAAATAAAAAATATTTAAAATGTGTTTAAAAACAAAAAAAATGGTGACTTCATTCTGGGGTGGTTTGATGTGCAAGGGTAACCAACATCCCTAATACAGGACCTCTCATTCAGGAAAAAGCTTGTAAAGTTGCAAACCAATTGAATTTTAAAGAATTCAGAGCATTGAACGGATGGTTTGAAAAATTCAGGACTAAGAATAACAAAATACAAATCCATTTGTGGTGAAGCAGGGACCGTTGATGAACCTATCATGGTTGAATGGACTCAAAAATTACTAGATATGATAGAAAATTACTCTGATGAAGAAGTTTACAATTGCGATGAAATCGGTCCCTTTTTCCATGGATTACCAGACAAAACTATGACTACGGCAGTTTTATCTGATTGGCTAATTAAATTGGGTTAAAAATTGCAAAAACAGAAAAATGTTGTTATTTTGAGATAATGCATCATCCCATTGGAAGATGGAGTTAAAAAACATGAAATTAATCTTTTTCACACCGAACACCACATCTAAATCTCAACTGTTAGACCAAGGGATTATAAGATACTTTAAAGTTCATTACCGATCAAAGGTTTTGAAACACCTGTTAGCTAAAATTTCCATTTTATCTTCCGAAGATGCTTCTGCATTTTTTCATCTGTCAAAATCAATTTCGATTCTCGAGACTATTTTCTGGATTATGTCTTCGGATCGAGAAGGTACACTGCCAACTGTGAGAAACTTTTTTTATTAAGTGGGACTCAGAAGAACCGAATCCGTAATTCCTACAATAGTTGACAAAGAACCAATAAACAAACTAAACTCTTTTTTGCACCAAACGATAAGATAAATTAACGAAGACTACTGGGGGATTGATGAAAATGAATGGGGTTACTGATAATTCTACAGACATTGCTACATTAATGGAAACTTTGGAAGAAAATCATAAGAGTGAAGAAAAAATCGACAACCAACCACAAATTAATGAAGATGTAAATTTTTCTGAAGCATTGCAATGCTCAAAAAAACTCGAAGATATTTTCTCTGTCGTGTTATCGCTCTGGTTGTCAAAATGGCTGCTGACATTCAGATGATTATAGAATCGAAACACAGTAAAGCTACACTACGATAATGGAAATTAGATCACTTTTTCTTCCCAAGTTCTAAAAATAATAATGACTTTGAAATTCTACATAAATCTAATTAATTGAAAATATGTATCTATCATAATTATTTTATGTTGTATTTTTTATTTTATAATATGAAGATAACATACAATACATACTGTTGGGATGTTAGTAAGGGGGATGCCCGCCGGGGGGCTAGGGTCTCTATGACCTGGCCACTGTCCGACGGGGGTCAAGAAAGAGATAAAATGGGCAAACTTGTGGTCTTTGACCTTTGCTGGCGGCCTAGTCGGCGGGCAGCTTTATTCATATTGATCTGACTTCATAATATCTTAGAAGGTGTGCCCCAACAGTTCAACTATGTTCAGGAGAAGAGGAAGAGGTTAGGTATTATAGGTGGTTTATGTGGTCTTAAAACGACCATGAATTCACACTCGGTATCTAAGTGTAGGTGAAAACCTTCCGGATCCCAAAGGCAAGTGTGAACCGGAGAGAGGCAGACTGGATCGCTGGGGGGAGACACTACTAGGTAAAGTATGTAGAGCTCCAGAGACTGTCGTCTGCAAGGAAGAGATCCCTTCCAAGGAGGTGCTAGTTTTAGCGAGACAAAGGCAGAGAATCCCACTAGGAAGGTGTGAGGCCTGACAACACCAGACTAAAATATAGTGAGGTTAGGAAAGAGAGATGCATGGGTAGTTGAATAAGAAAGCCATGGTTCGAGTAGAGCAGCAAGCGCCAGTGCAGAGAGAGAGAGAGAGAGAGAGAGAGTATGGGAAAAAGCCCCTAATCTTGGCCTTAAATAGGCAGGTCAGAGGCCGGGCTCCATACTGGGTTTCGGTGTCGTGAACCTGTACCCCCTCTCTAGGTGACACCTAAGGTTTTTATTATTCCAATATGGAAACGTATGCGGGTGTTTATGGTGCGAGAGGGAAACTTCTATTTATTCGTGGCGAAGAAGTTGGTACAACACATACATATGTATTACAATAACGTTTTTAATTATGTTGATTAGAATAAAAAGCCATTTTGTGTAAAGCTTTTTTATTATAGTACCTAACATGTCTTAAATACATACATGGGAAATTGAATAAAAGAAAACGTCTCTAAATAACAGATGATATCATTAGAACCAGTACTGTCCGTTAATTAGAGGTTTCACTGTACCTGTAAAATCAAATGTAAAATAAAGTGTAAACCTCTATAGCAATGATAATAATTATAAAATAAAAAATGATTAACTGCTTTTAGTAATAAAGTATGACAAAGAAGTGACACACATCTGGCAGCCAACATCAATCTATATATAATATAGAATTTAATGAAAATAATTATTACTAAAAGAAAAGTCAGTAAATATAATATAATGAATCATACCCAGACTAACGAGCGCTTCTTTGATGGTGAGGTGTTGGAATGGAAGAGCTTTGAAGGTTTGTAAGGATGAAGCATGGCAGATATTAAGGAGGTAGAGAAATCCAAAGGGTAGTATAGTAAGCAAGGAAGGACCAATCGTATGCTGCAGTTTTGTGGACAGGAGTATAATAAAGATCAGAGAGAAGGGATAGGGATCTTGAGTTCCGGGAGTGGACTCAGGATTTTAACTGTAAAATATAATCTATGTAAGGGAGGGTGATGCGAATTGGCGGTTTGAAAAATGAATGAACTGAGGAAATATTGTGCACGGAAGGAGTGGAAGAGCCACCCTAACTCGGGGTAGATGTGAGAGACATGGGAGTGCTGAGGGATGATACAAGGAGTTGACATTTAGGTTGGGGGAGCAAATGGCGAGAGCGATGGCATAGTTTCAGAGGGCACCTATTGACCGACAGGAAAATTAGGAGATATGTTGGTTCTAAGAGATATTTGGACAATGGTTATCCCTAGGTTTTTGATGGTGAAGCAGAATGTGATATGATGGTTATTAAGGGTTTAAGTGGGAATATTGGCACAGGATCTGAAGAGGAAACCGGAGCCTATGACAATTGCCTGGGTTATCGCTGCATTTAACCTCAGTTTATTCAGGTTTGCCCAGGCGCTAATCGGAGGTCTCACTGAATATTGGCAATGGCAGCTAAAAAATCAGAGAGGAGGAAGGATAAATAGATTTGGGAGTTTTCAGTGTAAATGTGATGGGAACAATGATTAATAGAATTAGGGAGATCATTTATGTAATACATTACAGCTAAATTTATGTAGTATCATTTATGTTACCACTAAAAGAAGGGGAAAAATGCTCGATCCCTGGGCTACACCCAAGAAAAGAGTGAGGGAAGCAGATAGGGGTTGATTAGGGATAGTTACTACTTGTGAATAGTTGGAAAGAACTGATCGAAACCATTGCCTAGAGCTATCGGAGAAGGCTAATGATTTTAACTTGGAAAGCAGGACTGTGTGGTCTATGGTATCAAATTGGATTGATCTTTGGAGAAATTTAGGATTGTTAGTTGTTGATCAATAGTAGCATGATGTTAGCTTGTGCTGATTGTGTTGAGTAACCGGGATGGAAACCAGATTGGAAAGGATCGAGAAGTTGGGACTGGTCAAGGAAATCTGAGATTTGGGATTGAATTAGTGTTTCAAGAGGTTAGAAAGGATAAGGATAATCATTTGATGTAGTTTCAGGATTTTTTTAAGGGTTGGACTAACGCTTTTTTCCAAGAAGTGGGGAAGACGAGAGTTTTGAAGGGAAAAATTGTAAATATGGAGAAGAACAGGCAGGATGACTGGAAGGCATAGTTTTATTAGCTTCTTGGGAATTTCATCTGGAACAGTAGTCTTACTGTCCTCTCATTACGGAGGTTATAAGGTCTGTGGTAAAGACATATTTAAAATAAAAATCATTACCATTAAATGATGGCTCAGAAGGACTATAAGATGAGGGAAATAATGAAGAGGTTGAGGAAGCAGACACAAAATATGAGTTAACTTCATCTGGTGGAATGGGGATTGCTTTTGAGGAGGAAGCCCCAGTGAAGTCACAGAGGGAAAGTTTTTGAAGGAGTTGCAATATAGATTTGGAATCAGGAGTAGAGGAGAGTGCTTCATGAAAATAATTGGCTTTACCTACTGGATTGTCGCCTGGGTCAAGTTGCATAGTTCCCTGAATGCCTGACACTGTCAGTATGTAGACTCATCTACATGCTTTATGCATCTGAAGCGTCTTTGGGCAGCCTCACTATTTTATGATATAAATTTGAATGAACTTCAAAACAAATGATGTGTCACTCAAAAAATTGATTTCTGAAAATCAAAATCCAAACTCAAATTTGGGTGGTAAAGAGTATTTGTTTGAAAGTTAATAACCCAAAGAGTTACATTATGTTGTACCTAGTTGAAATCGTCTGAATTTGTTATAGTTCAGGATAAAACTCTGCCCATGTGTAATTAAGCCCTCCAGCCACCTCACTCTCAGCCTACTCTCTTTGTTCCATGCAGCTTCTCAGACATCACTTTCTTAATCTCCCTCTCACTCATTCTCGCAGCATAATGCATTGGCAACTTCCCAACATTATGAATTTGAGCAGGTCCGTGTCTTTGTAGAGGCCACACCATTCCTGATTCTTTCAACTTATCCATCTGCCTTCTCTGGTGGGGCCATTATATTTAGCCCTCAGAATGGTGTTCTTGAATACAAAGAGTTATATTTTATTAGCAAGTTTATTGGCATATGTCTGTCTTATACAATAGATTGCTTTTTTTGAGAGAAGCCTGTTTCTAAAATACTTGACTAGGGTGAGGTTGGCAGCAGTTATTATTCTCCTTATTTCTTTTAAGGTGTTGTTCTTTGAATTTATTTCAGGTCACAGGTAACTACACAAGGTCTCTACCCTTTCGAACTTCTATTACCCAACCTCTAAGTAGTTGTTGCTGTTATATATTCTCCTATAAATCTCTTCATTCTTAGTATTCTTTTCATTTACTATAAGACTAAAACCCATCTCAGTAGTTTCATCCATTAATAAGAATGCTTCTTATAATGCTCACTCGGATCTGTTAGTGATATCAATGTTTTCAGTGTTCCTTAGAAGTTGGACAAGTATGTCAAACAGAGTTGCAGTGGAAGCCCAACAGAATATCTGACATTCTTTTCTTCCAAATTAAACAGAAGACAGAGACGAACATTTTCCTGCCTTACACACCATTATCCACGTCAAACTTATCAGATAGGCCAGAGCCGTGCAGTATATATTTGGATCCACTCATCATCATTCTCACCAAGTGAATAAGCTTGTTGGAGATCTTTATGTCTTACAAAGCTTCAAACTCCAATCTGTTCATACTATTATACACTGAAGTCTACAAGCAGGTAGTGGGTGACGGTTTTTGTATTCTGCAAATTTCTCCAGTATTATTCTCATTGTAAATATTTTGTTAGTTATGGATCCGTCTCTTCTAAATTCTGCCTTGTATCTGCACACCTTTCAATCAGCTTGTGGAACAAGCCTGTCCAATAGAATATTCCAAATAATTTTGTAGACACATGTAACTAGTGTAATGACAATAGTGACACATGTAAATACCTCTGCTTAGAGATATTCTATTAGAATATATCCCATTTTAATGTATTTATATATGCTAAAATTTTAATGCAATAAACTGCCCAAAATAATATAGTTGTATATACATATAAATATATATATATTTTTTTTTTTTCCAGTTTCGAGAAATTGTAGACTTAGAACATGAAATTATATCAGCAACATTAATTAAAACATTTTAGTAAGTTTTTTTTTGTTTTGTTTTTTTAATTTTGTCATACTTTTCAGGGAAAACATTTAAATTATTTGATTGTGTACCATTTGATTATGATGTATGTGGACTTTATAATATTTTGAGATAAGAAACTAAATAGTTGAAATGAAAAAAATTTTTATTCTGGGGGAAAAGCCTTCTATTCTAGAATGACAGAAGTGAACATTTTAAATTGTTTAACCAAGAAACTAATATTGCTTTACATTTATTGAAAATTAACTGATTTCATATTTCCTGAAATAGATAGTGTACTCTACCTCTGAATAACAAATAAAAAGATAGTTTGTTTGTTTTTTATTTTAATGGCAGTATCTTAGTTACACATTGCCACAAAAAGAGATGTTTTATATATTGGTGGAAAGGCCATTATATTTCCTAAAAATTGGTTTGTTTAGAATGTAACAGAAAGGAGCACCAACACTTATGTCCATGTACCTATGTATTATTTAATGTCAAGCTTATGATAGTTGAGGTAAATGTGTAGGTCACGGGAGGAAAATATCAATTTTTGAAAATATTCACCCACAAAATAAAAAATAACAAATTTTTAAAATAAAACAATAAATTCTTGTTCAGAAAAAAAATAAAAGATTTCATTAATAAAAATTTAACCTCTAGTTATATTTATTATTTTGAAGGATGTTTATGTGTGGAATAAATTTTGCCAATGTTCATAATACCCTTCTGTATCAATCTTTATTAAGTATTCATATAAAAATGCAATGTTTCGGACTTAATTAGTCCATTATCAAGCAATATTTAAACAACCACAAGAAAAACATTGTTAAAATCCAAATAATTAAAACTTAATTTTATGTTAAAACAATGTTTCAACAATTTTAAAACAATCTTTAGTACTCCCATGGTGGGTTGCTCCACATTAAAATAATAAATATTAAAATAGATCAATAAATAATTATCGTCCTCTATATAGATTTTTTCTCTATATAGATGTTCATTAGTCAGTCTTATCTCTGAACGTCTAAAAAGGAGCAAATATCAAAAATCACTCCATATGTCAATTTTTTAGAGAAAAAAACATTTTCCCCATTTTTAGTTCTTTATTTACTCACTATGTTCCTCTTCTACCATGAGGTGTAGAGGTCCGAGATTAGGCATTCCATGCTCTCTCTGTGGCCTGGATCTATGACAATCCATACTCTGTCAATCATTCAATCCAAAGGCTCCCACATGCCCTATCATTGAAGACCCATCCTACTCTTTAATTAAGGAAAAGTGAAAAATATTTGATCGATGGGAGGAGGCTCTCTTCAACAGATGTGAACAGGAGACTCTTCACCGTACTATTATTGAGGAAGAACTAGTTGTTGGTGTAGAAAACCCCCAAATGAATGAAAAGAAAATTTCAGAAGCCATTGATAAGCTTATGAACAACTAAGCATCAGGTCTTGATAACATACCAGCGCAGATATTTAAATATTATACAACCTATATTAATTATTTTTTTATTTGTAGAATATGTTTATCGATGTACCTATCAAGAGAAGAATGCCTACCTTTAGAATGAAAAAAAATTACTTCCCTTGCTGAGAAAGAAGTTGGAAAGTATCAATTGGCTTTATTAATGGGAAGTCGCCCATTGACCAAATATTTACCCTCTGAATGTTTCTGGAAAAATCAAGATAGTACCAGATTCTTGATCTCATCATTATTTTATAGTCGTCAATAAGCCTATGACTTCATGGACTGAAAAGTAGCATACAAAGTGATGGTAGACACATGTAAATAGTGTAATGACAATGGTGACACATGTAAATACCTCTGCTTAGAGATATTCTATCAGAATATATCCCATTTTAATGTATTTATATATGCTAAAATTTGAATGTAATAAAACTGCCCAAATAATATGGTTGTATATACATATATGTATATATATATATATTTTATTTTTTTGAACATTCCCACAAATCTAGTATGGCTTGTTTAAAGGAATGTGGCTTGCCTACAGCAAGTAGGCAATGAATGCTTTGTAAAAATATATGGAAAATTATCGAGTGGATTTGGCATTCCGACTGATATAAGACAAAGAGACGGCTAAGCATGCCTTGTATTATCTTCTCCCTAGAAAAGGCAGTAAGGAGCTCTGGAATCCAGACAGAAGTGTACAGCTCCGTGGATATGCTGATGACTTGGATCTTCTTCAGAGATCTTTAAGCCTGGCATAGGATACATTCGTTTCAATAGAAAAATTCATAAAGAAAATGGGGCTACTCATAAATGGAGACAAACCAAAAAAAATCAGAGGACATTTTTATGGGCGACTAATTTTACATTACATTCTGTATATATTTTATCTGTCAACCTTATTTATTTTTTGTATTTTCTCTTTAGTGTTTTATAGAATGTAAATGGTCTAATCCTGAAGTACAACAATTACACATTACTTAGTATTTTTTTTTATTATTTAGGAAACATGTTCCAGAATAATAAACAATTTTTATTTTAGCTCCAGTTTTGAAAGGCCTACTATTGATGAAGGATTTTCCAGTATTGTCAAGATACCATTTGTTCCCTATTATGATGATGATAAGCAAGAGTATTTTTACAATTGCTACCTGCTGGCGAAATGAGGTAATGTACTGATTACAATTGATTACATTACAATTTTATGAACTTAAAAAACCTAAAATTAACTGTTCAGATAATAATAAAACTTTTGAAGGAAGCCCCTTTATCTCTCCTGACTGCATCCCTCTATGTTCACTCATAAAGGGAGGTTATATGCCTGGGGTCACCGTTTTCAATGAAACTTTTTTTGGTGAAACTAGATTAAAAAATATACATTTATCTCTTGTTACTTTACCTTTGAAAACCTTTTTCAACTATTTACAGTCAAATTTTCTTCTTCCCCATCACCATCTTCTTCTGTTTTTATTTCTTCATCTTTAATTTGACTAGATTCTATTTCTAAAATCACAGTTTCAGCTTATAATTTTACTTGATTGTTATCTACAGAATCAACTGTTTTGTTCAACTTTTCTTCTGTATAAATATTCACAATTTCGACTGTTTCTTGGTTTACCTCATCCTTTGTCTTCACAATTTGTTCCTGCACCATAATTAGCTGAATTTCATTTTTTCAGCTTGACTGATTTCAACTTTTCCAGTAATTCCATAGTTATACGGATGATATTATTATTATTAATTTCTTGTGTCCTGAGTTGATGATATTTGAAATCTTCCCATTTCCGGTTTGTGTTTTCCTCTCACTTTCAGGCTTCTTCGCGAATTTGATTTTATGTTTTCATTATTCTCTGCAACCTGACTCATTTTGGGTGCCTTGTGTCACTTGTTCCAAACCTAACTGATTACTATCACAATATTTCAATCTTTCTTCTATTTTCACTTCTTCAATTCAATTCTTTCTTCTCAAACCAAATTTTCTTTTAACCCAGTCAGTGATATTATTTCTTAGCTAAATTCAGCAGTATGCAATTCCATATCCTGTTTAATGTCTTGAAAATTTTCAAATATATAGTTAATTTCCTCTTGTTCTCAGACTTCTTCTTTTATTTCTTTGACTCCTTCTTTAACTTCAGCCAATTTCTTATCTATTCCTCTTGCTTTCTCACAAACTATTTATATATTTAATGTTTCCATTTTATATTTGGAATTCGTCCAAAGAGATCTGCCCTCCACTTTGTGTAGAGGGCTTTTTCTGTTGTATCTTCATCTCGGTACCTTTCATTAACTTTTCCTCTCCTTGAGTCATTCTCACATGAATAAGGAAATAAATAGAATTTCGGAGATTCAACCTTTAATAATAATACTAAAGAACAATCACCAAAAACTACTTAAACCAACATAAGATAATCTGACTTAAACGATACAATAAAAAAAAAATACCAGGACTACACAGGTGGTCTGAAAAGTTTCCGACCTCAACATGAAGATGATAATAAAATAAATAAAAGCTTTGTTAGGTCGGAAACTTTTTAGACCTCCCTCGTAATTCAAAATATAGAGATAAAAAATAGTAAAACAAGTAATATCACATAACACATAGGTATCCAACTCAAATGTCTCTTGCCCATAATGTAATTTGTAAAAAATTGTAAAAAAAGGTGAGTTATTTAGTCAGTCTTGTTATTTAACAGCATTACCTCATTGTATGAATGTTGGTATGGATATGAACTTTTTTATTACAATTATTGCTAGACTAGCAAATTGTAATTTTATAAAGGAATAAAAAAGAAATAGTGAATTAGGAAGAATGCTGGCATTAATTTCCAATCTGCTGTCATTCAATATTTTCTTAACTCTGAAAACATCGCAAATTGTGATATTAGTTGAGTGATGATGTAGTTACATTATAATATTCTGAGACCAATGTTGCTAATAGTACTATATTGTATTAAATAGTTGCATTTGTTAGATATATTATTAATAGTTATTATTTGTGGTATGTAATTTCAATGCGGCACATTTTAATAATTATAGGTGAAAAAGAAAAAAATTGTGATTTGAGGAGGATTTGAACTTGAGATCATCCAATTTCCATTTACCATCTGTGTCACTATTTTTTCTTGCCCAAATAATTACTAAACTTTACTCCACTTATAATAATTATGAATAATGAATCCAAATAATTTAATACTGTTAAAAGTAAAAATAATCATCAAATCACTACATTATAGGAGACTTTAAAAATAATTTGCTATATTATGAGAAAAAATAGCACCATGACCTGAAAGAAATATGGATAAGGAAGAGTAGCTGAACGAAAGACATTATGTTCCTGGTTTAAATCCTGTCCATCCTAATATTACTCCAGTGGCTAATAGATATAGTTTATCCCTATTTGTTTATCAATATAAAGATAATTGAGTTTAGTAATAAATTAATAAACAAGTAATTACTATTACAGGTGGGAAACATGGATGATAAAGAAAAGTACTTCCAACCATGTATACTGATATGAGACTATTGTGCCAAAGAAAAACTGACGTGTCATAATAGTGTTTTAATTAATTAAATTACTTTTAGTTGTTGTTTTTTTAATATTTGTAATTTTTATGAGCATAATTTTGTCCGAGCTCTTTTCCCTGTTTTTATTTTATTTATTATGCCATGCTGTTGTCAACCAAAAGAAGAATTTTTTCATGAGTTTGTCATTCCATTGCCTGATGCATCGTGAATGTGTCGGGAGTTATCCAGGAGTTCTTGTTAGCTTCGTATTTAATTGGTGTTTTTTGGACGTTCTTGAAGCTCCTATGGTTCTTGGATTTTCTATAACCAAGAGCTGCCTTTTGTAGGTTCCTGTCATGTTGGCACAAATCAATACAGTGAGGCGTTTTTTTTATTTATCTCACCAATGCACTTTTATCCTTGGAAGGCAAGGTTTGAACAGGGTAGAAATTAAATAAAAACTCCTCTCGTCTGCATTGTATATTTGCTGGTCTTCTTACTCCCTTTGGATATGTGGTAAAATGTTTGTAACCCAATCGCCGCAAACAATCTCATTCAAATAAGCCATTTGTCCTGACCTTTTGAGGCATGCAATGTGGTAGCAGGCCTTGAAACGGAAATCACGGTGGCCCAGTTTGACAGAAAGTTTGTCAGATTTTTAATTTTATAAGAAATATATTCTATTATTTTTTTTACTTTTTACCTGCAAGATTGTTATTAGACAGCCCATTGTGCATTCCGAGGGGGTTCCGGTGATAGGTTAATGAACCTCTTAAAAAGTGCACGCATAAACCATAGATTATTTGAAAAAAAATCTATTGGCAATCGATATCACACATCAATTGATTGTTACAATTGGTTATCTCTAGGCCTTTACCAATAAAAAGGCTTAAAAGCAGGTAGAAACAGACAATTTCTGGTTGTTCATTCTCAAGCAAGCAAGAAAAAATAATCTTTCTGAGAGGCTTATATAGTCCTGTATAAACTCATAAACGACGGCAAAGTTTCACTTCCAACCTAGAATATTGTTTCTAAAGCTTACTGTCAAGCAATCACTCTGTGTAGACATAGGCAATCAGGGACTTGTTTATGATTTGCAGCTGTATATAAATGAGCAAGAACAAAAATGCACTAGATAATAAAAGATAATAGTATTACAACATCTTATAATTAGTGGAAATTGTACCAAGAGTGATAAACAAGCATAAATTAGACATAACTGTATTGCTAATAAACTAAATTGTCATCCATGGGGCCAACTTGGGCATTTCAACCGTGCCTGTAGAAAAAAACGCTCTCTTGGGTTAAATGAAGTGAATGAAGGAGCTTCAGAACTAAATGATTGTGATAAGGGAAATTATTTAGGTGAACTTATAATCAAAAATTTTGTAGCTCTGGTAAACTTCTGGCCCTCATTATATTCCCATTGGAATTCTCTTGAACATAAATTTTCCTAATGGGGTAAGAAATGTAGTCAATTTCCAACTATCCTGGTGAAGAGGTACTTGCCAGAATCCGTTAGTTACCTCCAGTAAACTTACCACCTTCAAGTCGGGCTGCCGACTCTTCCACAGTTGACAGCTGCTGATGTTCCCTCACAGAGCTGCCCTTCCTTAGCACCACCCCCATAGGTGCTCACCACTCTTGGCACTGTCATTTCAAAAGGAAAAGCTACAGAATTTTCTCTAACCGTAGCTGTCTGTGAATTCCAGCTAGGACCACTTCCACCAGCTTCTTACAGAATCAGTAGACCTTAAAGTGTCCTTGAAAACATCCCAAGACCTAGGTGATACAGTGCAACCTTTCACTGCTCTGAATCAGAAGTCGGCTTGGGAGGCACCATCACCTCGCCGTCATCCAAAAATTCACTATCAAAATCCTTTACCTCAGCATCTCAAAGACCTAATTCAATCTAAACATCACTCGAGAATAGTGTGACAAAGAATCTGACATCCTCCTGATCGTCGCTCGTACCATCATTACTGCTAATTGGTAAGTGGTAGTTAGCATCCTTGCGATCCAATTGGTCCAGAATCCGTTAGCTACATCCATCAAGCAAACTCACCTCCTACAAGTTGGGGTACTGACTCTTCAACAGATGACAGTTGCTGATGTCCCCTCACACAGCTATCCTTCCTTAGCACCACCCCCATAGGTGCACACCACTCTTGGCACTGCCATTTCAAAGGGAAAGGCAACAGAATTTTCTCTAACCTAGCTGGCTGTCGATTCCAGCTGTGGGACCACTTCCACTAGCTCTCCTCTCCCTCTACAAGGGATAATTCCCTGTGGAATGTAACTAAAAAGATCCTTAAATACCATCCTGTTTCACACCCACTCTGCCGTGATGATGGGTCCTGGGCGGCTTCGGATGGGGAAAGGTGGGAAACGGCTACTTCCAATTGTTGAATCCAAAAAACTTTTTCCTACTCACCAGTTTGGTTTCTGTTTACAACATTCCACTGCTCAACAAGGCCTTCGCGTTGTTGATCACATATCTTCAGCCCTTGAAACCAAATAGTATTGCCCTGGTGCCTTCCTGGACATAGCACTAGCTTTTGGCAAGGTTTGGCACGCAGGTTTGCTTTACAAGCTAAAAAGTTATTTACCACAGACCCTTTTCCTAATCCTACAGTCCTACCTTTTCAAGCTGCTTCTTCCAAGTCCGCTGTGGTTTAGACCATTCTCACTATTATCCAATAAAAGCAGGAGTTTCACAGGGGAGTGCCCTGGGTCCCATCCTCTATAACCTATACATCACTGATTTCTCCTCTACTTCTAATACCTTTTTGAAAACATTGCCAGATGACACTGCAGTCCTGTCATCCCACCCAGGCCCTGATACAGCATCCCATAACCTTCAAAAACACCTTGATTAGATGGAATATTGGAGCAACAAATGGCGGATCAAAGTTAATGAAGCAAAATCTGCCTACATTACCTTTACCCTCTGTCGCAAGTCCTGTCCACTAGGTTTTTTTATTCTACCCCTCTTCCTGTATCTGAGACTGTAGCTCTCACCCTCTTGTTCAGCTGGGCTCTTATCCGGGGATGGGGCTGATGGAGGAGTGTGGGGGACTTCCCAATACTCCACTTTATCTTTTGCATGCGAGGGAGGTAACAGCCATGGGTATTTGGGAGGTCTCTGGGCTGTTTGTAAATACTGTGTGAATGAAGAATTGTAAATATGGTATGAATGAGAACATAGATCGCTATTACCTTTTGCCCAATAAGGCAGATTGTAATTTTATCACAATAAAGATTTTTGATTGAATAAAAAACCAAACAATGAATCCACAAACACACCTGATACCATGAGGGCTTGGGATGAATAATTAAACATATTAAATTTACATAAATTCTTAAATCTACAAACCCCATCTCCTTTTCTTATGCTACCCGTTTCACCTTTACCTCCGAACTTTTTATTTTAGTTTCCTTTTATTCTAGCCTTTATTGTATTCTGTTTATACTCAAATTGTTTCATACTACTTCCAACCACAGCACTCTATATTATTCATATAGTTTTCTCATATCCATTTCTCTTCCTTATGATCATTCTCAAGGCTTATAATTTTTGTTCCCTGCTCTTGTATGTGTTTTCGTCCTCTCTCTTCCTCATGAATAGTGTCCTCACAACATAGCTCGTCAAGGTTCAATTGCTCCGAGCTCATCACAGCGAATTCCTTCAATTTTTCCTTGTCAACTTTCTTCATGTAATAGCTGTCTCCGAATCCTGGCTTAAACTAGATATCCCCTCATTCTCTGTTTCTATCCCCAACTAATCTTACTACATCATGATCGGTATGACTGGATTGGTGGTGATATCTTGTCTTTTTGTTCACGTTAGCCTCAGATCCTGAATCCTTCAATCCTCTACTCCCTCCCAAAGCCCTCACGTGGAATACTTTCGCTGAATTATCGTACCTATCCAAACGAATCCTCCAAGCAGTTATTTATTGACCTCCTCGAGCTCCCTACGTTCATGTATTTGAATTAACTATCTATAACCTAGTATCCTCATTTAATCATAACATTTTAGCAGGCGATCTCAATGCTATTTTACTTAGTAATTCCGTAGACAAAAAATGCTTCTTTACCACTTTTTTGAATTTCTTTGTCGTCCCAAATTTTGCCCATTTTTGAGATCCCTGGATAGATACTTTTATCATAGACTTCCCTGTCGATCTAATTTCCTCCTTTCAACTTCCAGTGCCTTTCATATAATCTGGATGTCAGTCATCCCTCCCCCAGGAATATCTCCTACCGTAACCTCAATTCTCTGACATTCAAAACCTTCCAATCTAATCGGAGATAACTCAATAGGACCTGTTATATTCCTTCATCTCTGTCGATCCTATGGTTGATTTTTTTATGGGCAATCGCTTCTCCATCCTTGACAAGCAAGCATCTCTTAAGTCTTTTCGAGCCCGCTGTCCCTCAGTGCCTTGGTTGACCCAGGAAATCAAAGAATTAATGAGCCGTTGGAACGCAGCAATGAGAACGTTTGTCCTCACCAGTTGCCCAGAAGATGAATTCCTCTTTAAACCATTTACAACCACGCAGTCTGAAATTTCCTTGCCCAATCAAAATTCTTTCACGAGTTGTCATCTACAATATCTCCCTCCAAATGGAACCTCCTCCGCCATAGGTTATCTTATTAACTAAACCCCTCAACGGTTTGCCAGATTTCTATCGATGACAGAGAAGTAAGAGTTGAGTCATTTTCTGTCCATTCCTATGGTTTCAAAACTTATCCGAACACCTCATCTATTTCTACCGTTAAATAGCTCAATTGATCCCAACATGTCCCACTAGTACATACTCGCCAACTTCTAGCCCTGCTCTTGTCTTCCCCCATTTTGACTACAGCTGTGTGATATATGGTAGTCTCTCTGGGGGTAGCGAGGTTTGACTACAGTCACTGATGAATTGTTTTCTTAGATTTGTACTCAGGATCCCCAGGGAATGTCGCATTTTGCTGCGCTACTCTGATTTGGGGTGGCTGAACCCATTACTTCCTTGGATCCTGCCTCTCCAATACTATCATGACTATAAAGCACTTTACCTTTAAAACCTCCTACAATTCAAAACACACAATACTAGATCCCACTCTCCCGACTTGTATCTCCTTCCTCACAAATCTGCAGTGTTACCCCCCATCCATCCAGCAATACAATAATAAACACAATCATTTGATAAAATTCAATTCGCAAATATGATACATACCTATATTTAAATTTATTAATTTCAAATTTTAATGGTTTATCACAATACAGTTATGCCAGGTATTTTGTAATAAATAAAACCAAATTTTAGTACTCATATATAGTTTATTCATTTCAATGGTCGTTATATCTAACAGAAACTGGTGTATTATGACTTAATAGTAATTTAAATTAAAAATAATGTAAGATGGCCAAATTAATTTTAAAATAGTTTGTAAGTCATGACTAATATATCTAATTTATATTACAAATAATATGTATAATAAATAATTTAGTTTTGAAGATTCTTGTATAATGTATCATTATACTTGTTTTTCACATTTCTATAAAGTACCAATACTACAAATGCCATGACAAATGGCATAATTGCAAAAACTAATACTACAACAATGATCAATATTACATCATCTTTATCTGGCTGATTGCCATACAGGTCTAAGCATCGCATGTGTGAACCTTTTTCACTTAGTTGTGACAGTAAAATTCCTTGCATTTCAATTGGCTTGTAACATCTAAAATAAAATAATTGATTATGTTAATATTATTTATAGAATATAATAGTAATTAGTAGTAGGTCTGAAAGTTGATGTACTGGTGTGTACATCGGCTCTATTTGATAGTGATTTGAAAGGTAAAATTAACATCAACAGCGCAACACTTTCGCCATGTTGATGTTTAAGTACTGTTTTAAAATTAAATTTCAATTCCATTTGGTAAAGTGCTTACAATTAGTCAATGTAAATTAATCAAGGTAGAAGTTGGTATACACAGGAAGATATATTAGAACCAAGCTAATCTATGTTACTGATCGCATCTCCAAGTAATGTGCAGTAACATATGATCCAACTTTAGTTTGCAATATTATTTGGCTGAGGAGGTCCTACTTCATTGAACAAGATCCATTGTTGCACGAGTTATTTTTAGATTAAAGATCTAAAAAAATGTAGGTCCCATCAAAACAATGGTTCTGTTTATTGGTGGGAATCACTGTTTACTTAAATGAGCTGTCGTTCCTTCATCAAAGTAAGCTCTTCACAGGTTTTTTTAATGGTGTTACATAAAAATAGGAAAGAGCATCAAGTTGTGACCCTATAATATTTTTTAAATGTTAATGAATGGATTTTGTGTCAAATTTTCAACAAATCTGACAAACAGAAATTTAGTATAGAAATAGGGTGAAGGTTGGGTAAGAATGTGAGATCACAGTGTTCCCCCATGTTCTGTGGCATGTGCTGAACCCTGTCAAATTATGTCCTTATAAAATTTGGTGTAGATATCTACTGTTTTAAAATCAAAGGTCTTGGCAGAATCTACCCAGACATCTTGGCCTGTGTGGAAATCTTAATGCAATGTAACAATTTTCATTGAGCCTATCTTCAAGTTTATGTTTACTACCCAACAGGTAATACACAATAACCGAATTAACGTGACGATATACCCTATATGTTAATGGATGGTATAAGGAATAAATCAATTTCCAAAATGTGTTCAGTAGTTCCTTCCTGAGTTTACCTTGTACAAACGATCCTTACCAGTCACTACCCGGTTATTTACTTATTCTGATCTATTAGACCAGGAAAAGAATGAATTCTATTTAAAATTAAAAAAAAAAAGTATGTTCATTGTAAAAATTATTAAGTAAAATCTTTTACAAATTTAACTTTAACTGAGCAAAAGAGTTCAGAAATGATCACCTGAACACCTCCTCGGATACGATGACGAACTTAACATTATTGGGAGATCCTGAAGTGCCATGTAAGAGGGACTCATTTCACTGCATTGATCACTAGTGGGTTGTGTACTAACGACGAAGTATTATATTTATTCCTATTGTTTTTGTAATATTTGAATATCTTTCTACTAGTAGAAATATAATTTAATTAAATTAAATACTTGTTAGTACAGCAATTTTCACAAGGCTATTGTGAATTGATGTCTAACTAACTAAATGTATGAATGTTGTTAAGGGAATTATTGTGTTATGTTACCATTGATCTTCCACATAAACTATCATAATACTCCTTGACTACAGCAAATCATTTGACACTCTTGGCCACTCCATTCTCTTAACCAAACTTTCTTACATGTCCTTTAAAAACTTCCTGCGTTGTTTCACATTAGTCCTTGATGATTAAAAAAAACCTTGGAAATACCACATATCCCTAATCACTCGTTGCTCAATATCTGTGTTTTAGATAGAAAACAATATTTAATGAAGTTACTTGCAGGTTAAATGTAAATATTGTCCAATTCATGTGTATATTTAATAAGACATATTATGACAACCCTTTTGGTCACGTAAGTTACTCTTGGGGGAGTCCGTCCCTACATAGCTATAACATCTTCTATTTATTGCATATTATTATTCTTATACATAGAAACTATGTAGAATGTTAATTTTCCAGGTGCATTCTTTTGTGTTCTCATCATTCTAGTTTGCCATCTAAGGATATATCTTTTAGTTCTAGTTCTTCATCCCAAATAATATTATGTAGTTTGCTTATGCAGTATCCTATCCAATAATATGACGTCTCTTGTTTTTGTGTATTCATTATAGATATGCCACTTCTGGTGTTAACCCCTCTGTGTGAGTCAATTGGCATAACAGTGTGGTGAAAGGTTGTTATTATAGTTTGTGTAGTTGTAAATAAAGTCCTTCCAAGTTATATTCATCATCGCCCAGATTTTAAAATTATAGCTGTATGAATCCTTCACAATTGGTAAAGGGTTTTTTAAGTATTTATTTATATACATCTGTAAAAGTGCATATCAAGTAGTTATGAACTTACTCAAAACCATATAGTAAGGAAGGGTTTGTTGAATTAATAACTGGAACAAGGGTTGTCAACATCCACTGGTTATTGCAATCACAAACCCAAGGATTCATTTGAACATCAACATATGTTAGTTTATCCCATCTGCTCAATAAATTTATATCCAAGTATGATAAGTAATTATGGCTCAGTATCAACTGAAACAGATAATTTATTATTAGCAGTCATACATCATATTGTATATACATATGCTTACACATTAATCATCACAAAAGCCTCATACTTTTGGTTCACAGTACGCTAACCTGTTCGTTAAAATAAAAGAATTTAGGTAACTTGTTCATCATTGTTGGAATCTTTTGATCTGAAGCTTGAAAATATAATCCCTAAAAAAATCAATAGGTTCCAACTCCCCTAAAATAAATCACTTACAATGGAAACTAAAGCAAATCAGAACACATACTTATATAAACCCGACCAGGTTTGACATTTATTTTTTAACATTTGAAAAAAAAAAATTGAGTAAACAAAAAACGTCTCGTGTTTTCTCAAAATTACTTACAGAATAAAATAATAGCGGATAGCCTCAAAATTATAACCCAAATAAAATACTGGGGCATTCCGAGTATTTACATGAGGATCAACAGCTGCAGGGCCTAGCTCTATATTTCCACAAAGATCGGCTTTGCTTAAGGGCAAGCCGTAAGAATTGAACATAACAAGGTTGAGCCACACACCTTGACCCTTCAGTCCAGATAGGAGAATGCAGCCGACCGATACAAAAGAGCGTTCTAAGGGATGATAAACGATCGTTTCGACTCCCTACACCAGGGGCAGCCAACCTTTTCTGGTTGGGGGCCACGATCGTGTTTCCACATACTTAACTAGACCCTCACCGTCAATTTATTCAACACAGTAGGAATAGGTAACTCAAAAACAACAATGTTAGGTCGGGAGGCATCTTAACTTAATATTCAAAGAATTTACCATGAGGTACATCACCTGAAAAACGTGAACTAACCAAAGTTGTAATTGCTTTTTATCTACCAACTGCGCAATGTTTGGAAACTCCTTTGTCGATGGTAGTCTAAGTAAATTTTTCAAATGAGAGTCAGTTAATGACTCCCTGTTGTCATCTCTTATAAAGTTCATCTTGGAGAACGATTGCTGGCATCGATATGTTGAACCAAAACGACAAGCATATTGAATACCTAAATTGCGTAGCAAAGTAAATTCTTTGTTTTTTAAGAACCTCCAACAATCCAGATAATTTGTAGATCAATTATTTCTTTAAATAATTAATAATTAACACTTTAATTTTAGGAGAGTACTGCTCCGCTTTGGTGCCTTTGAGTCCAAACAAGTTGTATCAAGTATCACAAGAGTATTTTTCTCCCTCAAAGTCAGCAAACATGGTTTTGAAGGATTAAAGTAGAGATCAAACTTTGTTTATATTATTTCATGATTTATTTCAACTTGACCAGCTTGCTCTTGCATGCAAGGGAAATCTGTCACATAACATATAGGATTTGCCTCGAACGATGCAACATAAGACATCAGTATTGGTAAAGGATTAGATTTAACCTGCAATGCAGTGTTCAATAAGTTTAGAAGTGCTGTCATGCCACAGAAGAAAGTGAGATCCCAAAGCCATTCATCGTGTTTGAGGAGAGGAGACGTGAGGAAGTTCTTAATTTCCTTTTAGATAAGTTGAGACATCTCTGTATAGTTTCCATTGAACATCGCTCAAGGAGTTCTTCAGATGTTTCAAGATTCTTGTTGACCATACGAATGTGAAAACACTGCCGAGTGTTGTCTTTAAATGTTGAAAATTATGCGTTGTTACAACGTTCGTCCTAAGTCGAAGAAAAATATTTGCAACCAAAAAGCTTAGAAATTACCTATGAGTTCACATATTCTGCCATCAATCCGCTGCATTACCGTACTAAGAGACAGAGCTACTTCGTCCATGTTGTGTATATAGAAATACTATTGTAAAGGCAGTGGGCTCTGTCTCTGGCGTGACTGCTAGGTTAGAAATATTCGGATCGTTTGTCTGTTTTGCAAAGATTTTTAGGTTGTCTTCATAACTT
Organism: Acanthosoma haemorrhoidale; assembly: GCA_930367205.1. NCBI lineage: Eukaryota > Metazoa > Arthropoda > Insecta > Hemiptera > Acanthosomatidae > Acanthosoma > Acanthosoma haemorrhoidale. The sequence goes on along the minus strand of OV884009.1, from coordinate 25,664,582 downwards.
GCTCTCCTGGTTTGATTTGTTGTGCCAGTAGCAAAGATATTTCATAGAAAGCTGTTACCATTAAAGAAAGCTCATTAATTTGTTGTTGTTTTTAATATTAATTGCTGCCCGCATAACGATGTTTTCCTTTTTTCAATGAAATCCAATCTCAGGGCTGAGCCAAATAGATTTTTGGAATCAAAATCTGAATGATTCATTGTGGAGTGTCTCTTCAAACTATATTTTTTAGACAATGAAACATTTCCACCACAAATAAATCACACTGGCTTTGCTAAGTTTGCATCCGTAAACAGAAACCGTTTTTCCCAACCGCTATTAACTTCCTTTTCGTTTTTCCACTAGCCATTTACTAGTGAAAGCACAACAAACAGGGTAACGATAAAACGACCTGTGGAATCGGTTTCACGCCTCGTAGCCCTGAAATTCTATTCTTGTTAGGCTCAATGATTCTATTCAAAAACTATATTACTCGTACATAGATACCTACTGTAAAAGTGAAAGAAATGGACTGAGAAGGAAAAAAAAAAAGAAGGTTTGGGGAAGCTGAAATTCTAGGCGAAAAGATGGAAACAAGGATCGACTTCAAAGAAAATAAAATTACAACAAAAAATAAATGCATTTAAGTTAACTAATCATCTAACCCGCGCAGATCATGTGAGTAAAATAGGTAAATCAGGCCCCCCTGAATGATTGAAATACTGTTGTTTTTATTCATAAAGTGTTTTATGTCTTAAATAAAGACTAACTAATGATCCTTAATTGACCGAAAAGTCTGTTTGGTCGAGAAGGTGTCGTTGGACATAACTAGGCAGTCGGGCCTCGATTCAGTCAAATTAATTTGTTTCCAATATTTACATAATAAAAATAATATTATTCCAATATGTAATACTAGCACTACTAGTATAAAAACATCAGACTAACATCATCACTCTTGATAATGAATGAATTGTAGTACACATAAATTTCAATTTAAGAAAAAATATATAAAAAACCCAACGACATTCTGCTTTCTTAAAGTCAAGCGACAACTGCTATCACGTCCCACCATCAACAGGCTGAGTGGTCAATTGAATATTCGAAATGGTTGAATAAATCGTGGAGACCTCTACCTGCAAGTGGGCAGAAATATGAATCATAGTTACAAATTTAGGAAGTGTCGACAATAGCAAATCCTAAAGTCTTAAACTAAAATGGTTTTAATAGACTGTATTTACAATAAGTGATATTTTAAAGAAACATATTACACCTAAAGGCCTTTAATTAATCTTACAATAACGTTTATGTAAAAAATTAAATCTATTGCCTGATATGTTGTAATATACCTCGTTACCAATATTCTTTTCTCTGGCCGTCGGTATGTCGAATGATTCTTCTGCAACTGTTCTTTTTCTTGAAACAGCCTCCACCACTATGTTAATAGTGGAAGTATTCTTTATTCTTTAGTAAATTGTTCATTAATAAACTTTATAATAACCTATTAAAATGAATGGGAGCACCACCCTCAGGCGTAAACTAACCTTTCCTTCCTCACGCCGCCTGGCTCACTCTCATTGGCCAAAGGAAAGATCACATGTTCGTTATTTGAAATTTTCAACATTAAAACTATCAGGTGGTGGATTATGGAAAACCAAAAATCCAGAACATCTTAATATATACAACCTATTTTTAATTAAATAAATGATTATGAGGATAATAAATAAATATTATTAACACAAAATAAAATAAAAACACTGAAGACATACGTGTACTTTATCCTGGAGTACTTTTTAAACTATCGAACGGTGAGGAGGTCATCTCACCGTTCGTTAGTTTCTTCTTGGCACCGGGTTATGTCCAGTTTATATATATAACTAATACACATTATAGAAAGTACTATATTTTACATTAGGCTTTTTTCATGAACAGGTAGACTGGCCATGTTATCTCAAGATAGTTTGAATACGGTTCCTATTCATTAACTTCACGTGAACAAAGCAGATAACATGGGTATTTTAAATCTTAAATGCTGTAAATATTAAATACATTAACAAATACCTAGATAGTATATGTTGTATCTCCAGCCTTACGGGTAAAATGATGGTGAAGGATTTAGAGAATCGAATATAATGAGAAAAAAGGTATGAGTGGACTGTATATCTGTGAAGGCGGGAATGTGGTTGAATTCAAAGGAACATGATCGGAAAAGCACAAATTGAAGGGCTCTGATATGTAATGGTAATTAAAAGGCCATAAAGAATCGCTGTGCACTTCTGTCGAATTGTAACAGACTCGTCGGGGCTCAGAGTTGCATATGTGTTCCGAAGGGGGTCTCAGAATAATTGGTTTTTCGGCACTTACTTGGAACTATTTACATTTCTTACTTGCCTAGGTGAAAGGATAGTCGCAAACATTCCAACCATGGACCGCCATTTGCAGGCCAGAGAGCGCTCGGTTCTAGAATTTCCCTAATATATAACTTCATGGATAAATCATATAGTCATCATTTAAAATCGATTAAAGTAATGTAGAAGTGATTTCAACCGTTTAAAATAAAATAGTCTTGAAGCCGATTCCATTTATCTAGTAATTTAAGCCACAGTTTAGGTTTTCTAAATGTTAACGGCAACTCGATCTCCTCTAAGCCAACCAACACAAAATAATCTAATCAACTTGTTTCAATAATGTCAATTAAAATGTTAAATACGTTTCAACCTTATCGATATTTTGTAAACATATCAGATTTTCAGAATATAAATTCTGATAGTGAATAAAAGCGACAATATACTGAATAATAAGCAATAGAATGAAGTAATCGTAGTCATAAAGAAAAATAAAACGCACCTAACGGTCACACCTGTCTCTTGATACCCCAGCGCTAATGCTACCGTCTTGATTGTCAATGGGCTAACTAACATAGAGATACTAGGGTACGTCCTTGGACAATGTTAACTGAAAGTCATGTATTCAATTGAGGTGTGGGTAGGCTGCTTCCCGCACTCCCTGCATTCCTCCCCATGGCACTTTCTGCTACCGTGAACCCTCCAGTTTGAAAAAAAAAATACCCAAGGAACAAAACACCAACAACCCGCCTTGTTAATATAGTATAATAGAGGGGGGGGGGAACTCTAACACGGGGACTTTGAACTGCTGCCACTGCACCGCTTGTCATGCTGACTGAAGGCAAGTTTCTGTTGGGCACCGACTATCTAAAGATGTGCGCTTGAAGAAGAATTTCTCATACCGCTTCCAATTGTCTAACAGATTTTCGTAGATTGTTAACCTGACAGTCAAGGTGGAGGCATAACTGTTGTGGCTCGTTTCGCAGCATACAGGTCGAGAAAAAAATATATGGCAGATGGTATCAGTACGTTCCTCTGCTCATCCATAGATCAGTGGCTTAACTTTTAAATTTATTATCATCAATTACGAAATAAATTATACATTTTTAAAGGTATATAAACTAAAATAATGATGTAGACAGCGAAGAAATAATATCGAGAGATAATCGTGGGACTTAGTATAGATAGAGACAGTATACAAAACGTGTTTAATGTTTGCGAAAAACAACTAGGTGTTTATAACAAAATTTTTTTTTTTTATTTGAAACAAATCTTTATTGTGTTAAAATTACAATCTGCCTTCCCAAATCCACATGGTTGTCACCCCCTCGCATGCGAAAGAGTAACCGGATCCTTGGGAAGTCCCCCACGCTCCTCCATCAGTCGCGTCACCGGATATGAGCCAGTGGAGGCTAATCAAGAGCGCGAGAATCGCTGATGCTCAGGACATGATTGGAGAAACTGGCCATTGCCAGGACTCGCACATTCATGTATTTATAGCTGGTCACGAGGCCACTGCCACTTTAGTCTCCGATGAAGTTAATAGGGATGTGTGGTGCAGTCTATGCATTATCGTGCTTTATATTATTGTGCTCGGGGATCAGGGTAGTTGGATAGGTTTCGATGAAATTACATGAACTTGGAAGGGATGAGTTCAAAAATGTACGGTATATTAACGTCGTTATGAAGGGGTTTGTTGGTGACATAAAAAGGGGCATTTACTATTGTTCTCAGAACTTTTGATGGAAAGGATTGGATGCGCTTGATGTTATTAAAAGAATTGGATCAATACTACAACTAATATCAATATAATATTATTATTTTATTAAAGCAACACGTTACCTTACGTAGAGGTGGCCAGTTATTAGAATCTTTGCGCTTGAAAGCGTTTTCTGCTATGCTGCTAAGTAGCCTATTATGTGAGCAGTGAAATTCTTCAAGACTAATTAGGCCACTTAGAGACTGATTATTGATTGCACGTAGTGCCAACATCCAGTTCATTTTTAAAATTTTTAGTGTTGGGATTTCAGGAAAAGAACTGAAACACAGAAATACTGACTTAAAATTTTCATTTACATAATTATTGATTACGATGTAGGTAATGTTCACAATAGTCTATAAAATAAATGGATAACTCGTATTTTTTATCTAACTCCGTCTGTGGTATGGTGGTTTTTTATTTCTGATCGATTCCACTTTTTTCACTAACCAAAGATTGTTTTCACATACTGCTTCTAGCAATTTTCTTACAATCATATAGTTTATTTAAAGAACTTTATTACTATATCCAGATAAAGCTGTGATGACCGTTATTTTTCCCGAAGGTTCGTTTCAAAGCAATGTCAAACTTTCGCGATCCAGAAGGCTTAAGCCACTCCATTCCCACTTCCCACACGATCCCTCTCCACCACGCTACCATCTACGTACTTACTCCACCTGCTTAACTAAACTAGGCTACCTCCTTTGCTTATACAACTTTTCTTTAAAATAGGTTTGAACGTGAAAAAAACAATGTTTGCCAGTGAAATGGTGTGCATAAATACGAAATCAATAGTTATTTTTTTAATATGATTTTTAGAATAAAGGAAAATTACATATAAATTCAAAAATACTACTAACTAAAGTTCAGGTTGGCTAAAGTCCCAAGGACCTGCCTGAAATTTGATGTCAATTTGGTGTAGGTTATTTTCATCAAGCTGTCCAAGTGGTGAGTCGATAGCTGTACCAGTTCATAATAAGTTCATTCTTTAGAATGCTGCTTCGCACCCTCATGTACCCAAACACGGTACACAATTTTATGGCCAAAGCTTTTTGTTCTGGATATTTACACACATTTTTAATCCAAAATCGATCACTCCAAGAGTATTGAACTTTAATTCTCTCTAGGCAGCATTGTTACTCTTAAAAACATCTGCTGCTTTATTGGTCCACAAACCATTAGGGATGTATGAAAAACTATTGCTGAGCAGCTGCACAACGATCTCAATTTTTCTGAAGTCAGGGAATTTGTCATAAAATTCAGATGTAAGTTGTTTCTTAAAAATCTTCAAACTGGCTGAAGTACGGCGTGGAAATTTTGAACCTTCTCCGCTAATATTTTCGGAGACGAGGTAAATTTTTTTTTGGAACGTTCTACTTCAGAAAGACGTTTGCACACAACTTTACCTTTACTAGTTTCGGGCTTAAGAGATTAAGGCGTCTAAATAGATCAATGGTTGAAAAGCGATGGCTGCCACGTTTTTTTGAACGTCAAGGAGAAAGCTTAAATGCTCACTTGCTACTTTTTGATCAATAGTTAAAAGAAGGCTCTTTGACGTCCTGCAGTACTGCAAAGACGAGCATGTCCAAGGATCAGAGAACGGCCGCCTTGAAGTTGATTTTTAGCACGAGGGCCGCCAGGGATCATGTTATTGTGAGCTGGGTAACTAAGAGGGAATACTCTTTAAAGTTAGCGCTTCTTGGAGCCACCAATTTCTGGGTAGGTGTTAGCCCAAGGTAGTGGTGAAAGACTACCTTGATACACCCCGCTGCGTTGGGACAGTGGAGCCCAAACCTCCCCCAGAAATTCGTTCTCCGACCATGACCTAGGGACACCTTGAAATACTACCCTAGGTCCTCTCTTCTGGTCCAACCTCGCGTTGAGTCCAGCATTGGTTATAGACTCTAGAAGTGACATAAGTTCTTCTCTGGGTAGCCACGTCTCTACTTTCTACCGGGGACTCTCTTCGTAGCGACGTCTTTTCTTTCTACCGGGAGACTGGCTACGAGTTCTCGGACCTTAGTTTATTTTTCCTCTTCCTTCTCTTATTCGCCGCTTGATACCCCACTTTTTGGGTTCAACCATACTGGCCGCTATGGATCACGTGACCTAGGTTTGGGGTCAATCAGCACACGATGTGTAGTGCAGGCATGCAGTCCTTGAGACATAGTTGAACAGATTGCATCGTTTCGTTGTTCGAAGATTTGCAGCTTGTCAGCACACCCCACTTCGTCGTCAAAAATAACTGCTCACCTCCTGAAGATATCTCAGGAGGCACAGGTGACTTTGCGGCGTCGTGCATAAATACCTTTCTGGTATTTATTTGTGAGGATTAATAAGTAGGTGAGTTAGCACACACAGCAAGAAACTTACTGTTTATCAATTGTAGTCATCTCCATTTTAAACCAGACACTTTCATCAGCAATTCACTAGACATATGTTTCCTCAACTGAAGATAGACATTTTATTTTACTTATTGTCAATGAATAATATTTTTATTTGTTGCTATTATGAGGAATATATTTGTTTGTTTTACCTAACTTTGTGATTGTTCTTATTGGTTAAGAGCATCAAACCCACCATCATCATCCCTTTTATGACTCTTAACAGACTCTTTCCGGCTCAAATTATTTAATTGACGCAGTTGCTAAATTTAAATCTTTAAATTTAATAAATTAAAATATTTGCATGCGTGTATTGGATTTAACCAATGAATTATAAATATAACTATTAATTTACCTAAATAGCATTATATATACTTTTTCGTGTATGAAATGTTTACCTATCATCCAGTATTCATATATTTTGAATTTTTTAGTGCCTATCATGTTTTGGTACAATTTTCATTAATAACCTATTGTAAAATAAGTACCTAAATATACCATTAAGTTGATATTTTATTGTTATAAATAATAAAATAAAAAGCTTGATAGCAGGAATAATTAAATTTTATTGCATTTCATTTTTGCTAAATGTTTCCGCATATGAAGGAACTTACTTTATCTCAGAAATTGGGTTGTCATCTAAAACTAATTCTTCTAAGGAATGAACTTCATTAAGTGAGCTTGGAACTTCAGTAAAAAAATTATTGGACATGTTAAGCAATTTTAGATTCTTAGGTCCATGAAGTAATGTAGGTGGCAATCTCTTAAGCTGGGTACTCGACATATCTAGTACCTGGAAAAGAAGAAAAAATCATGAACTTGTAAGCAAACGTGTTTTTTTCTTTTTTTTTTGTATATACATATAATATTCTTTATTGTGCTAAAATTACAACTGCCTTATTAGGCAATAAGTAATTGAGATAAATGTTCTCATTCATACCATAACAATTCATCATTCAATCACTCATTCATACAATATTTACAAAAAGCCCAGAGGCCTCCCAAATCCACATGTTTTCACCTCTCATTTTTGCAGGGGTTTTGTTGCTGACATAAAAAGGGGCATTTACTATTGTTCTCAGGACTTTTGATTGAAAGGCTTGGATACGCTTGATGTTCGTTTTTTTTTTGCTGTCCTCCGTATGTCCAGATTGGCTTAGGTATAACTTTGTAGATTAGTAATTTATTTTATATTGAGAGATGGGATGACCTTTGAAGTAGTCTGTACAGTTGTCCAAAGCGTCTGTTTAGTTCTTGTCTTTTTAGTCTCGTATGTGGGTTCCAGGTCAGTCGTTTGTCGAGATGGAAGCCTAAGTACCGTACTGTCTTGGATACAGGGAGAGGAATAGAATTAAAATAAACTAGAGGACAAGACTTGCGACAAAGGGTGACGGTAATGTGGGAACATTTTACTTCATTAACTTTGATCCGCCATTGGTTACACTAATACTCGATCTCGTCAAGGTGTTTTTGAAGGTTATGGGATACTATATCGGGGTCTGAGGGGGATGACAAGACTGCAGTATCATCTGCAAATGTTGCCAAGAAGGTATTGGGGGTTGAGGGGATATCAGCGGTTTATAGGTTATAGAGGATGGGGCTCAGGACACTGCCCTTTGGTACTCCTGCTTTTATGGGCCAGTAGTTAGAATATTCTAAACCACAGCAAACTTGGAAGAAGCGGTTTGAAAGGTAGAACTGTAGGATTAGGAAAAGGGTCTGTGGTAAATATCTTTTTAGCTTGTAGAGCAAACCTGCGTGCCAAGCCCTGTCAAATATTTGAGCTATATCAAGAAAGGCAGCAGTGAAATACTTTTTGATTTCAAGAGCTGAGGAGATGTGATCAACAACGCGAAGGCCTTGTTGAGCAGTGTAATGTCGTTGACGGAAACCAAACTGGTGTGTAGGAAATAGGTTTTTGGATTCAACAATTGGAAGTAGACGTTTTAACAGGAGTTTCTCAAATATTTTTGAGAGGATAGGGAGTAGGCTAATTGGACGGTAAGATGAGGCGTCATTGGGTGGTTTACCGGGTTTGGCGAATAGTCCTATAATGGAATGTTTCCAGAGGAGAGGAAAGTGCGTCGTTCGGATAATGCAATTATATATGTAGGTTAGGAAGATTATAGCTTTAGGAGGAAGTTGTTTGAGGATTTTCGGTAAGGTAAGTTTTTCAGAAACCTCAGAGGGGTTAACGGCTTTTGGTGGAAGTGAGAAAGGTATAGGTGAAGTGAGGAAATCTTCAGCAGTTGTGCTGTGATTATAGTAGATGAGAAAGGTGAGGTGTGAACGTATGGGTAAGATGCAGAGTAAATTCCTCCGACCTATCCCCATCCGAAGCCGCCCAAGACCGATCGTCACGGCGGAGTGGGTGTGAAACAGGATGATACTTTAGGATGTTTTTAGTTACATTCCACAGGGAGTTATCCCTGTAGACAGAGAGGAGAGGTGGGAATTGAAGGAATCGAAACGGAAGGATGCCAATAGCCGCTTTACCAATCTGCAGTACTGATTGTAAGAGCGGTGATCAGCAGGATGCCGGGATCTTTGCCACACTGTTCTGGAGCGGCGTTTAGATTGGATTAGATCTTTGAGATGCTGAGGTGAACGGTTATGATTGTGAATTTTTCGATGACGATGGGGCGACGATGCTTCCTAAGCCGACCTCTGGACCAGAGTAGTGAAATAATGCACTGCATCGTTTAGGTCTTGGGATGTTTTCAGGGATAATTTGAGGTTTACGGACTCTGTAAGAAGCTGACGGAAGTGACCCCAGTCAACTGGGCCCCTAATAAATGAAGGAGGAGGCAGTTTGTTAATTGGTCTTAGGGAAATGGTTAATAATAAAGGCCTATGATCGGAGGAGAGGTCATCGAGGCGCGTGAGTGAATAGTTTAGTGTTCCTAAAAAACCAAAAGGTATTCCAGAATTGAAGCATTTGATCAGCGCTTGTTGTGAATCAGCGAACTGAAAAAAGTGCTTTCATTCATTAATGCACCATATAGTTACCACAACACGGTATTCACCACTGTGAAATGTGTTGGTGAAAATTTCCAAAAGGATGGAAGAAAAACATGCGCAGTGACCTTTGATTTACAACAAGGGCAAATCAACCTTTGGTGATTTTTTTTTCAAAAACAACCCATTGAGATGAGAGAAGTCACTTATGTCTTTTATAAACCTTTAACAATGCCACACGATGTTTCTCAAGCTGGTGAAAATGTATTCCTTACAATCTAATGCTCCTTTGCCAATGAAGATGATCTGAACAATCTACCAGTCATCTACCAAGCTGAGAAAGATCTTGCATCACTCCTTCAACGACGTCCAACAAAAGTTTTGGCAGTACAACACTCGTTCAGAGTGTATATACAAGTCTAAGAGTGGCTTAATGACCAATTGTCTCCAGAGCAATGGGGGTCGCCCCGAAGAGATGATAAATCATTGTATACACTTACAACGTAGGACCGGCTTGCTCTTGACACAATCCTGAAATCCATTTTATGTCGCTTTTCAACTTAGTATAGTGGAAGGGAATTGGAATTGGGCATTGATTTCAGGGAGGAAGAAGAACAAGATTACCTTTTATGATGATAGGATACTGGTTTGTAATAAAACACTCAATTCATGCTCTTGTGAATATAGTACTTGATGGCTATATGATTCTCGCGTGTACAACGTTTTTCACAATACTAGTATTGGTCTATTTATTAGCAATCTTTTACTTTCTTCAATGTTATTTATTTTTTTCTTTTCCTCCCTTAAATAAACCGCTTTAACAAAAATTGTGAAAATCCCGGTTTTTAACGCTCAACATCTCGTTAACCATTGACGACAAAAATGAGTAAAATCATTTTTATAGGTAATTTTATGTGCTTAGATTTTACATAAAAAGTACTTTTTGCTAAAATTACTAGTTTGCGAGATATGGATCTTTAACCCCCCTTCTCCTCTCTCCCGGTGCTAACTCCCCAGGGACTTTTAGTATGTTGTACAGGACACTCTTAACAATTGTACCAATTTTCAAAACTACATATATTTTTTTTTAGTCGTCATATTTTGGACAATAGGTACACAGACGGTTGGTATAAAAATGGCAAAAGATAGGAGCTTCATAATCTGCACTATTTAAAAGATATGGTTTAATTGCTTTTCTTCTTACTGGTATATTTATAGGCATGGCAAAAATGTACAATTCAGCTTAAGATATTAAGTCAGATATTCAATAAATACCTAAAAAGGTGTAAGTGTAAAAGAAGTATTGTAAGAATTATAGAATACTCCTGTATTAATACATAATGAATACATACCTCTAAATGGTTGATTGACGAAATAGCTATAGCGGTCGAAACGTCAATAATTTTAAAGGGATTAGCGTCAATACTTAGAATCCTAAGATTGGGCAAATGTTCAAAGATATCATTCTTCAATGTGTGTAACATATTGCCACTTAATCGAAGAATTGATAGATTCAATGGCTGATAATATTCTGGAGCGTAATTTCCCTAAAAAAAAAAAGTGGTTTTTATTCTATTGTAACAAATTGATTTTTTTTTTAAATGCACGATTTCTTAAAAACATCAAAATAATAATTTTAGTCAACAAATAGGTTGATAGAAAGATCAAAGAAAAGTATTAATTATTTAGTGTCATAATAATTATGACGCCAAAACATACCCTAAATATGTGAGGAGAGAAAGCAGCTGACGTTAAATGGTTGTAACTTAAATCAAGTTCTGTCAAGTTGGTTATAAAGCGGAAAGCGGCATCCTCAATTTTTGTCAGAGAGTTGAATCGTATTGACAGCTTAGATGTAGCGAAAACCGGGAAAGGTTTCAGATGTATGATTTTGTTGTAGTCTAACACAACCGAAGCTACATTGATTATTCCTGTCCAAGAACTGTCATTAAAATGGTGCTCTAGACCCTTATTTGAACAGTCCACAATTCCACCTTTGCAGCTGCAAAAAGCACAGATCTCTGCCGATACATAACCGCAAAAGGCAAATGTGGTACAGACCCAAAATAATAGTCTCATTTTTCCTTAAAAAAAACAAAAACATAATTAATTGGGAATAATTAAAATAAAATTATTCTATATTTGTTTTTTTAAGTTAAATTATTATAATATACAGCAGGAATTGGCTTTCCCAAAAACTTTCTTATAAAGGCATAATGAATATTATTTTAAGAATTACACACTTACAGAAAATGGTATTTTTTTGGCACATTCAACCTTTATATAACCGAGTATTCACTATGAGCAGTGAATTTATTTATGTATGAGTAAATGTATATATTTACGTATAAATAGTATGTATTTTATGGGATATCGCCTAAGGCTGATGAAGGGATATGTTAGATTTTCATCAAATTAATGCGTGTACCACGTTTTGACACGCTGTGTATGCCTCCTTCAAGTTCTAACAACAAAAAGAAAGATGGATGTCAAAAATAGATAGATACATTTTTGTATTTTAAAAACATATTTTCGTTTTAAATATCGTTCCTTATTAAAATGAATTTATTCATATTTGACCTCAATAACAACTTTATTTTTTACATCATGTACAAAAAATATTTACATCATTATAATAACGGAAACACGTGAAAAACACGGAAATCAAATATAATATTTGACAAAAGTAAGCTGATGCATATCACTTTTTAGAAGATGATATCCAAATAAAAATCATCCTTAAAAAAAATAATCTTTTTCTTATTTTTTTACCATGTTTTCATTCTACAAAACTTGAAATTGGGACCAATTACAATAATAACAGATAGTCCATCAAGTACAATTATCAAAATGAAACTTTTATTCCGACATAATCAAACCCTTATGAACTATAGTAAAAGTCATTAACTGTTTTGTTAGTTTTGTCTATTTACTCGGGCCTGGTGACGGATAGATTTGACATATAGCTAAGAACTATTTTAAATGGTAGAAATCCTCATCTGAATACACAACTCAAGTCAGTCGCTCGAAAGCCTTTGCTTTATTTATGGAAATTTAATTTTCAGTTGCGAAATTTGGCGTTACATATAACTAGAAAACATACAGTTGAAATTTAGAAATTTTAAAATTTGGGTTGAAACCATTCAATGAAAAACCTTATCTATAAAAACGATTGTTCGCTTTCGATAGATGAGACGGTTGTAGATCGAAATCCTACAAACTGGTCGCCAAAACTAATTGCATTTCCAAAACTGATGACCTCAAAGACCTTAAATTTGAAGCAAGCCCACTTGAAACAGATTCCGAGTTTAACTGACGATGCAGATGGTTGCAATTCGACGAAAAAACTTATGGCTAAAATGGTCGCGTCCGATATATGTGACGGTTGTAGATCAAAATCGTACAAACTGAGCACCAAAAGTAATCGTGGACCTTATGAAGAAACATACGGAGAAACCATCCCAGCACCATCAACGAGCACGAGCCCACCCTAGGATAGACCCCACAGCCAAACACCACGACACTGAACAACGCACCAGGATCGTCCTATGTTTCAGAGGTAACTTTTTCTATTTGTACACCCAATACCCCTAGCCTTCCACCCTGGCTCTCGCACCTCGAGACCACGATAAGAAGGTTTATGTCCGGTCATTAAAACAGAACACCCGATTTCAACATATAGAACACATCGTGTAGCGTAGCGGCCTATACTCTAAATATATCACTCACTATCTATAAAGAGGCAAATCTCGCTGATTTGGATTTATGGGATGCATCAAAAGGAGTAATTAACTAAACTCTGAATATATCACCAATAATTTATAAAGAGGCAAACTCCTAATTTTGGCACGGTTCGCATCATAAAGCGCAACGGACTACACTCTAAATAGATTACTCACAATTTATAAAGCGGCAAAAATCTCAATATTGACATACGGGATATAATATATCGCTAAGTTTATAGAGAGGCAAAACTCCCAATATACAGACATAACATTATTAGCGTATTTGACATACAGAATAACGCAATTAGCACAACGAAGTACACTCTAAAAATATCACTCGCATTAAAGAAACAGGCGAAATTCCCAATTTTGACGTACGGAATACATCATATAATGTAAAGGACTTCACCCTAAATATATCACTAACAATCTATAATGATCCGAAACTCTCTGTAATGACATACGAGATCCACCAAATAGCGTAATGAACTACACTCTCAATACAATTCTCATAATATGTAACGAGGCAAAACTCCTCATCTTGACATACGGGATCCACCAAATAGCGTAATGAACTACACTCTTAATATGTGGATATATAATATGTGTGTTAATATATACTTAGAAAATATGACCTAACTCACAATATGTAAAGAAGAAAAACTCCTAATTTGAACATACGGGATACATCATATAATGTAAAGGACTTCACCCTAAATGTATCACTAACAATCTATAAAGGATGGGAATGCAATAGTAATATTCAAACCTGATATACTAACTGACATCATCATCAAGATCATTGGATTCGAATTCACAAAAAAACGGGGGGAACAGGAAGTAATTCATAAATCAGTGGAATATAAATGATCATATATTTAAGGAGAGTAGCTGCATACTAAACTTACACTGCTTATCAACACAAACATATACGAAGCCAATATTGAACAAACACGGATCATCATAACAGTACAAGACAAAAGCATCACATTTCACTTCCCATGAGTTAAGACGAAGAAAAGGGCATTGGTCTGTAAATGAAAATAATTAGTTTATGAATTATACCTTACTAGTCAAATAATTTTGCGTAAAGATATAGTACTTATAGTAATTATAATTTAAAAAATCTTGGTGAATTATAATGAAATTGTTCTAATTGTAATGTAAGCCATAATTTAACTATTTGTTCTCAGCAATTGTGATTTTTGTTTATTAAATGGTAACCTCTTATTGGGTTATTCTGCATATGCAATTCTAATTTCGTAAAAAAAAGAATGTTTACATCCGTCCGTAAAAACAGATATTTCTCAAAAAGTGGACCATGGTGATTTTGATTTAACTATACATCAATCTACTGCTACTATTAATATACTATTCCATTTTAGTTGTTAGTTTTATTCATGAGATAAGGTTCTAAAACTCTAATGTGTTTGATTGATCAAGTCAAATGTTCGTTTAAAATATATAAACTTGTCAAATTAAAACTTCTCTTCAAGTTATCATAAAAAACAGGTGACAAATAACCAATAGAATATTCACATTAAATACATTAGTAACATTTTTAAAAACTTGTTTCAATTTTAATTACTTACGTAAAAGTCAAATTAACACTCAAAAGCTATATCAAAACTGACGGTAAGCTCATAGATAAATGATACCAATTCTTGACGATGTATTGTGTAAAATGGGCTATATTGAGAACCTGAATAATACCGGTGACAGCCTAGGTGTGTCACCATATCGAGTTTATCAGTTATCTTACTTAAGATAAGCAAGAGATAAGACACTTCTCGTACAAACCCTGACTTAATCAGATATACTGTTTTATCGCAAATACTTACTTCAATATATAATACAATAATATTCAAAAAAGCAATTAATTATGAAAGTCATTGTACATAAACAATTTTTAATTATCTAATTTACATAACTAGTAGACCGAAGAATTTGTGCCATCAACTTTTATTTATTAATAATTACATCACAGAGTAATTTTATGTATAATCCTATTTTTTCAATCTGGATGTATAATATATTTTATATGAACTATTTGATCGAAGTATTGGAACCGTCCCGTTAAGATGTTTATTTTTCATTGATCATAAACTCAAAGTGTTTTTTAAATATATATAAAGAAAATAAATGGTCTATAAAGGAAAGGAACAAACTTAAGACCCGGCCCAGTGGGAGCTTGTAGCCCGTGCGATGTCCCCAAAGATTTTAATAAATGATTATCAATAAACTTTTATTTGACCACTATTGCATCTTTCAAACGCGACAACTTATAGCCATACATTTTTTCGTTGAATGGTTTTAGAACTTTTGGTTTTAATCCGCTCCGGTGTCGTGGTCTCCTCACCGGCCTAGAGGATCGAATGTAAGGTTTCAGCCTTCCAGTTTAAGTTAGCAAGGGGTTGGAACACATACTTATAAATAAAAATTGTATTTATTGATAACTTTAATAGATGTAAATGTACACAAATGTGTTCATACATTTTAGTACCAACTCAAATTTAAAAATACGGTCAGTTTTTAATGTACGACCACCTACATCGTCAGTTAATTTGAATTCTGTTTCAGGGTGACATCTTCAAATTTTGAGCCTAGTTTCAATCGTAAATCTTTTCGTTAAAAGCACCACACAAATTTAGGCTATGTGAGGTTGTCAGTTCTGGAAATGCAATTATTTTTGGTGGTCAGTTTGTGAGATTTCGATTTACAACCGTCGCATCTCTCAAACGCGATAACTTATAGCCATACGTTTTTTCGTTGAATGGTTTTAGGCACAATTTTGAAATTAGGTCAGTTTACAAATTGCAACCACCTACATTGTCAATTAACTCGAATTCTATTTCAGGTTGGCTTGCTTCAAGTTTTGAGCCTAGTTTCAATTGTGTCTTTTCGTTAAATGAACCACACAAATTTTGTCACTTTGATGCCGTCAGTTTTGAACACACAACCAGCTATGCGGTCAGTCAATGTGATTCCTCTTTTAGGGACATTCTAAACATCGTATCAAAATTTCAACTGTATGTTTTCTCCTTAAATTAAACGCCAAATTTCCCAACTGCAATTTAAATTTCCAGATATAAATCAAAGGCTTTCGAGCGACTGACCGGAGTTGTGTATTCAGATAAGGCTTATCTATCATTTAAAATAATTTTTAGCCGTATTTTGTTCCGTTTATTGGATCCGTCACCAGCTCCTAGTCTAAAAGATCCACATCCCTAGCCAAAGAAGGTGGTCAAAAACATATTAGTGTTGACCTACAATACGCAATCACGAAAATGGCTTATTGTTTTTAACTCAAGGAAGAACGTTTTAAACATTTATTTATTCAAATTGGAGAATTTCACCTTATCATTGGGTTTTTTAAGGCTTTCAAGAAATTCATTGATTAATGTAGACTCGCACACTTACTACTATTACGATTACATTTATTAGGTAGTTGTTCTCTAAACGGTTGCATCGGGGTCAAACGCTACAATCGTTGCAAACTTCTTCACCAATATCCCTCTGTGGAACTTCAGGATTCTAGATATTGAAATATTATTGCAAAGTAAACCAAATTCAGAAACTTTAAATATTTCAAATGACTTGGAAACAATTTTGGAGCAATTCAGGGAATTCAACGAGACTTCTCTTCGAGGAGAACATGGGAAAACTCCACAGTTTTACTGCATTTCCATCAGGTTTATGAAATATTATTTTAATTTTCAGGAAGCCATTAGAACTAGCGACTTTGACCTTTACGTTTACACTTATTTAAAATTCACTAATTTATTTTTTATATTTTATCAGTCTAACAATTGGACTGTTCACTATTACAACCAAATGCTTACTATTGACAAAACCCATTAAGGATTGCGAGAACTATTGGAAAATGGTGGTGTGGGAGTAAAAAGAACATCAAATGACCGCCCGGATGCCGGGAGACTTGACATTAGAACAGACCATGAAAGAGATGCAGCGAGGAGGCTGTCAAGTAATTCACATTTACTAATTCGGCTTCTGGCCTTAAAAAATGGGCTTGAAATCATAGCGCTAAAACAGTAATTATTTCCTTACTTAATTTTGAAATCATGCAAATTACTAGAAAAATGTTGATCAATCACAGTTCTAAAGGTTTCGTTTTTCATCTATTTATTTGCTGTGTAATCATTATTATTTTCTTATTTCTATTTTTTTTTCTATCAAATAATGTTTTTTGTTTTTTTCACATTCGTTTGGCTACTGTTATTTTAAATTCCTGGGCCGTCTTACGCGTTTAACTTATTACCGTTTACAGTACGATTGAAAGGAACACGATAATTTGTCATGTTTGAGTGCCTCAGTTTTGAAAACGCATCCAATTGGATTGATATAATTAT
The DNA here is from genome assembly GCA_930367205.1 of Acanthosoma haemorrhoidale. NCBI lineage: Eukaryota > Metazoa > Arthropoda > Insecta > Hemiptera > Acanthosomatidae > Acanthosoma > Acanthosoma haemorrhoidale. The sequence goes on along the minus strand of OV884009.1, from coordinate 25,647,068 downwards.
ATCAATTTCCGATAAGGCTTATAACATTACTGGGTGTAACTTAGCTTGTGTATAAATTTCAGGTGTTCATCTTTAGCTTGAACCTCAAAATTCGACCACTTTCTTGACGATCCTAGTTTTACCCAATAAATACTATCACAATTATTAACACCAAATGAGTTCACTTTTGATATTATAACAGAACAAACTAAACATGAGTGCAGTATCACTCACTGAAAAGTACGTACAAAAATATTATGATAAAAATCAAATGCTCGATGATACCATTCATAACTAGACCAATAAAGAAAACAAAATGGAAGGACTAATAGGTTAAATATAAATCGTGAGGATCCAACTTTAATACATGCAGAGCAAATTTATTTAAAATCAACCTCATACAGAAAAAATAAAGACGTCTTTATTCATATAACTGTACAGTATAAAGACAGAAATAGGATAAATAAGACACATGTTAATAGGATTAAACGTCCAAATAAAAAGAAGAAGAAACTGAAGAAAACTGTTTCAAATGATGGTGAATATGAAGCAAATATGGATGTTGACGAGTATATTGTATATGTATGTATTGTATATTGTACGATCCCCTATATATTGTAACCCTACTATGAACAAAAGCCATTATGCTTTCAGACTTATGTAACGCAACACTGTTATTATGCTAATTTTTATGTTGTATTCAAAAGAAACATTTCTTTTTAAAAAGTCTGAATTCGTGTGAGCTTATTTAATTAACGAAGGAATGGACTGGACTTACTCTTACACGATCGACGAATTGATATTGCATTGATTACACAGACTGACTTAACAAGCACTTTCCGGAAAATGCATAGAACAGACCACTCAGACAAGAGAGGGCAAGGCGGAGTAGCAATCATTATCCGTTTTACATTGAAACATTACCATCCACCTTATCTCACTGCACTTCAACTTGGAACAAACTATCACTCCCGACTTATTAACTGACTATTTCGCTCCAAAGTTTTAGCTGGCAGGGACTGGAATGCAATCACTTTCAATGAGGCTGTAGACTGTGCTCTCCCAGATGAAAGGTAATTCAAAATGTAGTTCTCAAACTAAACTTAAATTATATTTCACCCAATTTTCCAACGTACTGGCCATCATCACACAGAAAACAACCAGATATTCTGGATTTCTCATTTAATAGAGGTTATAACTCTACTAACTATTATATTCAGACAAAGTTTGATTTTACCTCGTTTCATATCCCGGTCTATTTAACAGTGAATCAAGAACCTCAAACAACTGACCAGAAGTGCGCACTTATTAAGGGGCTCATGAACTGGAAACATTTCGAAGATATTTTAAACTACATGAGATTGGTAGTCTATCTCTCCGAACACCCCAAACAAATTAGAAGAAGCAGTGGACTCCTTTATCAACCATCTTCAACTGGCAGCCATTGCATATCAGATTCCTTTGCCAGCTAAGAGAGTGCACTTAATTCCCCAATGCGCGTCTTATATACGACAACTGATAACGGACAAACGAAAGGCAAGAAAACGATGGCACAGTACAAGACAGTTGACTGATAAATGGATCTATAATCACCTAAACATCACACTAAAACCATTTATTATGAGATTATAAGAATTTTCCCACATCGAAAAAGTAACTAAACCGTATTAGCAAAATGTCCTAAATACTTTAACAGTTAATTTACTTTAGAGTTATTTTTAAGGAAGGTTATCTATCCCGAACGAAGAGTTTCTCAGTTCAAATCTGAGCTGAGCTAATTTCTGCAAATATTGTATTATACTTTACCAGGAACTATCCGAAATTAAAATTATGATAGCTCCATTAATTAAAGATTATTTTTGAAAATAATTGTGTGGATGAAGATGTTAAGGGATGCTGACGTCATCAACACACCAAGTCATCAAGTGTCATCAAATTGATTCGTTCGATTCACTTCGACTTCTTGTCAAGAACATCAGTTATACTTCCTATGTTAGTATTTTACCTGAGCTTTAGTTCGGCTTTTTAAATTTGCCTTTATTCTTATTTATCCTTATTTCCTTGCAGTTATGGTTTTAGTTTTGTATTCAAAGTAATCCATAATATACCAGTTGTTATTTTGTGGGTCATTAACCAGATAAGACTGTTTTGTGGTCTAACGACATGAATTCTTGTATTGAACCTCTAGTGCCAATAGATGAAGGGGATCACAGGTGGATGAGCCAAGTAAACCTTTAAATTGCACAATCATTTCTTACGATTTACACTAAATTAATGTATCATGGTTAATCTGTTGGACTGTATGCCCAATTGACATACCAAGTTGTAAACCTTTAAGTTCTGCACCTTTATATAAATGATCTTGTGTATTGCACTCCTTATCCTGCTGTCAAGCCTACATGCCACTATGTTTATTAAATATGTGTAACCTTCCTTGCCTGATTATTTGCCCTTTAGTGACATTAATATATTTTGGTAGTTTTATTTTGTTTACAGGTATATACCTTTTCACTTATGTGACTAGGTAATTTACAATTTCACCTCATAAATTATCCCTGAAGCTGACCACTGATTTATAAAATGTTGGCAATTGGCTTCTTGTCCCAGCGAACTAAATATTCACAAACAACCATACGATGGCTAAAATTCATCATCGTTCAGACTGGTAGACTGCTTACTACTTATGTGTGTCAAAATGGCTCCGAGAGGGAACGATATTGCTAGTGCTGCATTTTGTATAGTTATGTCTGTTATAAGTGGAAAAAATCTACTACATACAAATGAGACCTATTACATAAAGTACATTTCATTCATTATTACTTTACTTCAGGTGTCATGTTTTTTTAATTCTGATGTGGTTTTTTTTTTCATCAAAATGTGTGTTTATTTAATTTATGAGGAATTTGCTATATCTCTGGTTTTAATTTGTAGAATTCAATTACCAGCAAACACTTCTCACTATCCTGCGGCATACTTAAGTTATTAAAATTGTTAGCTCTTGTGTGTGTGAGTGTGTTCAAACGGCATTTGCTTTAAAAAGGCAGTTCAGCATACATTTACTTGTTGTTTTATTGGTCTCTACTGAAAGCATAAACAACAGATTTCTTTGATTTACCAACCTTGGTCAGAACAGAACACTTTCAAACATTTCATGTCTTGACTCATAAGTTGTAAGTTTGCTAACATTTCATGTGAATACTCATCTTTATGGTAACAATCCTAGTGGGATCTATTGCTCCCTTCTATATGAATGCATTCTATTACTTCGCTTGTTGCATGTAGGTCCCATTGGTTCAGCTTAAATCCAACAGCGGCAGGATTGGGCCTAATCATTTTTTGATGCCTGTTAGCCGTGCGCTGCCTGTCCTCTTGAGTGAATTTGGCTCTGATCATTAAAGGGGGTGCCCAGCTTAACAGTTATCCAGTTTATTTAGTGATTATTACTGCTTTCATGACAAACTGTTTTCTTAATATGTGTCGACCAAATGCAACGAGATAGTGATAAAAGTAGTAAACATGCTATAAGCTTGTTTGGTAGATTCAGATTCTGGTTAAGAATAAATTGAGGGTTGATGTGCTATCATTTTTTCTCAGATGGGTTCAGACGTATTTAAACTACAAACGGTCATGTTTGAGTGTGTAGATGAGGAGAGCCCCATGTGACATTTGGGGAGAATGTAGTTTAAGAATTAATGTAATACCTATAGAAGCAGGGCGCATGCTTTATGCCATTCTCAAGCTGTTCTTTAATGCTGACTTTTGCATCAGTCATTGAAAATGAGCTGAAATGGTGCCAGTATTGGTGAAGAATTTATTTAGAATAGAAAAAAAATGTTATCTTCAGACAAAGTCCTCTATGAATAATAATAATAATAATGTGCAGATGATAAATTCATATCTAGCAATTAGGAACTATTACATCGTAAAAAGTAAAAAATAAAAATTGACAATGTAAAATAAGGGGTACACCTCTGTAAAAATAATAATAAAATAACTGGATATAGTAAATAAAGGTATAGATGACCCAACATACAAACAATATATATAAACATTCAAGCTTCTTATATCTGTAACTATAGTAGAATGAGTTAAAATAAAAGTGCGAAACTATATAAATATAACATAATGAAGAAAAGCTTCCCAAAATATTAAGTGTCTGTCTGGATGGTAAAGAGGTGTTGGAATAGTTAGGAGCATGGCGGATATTTGGAGATAAAGAATTCCAGAGGGCAGTAGAGCAAGGAACGATCGTATGCTGCTGTTTTGTGGGCAGTAGTATGAAGGTCAGAGAGACGGGATCTTGTTCTCCGGGAGTAGGCAGAATTTGAACTGTAAAATATTGTATGTTTAAAAGGAGGGTGATGAGAATCGATGGTTTGGAAAAGGGATTGTGCACGGAAAGAGGGGAAGAGCCACCTTAGCGGCTTGGAGGTAGGAAGTTGGGAGATTGTTAGTTCCAGAAGAGAGTTTGGTTATCCTTAGGTTTACAAATAAACCAAATACTCTTTTACATTACACCTAATAATTATTTGTATGTACAATATAACATCAAATTGTACGTATCTTTATTTTTAGCATCATTGCCACATTGCACAAACCAAAGAAAGAGAACCTGATGTCCTTTTCATTGGAGACTCCATAATACATCATCTTCAATACCGTTCCGTGTGGACTGAACTGTATGAGCCACTTCACTGTTTGAATTTTGGGATTTCTGGAGATAAGATACAAAATGTTTTGTGGAGGATTCTTAATGGAGAACTCAATAATATTAACCCAAAGGTAAACTTTTTTTTCTTTCATTTCACATAAAATTATACATAAATAGGCTCATTTCATTTAGTTTCCAGGTGCCAGAGTACCTCTAAACTAAAACTAAAATATCCACTTATTTATATATATGTAAACAAAAAAAAAACCTACAACTAAGTAAAATATTATACCTTAAAATTAAATAGGTATAGTTAGTACTAATTTTCGTAATAGTATATTGGTTCTGCGGTTATCTTTTATAACTTTCATTAGTCGTTTTTCTTGAATAATTGAAAAACGTATTGTTTGGTGTTCTTATAAATAAGTATAGGCTTAGAGAAAATAGTGACTAGGCTAGGAATCAACCCGAGACCTGGTGGGTTAATGTCCTAGTGCTATACTATCTAAGCTAATGTGTCAGCATCCAAGTAATGACCTCATCTTAGGGATTCTCGAATTCCTAAGGAATTCACAAGCTAGATAAAAAATTGAACCTTAATCTATGTTGGGTTAAATAGAAAGGGATCGGTACTAAAGAAAATTATAAACCATTATGGTTACATAAATATATTTGGTTAATAATTTCCCTTAGCACTTCTCCATGCATATAGACAATAGGATAGAGGGGGGGGATAAATAACTGGCAAGTCTGGTTATAGAAATTGTGAGTGATAACCACCGTTTCCTGGACTAATTAAAAAAGAACAATCGGAGAAGACAGCTCTTTGGGAAGGGGGATACAGGCTGTCGGGGAGGTTGGTCTGTGGCATCATGCATGAATGGTGGCCAATCTGTGAACCATTTGATATCTATAATATAGGGGCTATTTTCCCTTTCAGTGGCAGCAGACCAATATTTGGAACAGTTATTACTGCTATTAAGTAAGGGCAGAGGCTAAATTAAATGATTAGGCATTATTACAAATGTTATGTACTATAATCAAAGATTATTACATACATTTGGATTAAAAGCTTTTGAGATATCTTTGTAATGTTAAACAAATGTCGGCAGTTTGTGGAGATGGAATGTCAACCTATGAAATCCTTATACCTTTTAAACTTCGTGTTATATCCAAATGAAATTAATACGTATTATTACAAATATTTAATACCTCATTAATGTAAAGTTACATGCATCTAGGTGGAGAGGTTTTTGCCTTTACAATGTTTGACAAATACCAGGAGTGCCGAATGGATAAATCGGCTCAAGGTGGTAGAAAGGTAATTAGTAAGCTCCACTAATTATCTAATAGAGTAATTGATCCCCAATAAAAAATTTGTGATGCCCTATTTCTATAAATACTTAACCTTCGAACCCTGGGTCTTATACTATTATTAACTTAGCCAAATAATTGAAATTGTTTGTAATTACAAAATCAACATGCTCGAGATGACACTCCAAATTCACAACTGGACTAATCATCATAGTTATATCATTCACAGTATAAGCACTTAGTCCAACAACTATAAATACTTGATTTCCACGTATTCTGTCCTCTTTTCTTTTCCTAAGGTACTCTTGTTAATAAATGGAAGCATTCAAGGGATACTTATGACATATAAAGTATTAATCTAGGTATACAGGTAAAATATCAATGAATAAGAAATAAAAAAACGCATTATTTTATTGGGAACCTTGTATAATATGTATATTTTTACTTCACTCATGATTCAGAATTCACTATGATAATCAAAAGAATTACTGAACAATAACTAATGTGATAATAATGTCCCTGACCTGAAAAAAAATTATTGAACCTTTACAATTATAACATCGATTTTCAACTACTTTTTAGATTATTAAAAATATCATAAACTCTTATTTGAATATCATAATACTATAAAGCTCAGATGTGCAGAGCTGATGAATAAAACTAAGGTATACAATGAAAAAAGGTTTACTTTTATGTAACTGGTAAGACCAATATTTTTTTTTTGTTTAAATATCATTGGCCTCCACTGGCTCCCTGCTTCCTCCACTTCTCTCTGCTCCTTATTAGTCCAATCACTGGGCGCTTTTACCTTGCACAAGGTCAGGTAGAAGGTTTTTTTTTTATCTTCTAGATATTAGTAGCAGTAAAAAGAATATAAGTTTTTGACCTCCCCCCCCCCCCGCAGCCTAATATTTGGTGGCCAAAAAAACACAAAAATTTTGGATTTTTTTGGAACTTTTTTCCGGTTAGGTATAGTGAAAATACGTTTCTTATCAATTTTAGTTATCAATACTAAGCGAGATAGAGATTATCAAAGTTGCGCATTATATTCTCTACTTAACCCCAATTTGTGCGTGTATGAAATATAGATAAAGGTATAAAAGCATTGGTTGTGAAATGGCAAAACTTTTATTTTTAAATAAAAAAATACAACTTGTAATCAATTTTAAAACAGCAAATAACAAGAATACAAATAAATTTTACATGTTGAAATAATAGGAATTATTTCTACCTATCTATTTTTAGATTGGGTGGAATTTTGTAGAAGAGACCCTGCCATTGACTGTAATGGTTTAATTTAATTAATATGGAGTGTTAATTGTAGGATTTATGAATATTTTATAGCCCAGAGTTTTTCTAAACTCAGGCCAGTCTGCGTCTTTGAACACAAATTTTCTTGTTTTTGGATTAGTTGAAAATTGAAAATCTATTTAAAAATCACGGGGTTGTGATCCGAGGTAAGACTAATGAGTTGTGATACATTTTTTGTTTCTATTGAGAGAGGTCTGCTGGTTTGTAATCACATTGCAAAGGAATGTGGGTTGGTTTGAAAAGCCCATGTAAATATGTCCGGTGTAACTAGTAAGTTAAATACAGATTTGCCATTTTTGTTGATACTGTGACAGTTCCATTGAATTTTGTGCCACATATGTTTATATAAGATTGTGTGTTGGTTTGTACTGAATAATTTAGCTATGTCTGTGATATTTATTTTGTTAAGTGGCTATGATATAGATGTTATGACACCCATCTGCTCGGTTTCTACCCCCTCTGTGGATATTATATCCTGGAACCAACAATCAATCTTGGTTTGACAGTCGAGTAAGTGTGTGGCTGATTATGCTGAAAAAATAATTTAAACTCCACATTATTACCTTGGGTTATTTGGGCATTCCACTTCAAAAGTTATTTTTTTGTTGATACGTTTTAACATTAATATTAGCTCTGTTATTAAAAGTACTAGTGAAAAAGCTGGAACATAATAATAGAACAAAAAGAAAATAAATAGGAGGAACTACTTTGTTTGCTCAAGATATAGGTCAGGTCGGCTTTTATGCCTGTGGGAGAAAATGTATTCTAATGAGAAATTAAAATGTATAATTAATGAGAAAATTTGTTTTATAAAGTGCGCTAATAGTTAATGTCTTTGAATTGTTGCTGTAATCAATGTGGTTATTGTAGTTGGGATTTATTGATCAAGAGTTCATGCATAATAACAAAGTGGTAGACACTAAAAGGTTTTTATACATCCATAATATAATGTACATTATTCAGTAAAAGAGGGAAATCCTTCTACTAAAATAAAAACTTTTGACATTCCGCCTTCAACATTTTTTAACTGTGACAATATATTTTTTAAAATTTGTAATGATCTTACCTACATTAAACTAGCTAAAAATATTTTTAATTTCTTTGAGACAGTTAAAAATGGTTGGTTCGTTATCATAATTATTATTATTATTTGTGGAAAAGGTGTTCCATGACTATTGCCATTTTGGAGTTGGAAAAGCTGGAAATTCGGGTCAGTTTGATTCAGTATTTTCTGTGGTACAGCTTTTAACTTTGGTTTTCTCGTATTTAGCTGCAGTGTATACGTTATAAACAAAACTTTAAATAAGTTCAGTTAGAGGTGAACACACTAAATTAAAAACAAAACTGTAATTTTTTTAATTAAAATCAAAATTTAAGGGAAAAACAGGGTTACTGATAAAGACAAGTCTGTACACTGAGACTGCTACAATGGGAACTTTATATATGCTTTTCTTTCATAAAAGAAGAATATATAAAAAATGTATTTGTTATAAAATAGACTTAGCAAATGATTTTTTTCTATTGTCATTATTTCTTGTTGTTATGTTCCCGTTAAAACTAAGTTTTCATTATTTGTCACACCAGAAATATCAGTTACATCTTTAATTTTAATGTACTGGTGTTCGCATCGTACTAAGTTCTATATTAACTACAATTGCTCTAAAAAAGACTTCACAAGATTCATGATTCATTCAGACTATTAACATCATGAAAATGATAATTATTAGAAGAATGCTTTGTTACTCCCTAAACAGAACATAACATCTTGTGATAAACACTTAAAATGTATAAACCTATTATTCAAAAAGTGTATGAACTTATGGTGATGTGGAACTGCACTCTACCACTCCCAATCACTCAAGTTCCTAAGATGTTTAAGTAACCAGCACTATTAGAAATAGCAGAAAAAGCTATAAGTTGATCTTGCTTATCATTTAAAACTCACTTCAATGACTTATAATAATTTTTTAAATCAAAATATGAAATTATACCTTTACATAATAACTTTAGGAACATAAATAAATGAATATTAAACAATCCCTATTAGGAAAATTTCACTGCAATTTAAAAATAGCTCGTGAACCTATCTATTAAAACTGAAATAGAGAAATTATTTGTTATTACAGAAAAAATTAACCAAAAACATGAGATTACTGTCAGGAGTAACATGAAGACAAATTTGAGAACTTAAAGATCAAAAACAAATTCGTATTTTAAAAGATAAAGACAAAAGGTAAAATACTGAAAATAAAAAATGTTAGGTAAAATGACTACTACATACAAATCAATTAAAAAGGCCTTTTAAATGTAACAAATTTAAGAAACGAAAAACCTCTTGGACATACTTATTAAAGGGAAACCCATCTGTTTCAGATGGAGTTGCGGATAATTCTCCTCTCGATCACTCTCAATCTGATCACACATTCAACCCAGCCTAAAGTCTCCAGTAAGACTTGATAATTCTTATTTTCTAAACTAATTCTGTATACTTCTTCAATATTACAATATTAGTTTATTAAAGTTAGAAGGCCAAATAGGTCATGCCTTTATATGATACAATAATTCAAGGATAATTGTAGATCATTCATCCAAATATACAAACCTGCTCTAGCTTTTATTTATTCTTTAAAGTGCAGGTAGATCACTTGTGGGTGGGACTGGAAGAGCAGAAACCCAGTAAAATTGCGGGAGGCGGAAGAAAGATTAGATGACACATTGGTGTGAGGCAAGGCTGTCCCCCATGTTGTTCATTATATTTATAGAAGAAGAGCTCAGAAACACACATGGACATAGAAATAAAGGAATCAGGCCTGGAGCCAGGGGTGCCAATGATATTACCTTATTACTAAAACCAAGTTTTTAGAACAAATGTCTTGCAAATAGATGCAAGACTTAGCAGCTTATTACAGTGACCATCTTCTAGATAGTGCACTTGCATGTAAATTGCTTTGTGAGAAACATAATAGATATGTGGCTTGGTAAATAATGAAAAGTTTAGGGAGGAAACTGGAGAGAGCTCGGTTATGCTTATGAATGGATAGAAATAGTGTTCTAGCTGAGAGTGCAGACTACATAATTAGATTTACCATAACATATAATAAATTTATTGCTGTACCAATCACGCAATTGTGTGTTAATTTCATAAATTAGTATATATAAATTCTTACATACTAATATATGATTTTGTACAAGCAAATTATAATTTTTCAAATAACACTTTCAGTGCCTGGGCCTATTTCGTATTTCTTAGCTGCAGCCCTCAGTAAAGTTTTTAATTTATTAATACAGAATTTTTGTTCTTGGTTGAAAAACAGTATTTACTCCATTTTCATTTTTTAACTCCTTTCTCATTGGCCACTATAGTACCTCATAATGAGAAGTTGTTGAAATCTGGGGAACTTTTTTCTGGCAGTAATTTTTCCAGAACATCATATAGTTTAGTAAAGAAATATTTTGTACGTTTTCTTTGTATAACAAGTACAAATCAATTAAAAAAAAAAAAAATTGTAGAATGTGACATACGATGTTGTCTGATCATGTTTATCTATTCCCCTCATATATTTATTATACTAAGCAATAGGTAAAGGTTTTCGCATTTTTTTCCTGGTTTTGATCTCCACCATATCACTTTTGTGCTTGAAGTATAAAATAAAACCTTATCTCTGGTCTTTCCATTTTATTCCATAATCTGTAAACCGAGCTATCTTTTCTCCTCGTTTGAGCTTAGCAGTTTTCACTTCCAATGGTATACCATACTTCCTATTCAGTCTCATGGTACCTGTGGCATATGTATCATTTTGAACTAAATTTACAGATGTATAGAAATTATATATGTAAATTGAATGCCCCTTGCCCCGATTTCCTTTCCAACGATTTCTTTACTACTTTTTCAGGGTGCCCTTTACCTCCGATGTCTTCATATTTCCAATATTCTGATGAATCCACATCAAAATTACTACTTTAAATTACTAATAACAATAACATCAAGAAAAAAAGTTGAACATAAATTAGTTCTAAAAAAAGAATCAGTAATTTGCTCAAGTCAGAAGTTTAAATTTTCCCTTTTCTGGAAACCACCTTTTAAGTTCAAAGAATTGAATGAGAAGAACCTTTTCTTTACTTTCAAGGGAAAGGGACGTTTAGGGTGATGGTGGGGGTTAGTTTCTATCTCAGCAGGTAGCGATCACAAGTGTTGCGACCCCGGCCACTGAGCGGGCTTTACCTGATTGTAACTGTTGTGTTCTCGGCACTGAAGGGATAAAGATCTGAAATTTTATAAATGATATAAAATTTTAGGATCTTTTAATCCTAAAGATTGTAAGCTTTGATAAATAAAAAAATGTCTATCATATCGAGAAAGATATCAAATTAAAGATCATTAAAGACCTATTTAATGCTATATAATATTAGTTATGACTTTATTGGACTATAATTACAAAAAGTCATTAATAAAATTGTTTCATAATAGAATCACTACTGTTGAACATACAGACAAAAGGCAATCGTCACACCCTGTACCTAAATGAAATTAAAGCCTCTCCCTTTAAGCTTAGCAATTATTAAGAACAGCAGTTTGGCACAAATGTGTGTCATTGTTACACACACAATTCAAAGAAGTTGCTTGATGGGATTCCTGACAATATTAAGTTTACTACAAGGATACATAATTTATATATATATATATTACATATATATGCCAGAAAGAAACCAATATATATGTAAATATAACATATAAAACAAAATAGTTCATACTAAGAACAAATAAAATTAACTGAACTAAGTATGAAAAATAATCGTTATATATATATATATATATATTCATAGTCAATAAACAATAAAAATAGTAAAAATGTGACTCAAATAAATTTTGTTTTTAATTTTTAACAGGTGGTTGTTTTACTTGTGGGAACGAATAATATTCATAACACACCTGAAGAGATTTGTGATGGAATTCTTTGTATTGTTAATGCAATTCGAGAAAAACTTCCCTCTTCTTATATTATAGTAATTGTAAGTTACAAGTATTTGATTGTTTTGTTTTTTAATTTGCTTTCAATTTTGTTTTGACTTTCAAGTAGTTAAGAAAATATGTGTTAATATGCTTAAGTCAATAATCTTAAAAATTCTTTCCCTTCTTTGAATGAATGTCACTAAGCAAATGTTTTTTTTTTTGTATTTTATATAACAAATTTTATGTTTCGGCATATGATTAATGAAGTTCATTATGCTTAAGCTATGCTTTGTAATTTTCTTTTTTAATTTATAGTACTTAACAGTACTATAGCTAATGTTATTTATTACTTATTGATTATGGGTTTTCAAAATATGATACATCTTGGTTAATATTGGTAACTTGTTAGTAAATTTTTTCACCATTGAGAGAAAAACACTTTATTTAATGATTATTTTTACAAATAATTATGGCTGCTCAAACACAATGAGTTGCTTATTGCAGTTTTCAGACGATATGTTTGGCCTCTATGTGTATTCAAAGGACCCTTGGAAAAACACTCTATAAGTATAGTTCATTATTCTTAGCAGGGCAGGATAAAAATTTCACTAATAAAGCATATCTTGTGATTACTACAATTTTGTTTAAATCTCGGAAGTCTGTGCATAATCTTGATTTTTTCACTGGGGCAGCAAATGGACTATATGACTTTTCAATTAAGATTTTCTGTAATAGTTTTGCTGTCTGTTCTTTACATATATATGCCAGAAAGAAACCAATATATATGTAAATATAACATATAAAACAAAATAGTTCATACTAAGAACAAATAAAATTAACTGAACTAAGTATGAAAAATAATCGTTAATTGTTTCTTAAACATTTTTTCAAAAATATATTCTTGCGTCATTTTTAGTTCTAATAATTCATCATTTGCAATATTGTTTTCTTCTGCCCATTTTGAGTGTTTTGCTGTTGGTCACAGTTCACCGAGTTGAAACATCTAAGTCATCTTTGTCCTCATCATCATCTGTGGAATTATTTCTTTCAAAGGGATTGAAAATTTCCCTCACTTGTGCGATGAAGGCATGAAGGCTTTTATGTCATTGTTGGTCAGGCTAAAGTCTACTCAACATTAGTTCTTATTATTAGGAAAAATCTTTAAAAAATTCATAAGACAATTGTTGAATTGGTTGAATAGTCAGAGTCCTTAATCATGTCTTTAGAGTTAAAAAGAGGATGTATTGACCAGATTTATTTCCAAGAAATCTGGATGGTATCGCTTTCTAGCTAGCTGGGTGCGAAATTAAAAATGTTTTATTTTATTTTTTTCCAAAAATTGTCCCAAAAATAATCCATCAGTTTGTTTAATATTCCAGAGAGATTTTTGTAATTTATTTTTATTTGCTGGATTACATTTTGATCCAGGGGCTGTTAAAGCGGTTTGTGTTTGGAGACGTACAGAACTTGAATTTGCTTATCTTAAGTTATTTGATCCTCTTCTTTAGGGTTCCCAAGAGTGTTATTCAGATGTAGCAAAGCTTGAGTATGTAAGTTGTGGTCTTTAGAAATTTTTTTTTAAAGCCAGAATAAAATCTAGATTGAACCATTGGGTAAAAACATCTCGGGCAACCCATCCTTTGGTTTGTTTTTTTATGTTACTGGTAAGTAAGAGATGCTTTTAAATGCCTTCGGATTCTTGGATTTTCCTACAACCAGTAAGGAAAGTTTGTGTGTGCCAGTGGAATTCACACAAGGCATGAATGTCTGTCTGACTTATGACATTTTCTTGTGTGAGGCACTTTCCTCTGAAAAGTGCACAAAGGTCTTATGTGGTACATAAGATACAGAACGAAATGATACAGAATAATTTGCTTTTATCTGTGTTATACACTTTCTCTGGGAGAAGACCTAAGTCTTGTATTTTTAACTATAATTTCTTTTGAAAAGGGTCCACAGCCGAAACATCACTGAATAATTTTTCACCTGTAATAGTTAAAAAATACTACGTGTTTCTCCAAACCACTGGGATTACTGAACATGCCGGACTAACCGACCTTTGGATTACCAAGTATTTTCATTATAGGGGTTTCTTACTTGATTAATCTAAATAGCTATTATCATTCAAGTTATTTGAGTTGTAGAAGATTAGTACTTATTTTATCTTATACATTTAATTTTCAGGAACTTTTACCAAGAGGAAGAAATCCAAATCCCCTTAGGAACCACAATGATGATGTAAATCTACTACTTCGAACAAAACTTTCAATTTTATCAAAAGTGGAATCATTATCTGCTAGTAATGGTCTTATTCAGACTGATGGTACCATTTCACATCACGACATGCCAGATTTTTTACACTTGTCTGATGCTGGTTATCGTAAAGCTTTTGAACCTGTTTATGACCTTTTACAACAACTTTTGTTTGAAAATGAAAAAGAAAAGGATTTGACACCATCTGAATAAAGTTGAATTGTCCCTGAATTTCTGTACAAGTAAGCAAATTATACAAGTTTTGAAATGATAAAAATTTATTTTATGATTTTATTGTATTTTAAGATACAATAAAGCATAATATAAAACTATTTTTTACTATGAAAAACAATATTTGTTTTTATTTTATTATCTTTGTTGTTTTATTTTTAATAATGATTATGTAACATCTTATAAATGCTGAGGGCTTATCTTTGCCTGCTTGAATACTATCTGTACCCAATTATTTCACTGCCGTAAGTTGTTGCCAGAGTTTATGGATTTGAGAGATCAATAGCCTATACATCAATTCCAAGAAGAATTACTCTGCTGCTGATAATTTAGGTGATTGTAGGCAACAACTTACATAACTCACTGAACAAATTCATATTCCTGCTGACAATAAAATTTTCTATCAAATCACATTTTGGGTTACTCAATAGATAAAAATAACATTGAATGAAAGGCCACTCATACAATCCTGTCATACATGTACATTCCCTTACTCTACACTTATCTGAGCCTATTTGCTGCATAGTATACCTAAAAAACTTGACCTGTCAATGCTTCCAATGGTGAGGTTAATTCGTCCCCCACCCCAACTGTCTGTGTGCAGTTAATTTTGACTAGCTTTGCAGTATTACAATTTTTGAAATTTTAGATCTTGAATTCATCTTGTGTGATAAGAATATTGAAAATTGGATAGACAATTTATGGAGTGCTCTGTGTATAGAATCCATTTGTTTGTTTTTTTGTCTTTTTCAGATAATTTAAAAAAAAATTAATCATCAAATTTTATTGATGTACATCATACCTTATCTCCCCTTTCAAGTATATTTGAGATTAGTCATCATCTATGAAGAGGATTTAAACTTAAAAAAACTAGTGGCATTTAAATTTAAGACTCTTGCTTTTATTCTATGAAGTGACTATCAGCCTTACTTTTCTTCTGATCATAATAATAATTGATATGAAGTATACATATTAATGTCAACTTAAACCTCTTTTCGTGTTCTACATTCCTCAGGTCATTTTTAATTACCATCAAATAACTTTTTTAATCATAGCATAACTGCTAATTTTATTTTTTAATTTTATTTTTCAGTAAAACACTGTTAGTTCCAAAAGAAAAGAGCTCTACAAGAAACTGAAGTCGTTTGTATGATAATATACAGTTTAATGAGAACAATGAATTGAAGGCTTCTTTTAGAATGTTTATTTTCTTTATTTACATTTAGTAAAAATGTAAACTGAATGTGAATCACATGACAAATGACATAACTTGAGTACTAGAATTTTTTTTTTTCAATTGTGTAGTGATTTTTTCTTATGTGACTGTGTATGCATTTTTTCAGGAGCCTGTGTGTGTGAGTTTGTGTGTGTATGTATGTTGTAAGGCTTCGAAAGAGCTTAACATTTATATGATCCTATTTTTTTTTTTTAAACATACTAACTCAACACACTAACTATAGATATTGATTTAAGTTTACTATTAATATAGGAACTATTTCCAAAAATTACCAAAGATTTTGTTTTAATGTTGATCATCAGAAGATCAATATAAGTTTACAATATTTTTTTTTCTGTTAAGATTAAAGAGTGCATAGGCACATACACAATAATTTTTTTATGAGAGAAATTATTGAAGCTAATTATTTAAATTGGTAAAAGCTTATTGTAAAATATATTAGTTATGTAGCTATGCTTTTTGTGCTACTAAAGTTTTCATGATATCTGTGATAATTTCTATAAATATTAAAGTATTTTATTATGAATCACTTTAAGCAAAGCTCATTGAAATATTTGTAAGTTTGTGGTGGTTTATTACTGAACTTAGCAGTTTTCGTGAAACAGCATATTATATTGCTCAATTCTAAGATGAGGAAAACCAATCGCTCACCTGGAAGAATAGTGAATCAAAAAAAATCATCTAGCGTATAATTCCACTAATCTATAAGACTTAAGTGGGCCTTGCTGCATGCAGAATGTGTCAAAAGTAGGGTAATGTGGAAGACTGCTAAATTAACCAATGTGTTAGCTTGTACAACAAGAAATACAATGTAATGGTGTAACAATAACCACAATTTTCTTTTGCCTCGATGCCAAATTTAGTATTTGAGTTGTATCACTTTTCTTCCAAGGGAGCTAAATGTAATTATTTTCATTTTGCAGATTAAGTCATCGTCAATCACTAATTTATGTACAAAATGTATAATGTTCCTTCATAGAGTATAATATTCAGATTTTTTTTTGGTATTTTTTCCTTTAACAGTAACTAATTTTAGTCACTTGTCAATGATTTTTCATGTAATTATTAATAATAATTAAGCAACAAAAACAGTTAGTGAAATTTATTACTCCAATTCATACATTTATTTGAAATTTCTATTAAAATCGACTTGGAACTGATTTCTTATTTTTTGTTTTCCTAATTAGTTGTTAAGAATTTATATTATTAATGTTCTGTTCACATGAACATAGTGGTGTAATTGAAATATAATAAATAGATAGCATATTCAGTACATTAAGCCACATTGTGCATGCATTTATCCTTGAATGTGAATGTAATTGAACTATAATTACTCTTGCATCTTTTTAATCTAACTACCTTATTTATCCGTGTTTAGAATGCTCCACAATTTTGTTAAAAAAATATACGCCATTTTATTAACTGATAAATACAGTAATTTCCATAGTAATTGGGATCACTTTAATAAGTTATTAATTTTTCTTGATGGTTTGGGAAACGAGCTTTCTTTATATTTTATTTTTTTAATTTAAAATAGCTATAAAAGTTTTCTATCCTTAATTAAATGAAAGTCATTTATCTATAATTGTGAAAATTAGTTGATGTTACAAGTTGAATTTCTTATTAATAAGATATTTGTACAAATGTGAACAAGCAAAAAAGAAGTTTTATAATTTATTGAGTTGATGCCACAAGTTACTTTAAAACGAATTGCTAAATTAACATCATATTACAAAATTCACTTGCAGAGTGTATTGGTTTATCTGCTAAGCCTAGGAATGTTAAAACAATTCTATCATAACTTATTAATTTCATCCGATTAAGCAAATTTGAAAATCACAACACAGCAAATAGCTGATTTCTTCACTTGCTCTGCAAGTGAGCTTCATGGCTCACATAACAAAATATTCAATCTGCTGGCCTTAACAAACCATATACAATATTTAAGTGAGGAAAAATACCATGAATTGTATTTCATTATAAAAAAATGTATGTTACATAAATAATAAGTTGTTATAATTTTTATTTACTCTATATTTATTGATATAAAAATGTGGTTTCCCAACAGAATATTACTCCAACCTATATTCATAATATTATTTAAATTATCATATTGCATCCTTACATTAGAGACACTTCAACTTCAGAAGAATGTTCTGATGAAAGCTTATTTATATATTTAGGGAAAATTCACATTTCTGGTAATTATTATATGTTTGTCTCTGTAATGCAGCAGAAATTACAAGTTAATAACATAAAGGAACTTTGCAAAGGGGAATTTAGAGTGGTATAAATTAGAATTGCTAGTTTTCGTAATTACATTTTGTGTTTCTAAATTATATTTTTTTAAAAATCTTTTATTTAATTTGAAAAGTTGAAACATATTCAATTTTAGGGATTGGAATGAATATAATTAAGTAATATTATGTTTTCTGTAAGTACCAACTAAATTAATATTCTTTATTGTGTATCTTTTTTACTCCCACATAATTTTTTTTTTTTTTTTTTGTTTAGTATAATAATTGAGACATTTTTTTTATTAATTATTTATATTTTTTTGTGTACTTATTAGGAAGCAACATTGTCTGTTTATATTGTCAATTGAATCTTAATTTGATGTTAAAAATTAAAATAAATTATTTACTTGTGCATAATATTATGTAGGATTATTCTTGCAATAGGTTATTTCATGATTATATCAATTTTTGTGAAACTAATATTAAACATGTAATCATTTATAAAATATAAAACTATAGTTTGTGTGCAAAATAATTCACCTAATGTTTCTTAATATTTAAATATTTTATTCATTGTAATAAATAGATAATCTGTTGTCTATTGTGAATCTTCATATGAAATAAATATAGTCTAAAAACATATGCAGGGTTAGGTGACTGCAGATTTTTGTCAAGGAAAACAAGTTACAAAAAAACAAACAGTTAACAGTGTCAAATTCCTTCCCTTCTCGCACCATACAGTGTACTGGTTGATGTGTTTTTATAGATTTTTCTAACCAAGCAGTTTTTTTTAGTTTATTCCTTTTATTTGTTTTTTTTTTAAACTTTACCCTGATCTTCCTGTGAGTCTTCTGGAACCAGTGTCGGGAGTTCTAGCCTATTCATTGGGTACCAAAAGTGTGTTTTTTTGAAAATTCCATTTCTCATAGGCTCAGTGCATAGCCAGCTATCGATTTGTAGGACTGCCACCTTCACTCAATACTAGATGGGCATGCCTATATCAATTCGTTAACTCTTTCACTATAAATATAGCACCTACAGTGGACAACAAAGTAGCATTGGTGAAGTTCACTGAATCAGTAAACAAGGGAGGTACAAGAACTCTTACTCCCCTTAACATCTAAGTCCACAAAAAGCTATTTGTTGCTAACAGTTTCTCTTCATAAACTGTCACCACTGGATCGCCAGCCTTCATATAATTCCCCAAATTTATTTCAAGCCCTATTAAACATAGAACTGGTAGAAGATACTGAAACTACTTTGAAGCTTCCACCTATCTACTTAAAAGTTACAGACTATGCTCCATTCTGTTTGGAAATCTCTTATGTTATATAATTAGATACCAGAATCATAGAACCAAACTCCTCAATGTCCACCGCTTCCTCCATCATCAAGTTAAATTAAATTCAACAATTCATTTACCTACCCAAAGACTATGAAGCCCACTCAGTGGTGGTCAGATATCTCCCCAGTTACAATTATCAAAGATGAAACTGGAAAATACAGGATTTCAAGGCTGGTGACACCTGCAACACTATTCACAAACAAAAAAAACACTTTCTCTATTTTATGTATACAGTGCTTGCAGCAAGTGACTGACATATTTTGTTTTGCAAGTATACAAAAAATTATTAACTGAATGAGGGTCTTTCAAAGGAAGAACTTCTATTGACTCAACCCTGTGAGGATTTTAAGTACTGGACATCATCAAACAGAAAGAAGATGCTTCAGAACCCATTAACGCCTGACTATCTGCATCCATTGCTCTCTCTAGCATACAGCTACAGGGACCTCGCTTCTGGTAGCAGAGAACCCTGATTGTTCCTTCCTAAGAAGACCTCTACATATTCTATTGTGGACTTCTTGGACACAGGAACAAACTTTCAATACTGCTATAAACTAAAAACTTTGACAGCTACGGACAGAAATTCATCTTAACTTCTAAATCATAATTCCTGCCCAACCAATATCCATATGCCAGCACCTATTGCTGCTCTCACTCCCTCCAGCATTTCACACTATCCTGTTTCCTCTCCTACCTCCTTAGAATGCCTGTATATCTGAACTTTAACCCTTTCCTCTTACTCATCCCTCGATCTACATTCCATCTAGTCAAATAAGACCCTAAGATGGCCGTTGGTAGAAATAAGTGTTGGAAACCTAGAAATCGCTTTATTTATCGACATCTACCACAAATATCCTAGGTGTACAACCGCCAGCTAAAGGGGGGGGGGTCTTAAAAACCCACAGAATTTCCGGACTTTTTAAAACAATTGTTTGCATATAAATCACTAAACTGAGATTCCCAGTAAAAAAAAAAAACCTGCCTTACAAGGCTTATATACCATTAAATTCTGTGTTGAATGACTTCCCACAATTCAAAATTACACCTAGTTGAACAGTCTAAATTGACAACCAAACCAGTTGCAGGAGTGGTGTGATATACTTGTAAGTAAATATCAAAGTAAACGCAAGACAGTAATATTTCCATGATTAGAATTACTTTTTTTAAAGCTAACTTTGGATCTGGACATTTTTGTGTTTACGCTGTAGTAATCCGTTAGCATTGTACAATAGTATATTGTAGGAACCTACAGTGGATGGGTTATGAAGGACATCCTGCCTGTGTAATTTGAAATTTAGTACTTTAATTCTACGAGTAGATCATTCACATGAGGAAACATAGCTGTAGGATTTGTTCATATTGTTATATTTGGCATTGTATAGTTATATTCCCATCACCCCTGAATCATTCACCTTTATGCCCATATATGGGTGGTCATTATTAAATATTTTGAAAATGTTAACAGTGTATCTATCAACGTTTTTGGAATCAATAACAATAATGAGGTATATCCGTTAAACATTAGCAAATTAGACATTTCTTCGATATCTTTTGATTTACTTTTGCTGCAAGGCGGTATAATCACTTTTGTTTAATAAACAGTTTTAGCAGGCTCCTTGGTTCCCAGTTGTCCTCTCATAAAAGGGAAAAATTAGTTTGTAGAATGTTTCACATATTTTTCAAATAGCCCTGATAAGGCCGCCACTGAAAAAACATGAATTATTATGTAAATTTCATAAACCGGTCATATGTGACTTTACTCAAAAAAGAAATTATCTTGAATTATCCCATTTAGAATACTAGCTAGTAACAATTGTAGTTTATGCTGATCTTGAGTTTCTACTGCTTCCCGTTCAAAGCCTGTCTGCCAACTGCCGATCCTTATTTGTCATGGAGCAAGAATGTTAAAAATCATGTTATATGCAGTATCGGAGTGTATGTATAATATGTAATACCGTCTATTTGTTCTAATGATTCCCCTTTAATAGTTTTTACCGGTAAAAACTGTATGCATGAATTTTTAGTGAGGAAGGCCGTGTGGGCACGGCAGCCTGGACCAATAAGGAGAGCCCGATAAGCACGAATACGCCATCAGCATCATCTGGAAGGTTTCACCCTAAGACTAAGATGGTCTGTTGAAAGGTCCAGTGGATTCATTATGTGGTGGACACTCATGGTGTATAGACTTTTGCCAAGGGAGACCGCCTTCTTGCTATCTTACGCTACTGTTTATAGTTCATTAAATAGTTATCTCAATCTTTCCAAACAGTGTTTCTGTTATGAATCCTGACCTGGCTATTTATGATACTGCCATTCTCCAAGATGTATATATATACGGTCTTTCATTAAGCGCTTCCTATCTTTAAATTTAAATAAAACAAAGTGTGTGTGAGATATCGTCAAAAATGTTTATTCGTTTGAAACGCCTATCGATGCCATTACGCATGGAATATAACATCGTGCAAATATCCGCCGCGGCTTCACTGGGTGGCGCGCATCCATCCAATTTTCCATGACTCTGGCGCATAAATAAGGCTGAATTTTGCCGATGGCATGGGTTATGCTGGCTTCGAGGACCACTGTGATTTGTGGCTTATTCGCACAGACCTGCGACTTAAGAAAACCCCACAAGAAAAAGTCTAACGGGGTAAAACCACACGATCTCGATGGTCAATTCACATCACCTCCAAGTGAGATGACTATGCCCTCAAATCGCTCGTGCAGAATGTCCAATATGACATGAGCTGTGCCACATTGACCGAACATTTGTACGGTGTACCATGATGGTAGAGACCGTCCCGGATGAGCCAACGCAGAAGGAGATCACGCTAGCGTACCATCAGGGCAAAACAAACCACAGGGGAGAACAAGAGACGGCTCAGGCGTTGAGGCGGAAGTATTTCTGGTGGGGGATGCGAAAGACGATCCAGGAGACACTCGCTGTGTGCAAAGTTTGTCACCGTACCAAATATGACAGGCACCCACCGACCGGGCAACAAGTCGAGACTCCCACGGCGCAAACACCGCTCACTGACCTTCAAGTTGATACCTTCACTTGGCGAGGACACAAGTGGGTCACCGTGGTTGACCTCTTCAGCAACACGGCTATGGCATACCCCATTCGGGAAAAATCATCGGAAGCAGTGCTAGGCACGCTGAGGCGGTGGTTCCAATTTTACGGCTTCCCAGATCGGATAGCGTCGGAGGGCGGAAAGGAGTTCGATAACGCCGACGTGCGGGAAGAGATGAAGGCTCTGGACGTGATATGGCATGTCAATACCCCAGGGCATCCAAAGAGCCGAGGAGGAATTGAGCGTCTCCACAGTACCTTGGGCGATCATCTCTGCGTCTACAATGCCGACAAAGGGTTGGAGCCGGCAGAGGCAATGCCTAGGGCGGTCATTGCGTATAACCATTCTGTTCACACGACCACCGAGTTTTCACCCTTTGAAATCCTTTTCGGACTTCGTGGGCGTCACCGGGACACAAGTAGAACGGTGGTGGGAGACGAGACGTCCGCACAACTCACCACCAACCGCGTGGAACTGGGGAAATTGTGGGGGAAGGTGTACGCGAAAATTACCGCTGAAAAATCCAGGAGGGTGTTGAGGGAGAACGCGGGCGTCAAACCACTAGAAGGGTGCATCGCGATACTACGGTGTATCGTAAGATCGGTTCCAATAGGAGTAAGGAGGTGTCCCGTTATGAGGGTCCTTACGGGTGATCACGATTCGTGAACACAATTTGGTGACCATCCAAAGTGTTCATGAACCCGTGAAGAGGAGAACTGTCCATATCGAGCAGTTAAAGCTTCCAGTGGAGAAGCCATCCAAATAGGAAATTTACTCTAATTTTCTCACTCCTGCCCACATCTCATTGGATTTTTGGTGGCATTTGCCAGATACATGTTTTTTTTTTGTTTTTTTTTTATTGTTTTAACCTTGTACCACATTGGATAGAGTTATGTTCTGTTTCTATGATTATAAGACAGTGTCGTGCTGCTCTAGGCGAGCAGGAAATTAATATGTCAGAACTGTATATAATTAGCATAAGTGTTAAGTTTCAGTTCCCGGCGGATGGTCAGGAACTGGCAGGGGGGAGTTAAAGCCAGAGGCAAGTTTATGTTGTAAACTAATAGGATTATGGGAGGTAAACAACCCATGATCCTTCGTAGGTCGGATTACTAAAGACAATAAAGCAGTCTCTTTACAGAAGTTCGAGAGTGTAGTTCGTTTCCCCCTTTCCTTTTCTTTCTTTAAGCTTAACCTCCGACGATTAACTTATACAATTATATATATTATTATATAATTGTAAACCCCTGTCTTTCTCTCTCTTTTCTCCAAATAAATGTTTACGGGAATTTGGGAAAATATTAATGACAGGAGATGGCATTACCTAAGGAAAGGGGAACCTGAAATATTACATAGAATCGACATAACTAGGGGAAGACAAATAAATTAATTCGGACTAAAATAAATACTTTAAAAGATAATTAAAATTTATTTGACATATTTCGTTCGTAACAACTATTATTAAATCATAAACCCCTGAAAAAGGGCTGAATTAAAAGTAAGTTAACTAAGTTTCTTTTAACTAAAACCGATGCTAAAAACTTAAAGATTAATTACAAAATTAGCAAGACTGTCTGTCCCACCAACCTGGGTACCACATCTCGTCTCTCTCTCTCTCTTTTCTAGTTCAAACTTTATTTCAGTCACGGTACTCGTCGACACAATCGACTCAACTGCACTGCCGTTCGTGGGAACCAAAGCCCTTAAGGCGACAGCCAGTCTTGCATTGTTAGCACATTCCTTTTACTATTGTTGCCTTCAATAATACTTACCAACTAACTATTTGAATAACTTATTTCTACAACTTAATTTATATTATCGCTAATTTACATTGGTTATAACTAATTAAATGTAAAATTCTATCGGTCACATAATATTTATATTATTATATAATATTTATATAATTATATATATTTCGCAATGATCACAAATGGTTTTTATATTATTGGTCATATTTTTTGCTGTGTAAAATGGTGTGATCTTATTTTGCATATGTGTTTTACCTATGCGACAATAGTTATTGTGTACATTTTTTATCAACATTTTGCTAAAATCTTCTGATAACACAACTTTGTCTCTTTTTTATTTTCTTTGCAATAGATATCGCCCTTGAGTTATAATTTACTTATTTTAACTTGTATTGTTATTTTTTTTTGTTCTGGTGGCTTTTTTATATCTTCCAAACTTATTAAATTTACTGGTTTTAATGTTTTTTCTGCATTTTCATTTGGTTCTTAAACCGGATTTCTACTTAGATAATCCGATTCATGTTTACTTTTTCTTGGGTTGTGTATTATTTTAATATCATACTGGGATAGGTAATTTTCTAAAGGTTTGTGATCTGTTTATTCTACAATTTTTATTTCCAATGAGCCAGTATTGCCAAAAATTTACCGCTTCTTCCAAAATATATTGGGATTTTCCTTTTTCTGAGCTTCATTAAATTTCTTTCTAAAATATGTACTGGTTTTTCATCTCCATTTTGTTCTCGCTGCTTTAATACTGCTCCTATTCTTCGGATGCTTGCATCTGTGTATATTTTAATTGGTAAATCTGGGTTAATTATTCTTTAAATTGGTTGTGAACAAAGCAATCATTTTATTGTATTGAAAGACTCTTCACATTCTTCTGACCAGATAACTTTATTATTTTTCCTCATGCAATGCGTTGAGTTGGGTTTCAAATTAAAGATCGCGACGTCCTAATTAACAATATGTAAGTTGTGTTTTGTTTTTTTAAGCTATAGCACAAAACGCCATTAAAACTATCGCAATCGTAACGATCGCCTCTTTAATAACTGGACCACTGCTTTTTTTTTTACTAGTAGGTACCATTTGATGCTCCAATCATGCTAAAACTAAAACCAGCCCAATGAAAAATAATGAATGAGCATTATAAGAAATTAATAATTTAAAAAAATATTTTCATATCATATTGAGTTGGATATCAAATTAAAGATCTCGCCATCCTGATTTGTAATAAAGAGTAATAAGAAAAAGTCAATAAAATCGCTCTTTCACGAACTTTCAATTGTGTGATACATCATAACTTGTTTTTTTTCGTGAACCCCTGTTTTTAGATACAATAATAGTAAGAAACATAATATAATTAATAATTACAGAATATACAATAAACATAAATCAGGATAGTTAATTGAAGTTTAGTAAAGTTAGGTGTATAAGCTATGGCGGGAGAAAGTTACTAATCGATTATTTGGCTTAATTTCAATGTATAGTTATGCTTTTGCTTTTTAGAGTGCAGAGTTCGGTTAGGTGTTTAAAGTTCAAAACGTCAAAATGGAAGAATTGCATGAGGAGCAAGTTGAAAACGATTCCTTGATGGATCAAAGCTTATTGCATCTTGAACTACCAGATAATGACCAAACATGGTATGTATTGTATTCATATATTACTATCTTGAAAACTTCCTTTGTATTATTTATTTATTGATGATTTGCTTACAGGGGATGACCCTATACAAATGGGGCCTGTCATAACAGCTACATTTAATTACTAGTATTTCCAGCAAATTGACAATGCATATCTATCATTGTATTATATTTTATATATATATATATATCTCGGTAACTAATGAAGTATAATTCATAAACATCAATTAAAAATCAAAGGAGCTATTATACAAAATAACCTTTTCTATTGTTATTGTTTACGTTTATCTACATAATTAAAAAATAAAATAAATAATTATATATTATTGGGATACTAACTGCGTTAATAATTAGCCATAAATTTTGATACAAGTGGGTTTATGTGTCAGCCTAGCTTGATGAGAGGAAAATGTTAGATTTATTTGAAGTTCATTTATCGACAACTAAATCCAATATTTCTTTCATCTACCTAAGCTATCATCCAAACAAATACAAAGATATAAATTTTATATTTCTGACATGTTTATAGATTGAATGATTTACAGTAATCTTTATAAGAATAATAATATTACTAGAATACTTTTAAATATCAAGATCAAAACCTTCTAAGACCTCCTGTGATATGCTTTACATTCATAAATAGCTAACAATTTACAATGTATTAATACTGATTTATGATATAATGAGCTTTAAAATTAGAAACCAATCAATGAATATTTCTTGAATTGCCTGATTATTTCTCTGCATATTATAATTGATTTGTATGCACAAGATTGCCACAACTCTACAAGATATGTGATTCGGTCTTTGACTAAAAAAACTGTAGGTCTTGAAACAGAAGCCATTGCTTGCTTTTTGAAGAATTTCTGTTTTAAGTAGTAATAAATAACCAATGGGTGTCTTGTATCTAAATCTTCAGGGATGTGAAGTGAGACCTAATGCATACGGTCATTGCAGTGATACGGTCATTGCAGTGATACGGTCATTCATCGGCCATGCTCTTCAATGGACTGATACTGTCAGCTGGTCCTTAACTTGGGCTATGAATCGCGTCCATTAATAATTCTCATGAAAAAAAAATCAAGTTTGTTATCCGTCAGGCTGGAATTTATTTGTAACAAAAAAGTGAAGTATGTTTGTATTTACTTTATTTTCGCAGAAATATGTAAAAGGTAAATGCAATTACTCTTAGTCCAGTGTATCTAATTATATTAACACAACAAATATTTTCAAATCATGATAAAAAAATGTTCAAAAGAAATATATGAAATGAATAAACCCAAGTAAGGAAAGAATGAGAAAAAACAAAACAGAATACAAGCTCTTACACTTATTTCAAGTACATACATAAAACTACACGCATAATGTTCAAATATAAATATATAAATATAAAAATATCAAACTGATATATTGAAACAAGTTTAAAAACTGTGATTTCTAGTGGAGGCAATTTGGCTTTCAGCTGTTAACTTATGAAATTAAAGTATGTTCTTCCAGCCTATGTTTTTCCTTGGCACATATTTTAATTTTACTCTCAATTTAACTCTGATTTCACCTGGTGACTCTTCCAGTTTTTCTGTCACAGTTGATAGCATTACTATAAGTCAATGACATATTGAATGAAAGCTCTTGCAGTATTATTCAGCTGCCTCTAACAATGTGCCCTATATTGTAACTACTGGTTGAAGTGGCAAGCATAGAATAGCTCCTTTAAATTGGCCCCGTTTTGAGATTTGTCCGTCTTAGGTTTTAAAGAATATTCTGATGTAAATATCATAACTAAAGCTCAGCGCAAGTCTATATTAAAAGTTACTTTACGTAATGTGCCATCACTTGAAGATAGATTAAGAAAGTTTCTTTAAACCTTGACTTTTTTGACTGAGTCAGCTGTACCAGTGTGCCGAACATCTTGGAAACATTGGGCAATTGAAACTGGTTGATCACAGCATCATCACTATTAAATGACAACTAGGTCTTTTTTTTTCGGGAGCAGATTTGGAATGGTTTACCAACCACTTCTTCATGTTAATTGTATAAAATCAAAAATTGAACTGAACAAAAAACACGTGGATTATTATTTCTCCCAAATTCTCATTTTTCAATTGAAATAGATGAATTAATTTTATTTTTAAAATTATGTATAACTCCCACAGAAATATGTAACAAAGTATGGAAGAATGTATAAAACATATGTAAAATAAAATTAACCTCATTTTACTTAAAATGCGTTAGAAACTATAGTAATCGATGGTACAGCAACAACTTTGCTCCTGAACATACATGTAAATTCACGAATTTACTTGACAACTAGGTCTTTTTGTTTTCAGGAGCAGTTTTGGGATTGTTAACCAACCACTTTTCATGTTAATTGTATAAAATCACAAATTGAACTGAAAATACTGGTGTGTCAACCTCTTAATTACGAATAATATAAGTTCCCCTCTTCTCGGTTCAGAAAATATCTACTTATGTTTCCATATTGTAATAATAAACTTAAGGCGTCAGTAGAGAGGGGGAAGCTGCTGGTGGGGGAAACAGCTGCAGGTGGGGGAACCCCCCGCACTACGGCTGGCCTGCCAATATAATTGGCCCATCTTGGTGCGGTCGGCAGAGAAGACTTGGAACACTACTCTCTCTGTCTCTCTCTCTCTCTCTCTCTCTCTCTCTCTCTCTCTCTCTCTCTCTGCACTGGCGCTTGCCGCTCTACTCAAACCATGGCCTTCTTATTCAACTACCTCTGCATCTCTCTCATCCTAACCTCGCTGTCTTAGTCCCCTAAGACAGACCCCACGCCTTCCTAGTGGGATTCTCTGCCTTCGTCTCGCTAAGACTAGCACCTCCTTGGGACAGACCTCTCCCTCGCGGACGACGGTTGCTGTGACCCTACAAACTTTACCTAGTAGTGTCTCCCACGGCAATCCAATCTGCCTCTCTCCGGTTCACACTCACCTTTGGGATCCGGACGGTTTTCGTCTACCCTTAGATGCTGAGTGTGAATTCGTGGTCAATCCAAGACCACATAAACTACCTATAAACCTACACTGTTCCTCTTCTCCTGAACATAGTGTGCTGTCGGGGCACACCTTCTAAGATCTTATGGAGTCAGATAAAAAACGAATTAAGCTGCCAGCAAGGGTGAAAGACCCAAGTCTTCCCCATTATAAAAGTGCTTTGTTAAAATAAAAATTCAGTCACACTAATTATAAACAAAAAAATTGATTGAACCAAAAACTAAACAGTCATGGTAAGGTGTTCAAATGATTAAATTCATTTGTTTAACTTGTAAAAACGTATTAACATGAAGCAATTCTTAATAACCTGAAATTTTTTGTACATACAAAAAACAAAGAATACACGTGGTGACTACTCACATTAGACTGTTATAAAAATAAATTGATATGATAGATGTGCATGACAACAAAGTAGCAACACCACTGTACGTATGTTTGTCCCACACAATGGTGCCTTGATGTGTTAATGTTTTGGTTACTACACCTGAGTTGACTTCAGTATACAAGGTAAAGATGACTATGACTGCTTTAGCCTTAAAAGAAGTACTCAAATGGTATAAACCACAAGATGAATTATCAATGGTATTAGTATTAATTGTATCATTAAATATCAGCAAGTAACAAACTAACTTCTCTCTAGTTTACTTCAGTTTGAGATTTGGCCAATCGGGGAGGAATGCATTGTTGATTAGTTTTGGTTTCCACCACTAATTTCAGATAGTCAGTAAACGTTTCTGTTCAACTGAGGGTGTGGCCATGGTTGTTAACAATTTAACCCCATGGTACTGTGGTTGTGATCTTATACAACTAAAGTTAAATTTGGTTTTATCATTTATGAATGGTATTAAAAAATAACTTTCTTTGATATATTACGTGTATAGTAAATATGTTCGCTCATCAGTTTATTCTTGATGATTCCATAATAACAGATTCTTATGGGATTCAAGGTATAAATCTGATTATTTTTATTAATACAGTTGACCCCAAACATTCATTCTTCTATGTTCATAGGTTATTTATGAACCTCCCATGGAGACAACTAGAACTAGCAGTGCGACAACAATGATTAGTTTACAAGTAAGAAGAGTCTAAGAAGATTATTTAGATTTGTAGTTGCACCTTTATTTTTACTGCTTTATGTTTAGTTTGTTTTTTTTGCCAATGACACCCAATTCATATCTGAAATGATTATGTGTGTGTAGGCAGCGTATGCCTTCTTTAGGATCTGCTGGGCTGGGGTTTGATCGTACAATCAAAGTTATCAATGTCACGATGCTATTACAAGGGTTTAATCTGAGCTATATTAATAAAATATACATAGTATAGTTTTGCAGATTAAGGTTTATACGTCTAATTCGAATTGGGAAGAGTCTCTCCCTCCCCCCACCATGACTCTGTATCTGTAGTCTAGGTCTTCAAAATATGATCATGAGGATTTCACTGAAATACCTTTGAAAATGTAAATTTGGACAACCCATTGAAAAAAAAAAATCATACATTGCACATTTGTGGTAGAAAAATTATTTGTGATTTTTGAAATCGTAGTTCAAATGTAAGAGTGATTGCCATTCAAAATTTTTTGTGACTTGCACTCCTGATGAGAAATTCGCTATCACATATTTGTGAACCTTGCATCTTACTATATACATATGTCTTTTATCATTTTGATAATAGCTTCCCTTTACTATTTCTCTGTTATGCATCATACAGTATTCGCTTATTTTAATTATATGTAATTGTTGATCGTATTAAAGCATTTAATATTAATTTGCCAACAAAAAATTATGTAATTATAAGATCATATAATTTTTTAGTAGCACTAATTTATATGCATACATTTACAATTTATTTGCTTTGCATGGAAGATATTAAAAAAATTAAAATATTTTGTTATTTACAGAAATCTGTAACTTAATACTATTTTTATTAATAAATATAAAACATCAAATTCAGGGAAACAAAGTGGTATGGTTGTTATGACACCTTTTCCTACAAGATAAGTTTTTAACCAGGATTGCCATCACATCATCTTTTACTTAAAGTGGGATCTCCAATTGTTTTATTATGAAACCTCGACCTGCCGAAACTTTGTAATGGGACAGAGCTTTTTTCCAATGAGTGTGTTCACTCAGGATTTTATTTATTTTTGCTTCTGGAGGTGAAACTAAAAATGTTTTTATAATCGTTTTGAGTTAAATTAATATTTTATAGAATTTGTTAAAGATTTTACTTTATTATTTTCAGACTGTACTTATACTCTTAATTACTAATTATTAAAATCTAATCTAATCTAAGTTTATTTATTCCTTCTGTCTAATTGAAGATTATATTATTAAAGGGATAGCTTGTAGAAATAGAAACATCTTTATTCTGGGACCTTGTCCCCTATAAATAATAACAACGCACAAATGAATAACTATAGCTCTAGCCAACAACAATATACACATCAGATGGGGGAGAAAAAAACTAAAAGGTTTGTAAACACTGAAACATATAGTACACTGAAGCGACCGCTAATATTTACTAAAAATAAATTACCTTCTCTGTCTAATCTGAACGAAACTGATTGGTCGGTAGACGCTAGCCTCCCATGGTGGTACGCTGTCTACCGACTGGCTATAAATAGCCCCATTTTTGAGCTATCGATTCATTCAAGCAACCTTTGAAGAGCCTTTGAACTAGTACTTGCAGCTGCACTGATGTTCCTAACTGCTGCCTTGTCTTTTATGAAGACCTCAGTACCTCTCTCCTTCATAGCACACTAGATCTAGTATTGGCACTGTCAGCCTCCACAACTTTCCCAGTAGGAATTCCTGGCTTCTGCCCGCTATACCAGCATATCCTTGGATGGGACCTTTTCTATGCAGACTACATCTTCTGGGCCCCTACAAACTTAACGAGTAGTATTTCCCCCAGCAGTCCAGTCTCCCTCTTTCCGGTTCACACTCGCCTTTAGGACCTGGATGGCTTTTGTCTACCCATTGATGTACCGAGTGTGAACTCGTCATTCCAGGGCTGTGCACTGTTGTGGCACTTCTCAGGTATGGAGTCAGATAGCTCTATAATGGGACCTATCACCAAGCAGTTGTCTAGGCCATAAACCGCTTAACTCTTTCTCCGCCACCAGGGTTAGGCCAGTAAGTCCCCATCATGACGTGAGCAAGCTGTAAATTTCTGAAACAAAGGTTCTCAGGTGGTCGGTCATGAATGCCAATCAAACTACGGGTGCGATATTGCGACGCTGTGTACCCTGCACCATCAGAAAGAAGGTGATACATCCTCACCATGATTGACTGAGCTACAGTATGACCAGAAGCTATTTTCCTTGACAACATGGAGGCTACTACGCCAATGCCTTCTTCAGTAGCTGGGTCATACGATTTAGCACACCCCTATGACTGATGACCAACCAAGAAATTCGACCTCTATGAAACTCAACTAAATATATATATATATTTTGCACTATGCATACTTGCAGAGGATTGAGATTAGTCAATGATTGTATTTTGAAGAAGTGGTGTTGTGAATTTTTTTCCTAGAATTCTGAAGGGAAAAATTGTATATACAAAGAAAGACAGGCGCAGTTTTATAGAGGCAAAATTTTATTAGTTTAATAGGGATATCATCAGGTCCAGTTGTATTAATGGTGTGATATAATGGTGTGATATAAGGTCAAAGGGAGGGATGTAGAAAAAATATAAATCATTGTTGTTAAAAGAAGATGTACATTGAAAACAGCTGGGGTGAAGTGGTACAAAATATGAATTCAGTTTATCAGGTACTTTATATGAAAGAGGTACTGAAAAAAAAACTGGATCTTGGTATATAGGCAGGATGAGAGAGAGTAAAGTAGAACTTTTCAAGTACCTAGAGTTACATCTGGAAAACAAGCGGAATTAGGTATAAAGGTCACTAGGATGATACATACAACAATTTTGTGGAATTCTGGTATGTTTTATGATGGAATAAAACAGATGAGGTTTTTAATTATACTCTGGTCAGACATTGTTTGAGAGCCTCTTCAACAATTAGTTTGAATCCTAGATGTTGTATAGTCCGTCAAAAACGGTTGAATAATGAAATTGTGTAGGTATAAAAATCTGTTTAATTTCATCAATGATACTATCTCAAGTGAAAATAAGAATTTTTGATATTGGCATACCACCATCTGCTCTCTTCTTTGTTTCCCGTTTTTTTTTTTAAATTAAAGAATTGTCTGTTTTGCAATTATGTAAAAAGTGCCACAAAAAAATTGTTTAATAATTATAGTCTGTTTGTATAACCAGAAGAATTTGAACAAGTTTTATATTTATATTTTCTCTCTTAGGGTTAACCCAAGCAATATGTTAATGTTAAAATTTTTATTATGTATATTTTAAAAATAAATTTGCTTTGTTATTATTGTTTCTTCATTAATCATCTAAATACATTGTAAGCTTCTATGCCTGAGACATTCCTTTCACTTCATTTTAACTATATTAAGTCCACCTTATAATATACCTACAAATAGACAGTCCTTATACTCTATCCATTACTATCTTGTATGGTCATATTATTTTATTTGTAGACTTAATCCACATTAATATTGACGTTTTATCATCATTGATGAAATAACAAAGAGAAGATATTTGGTTATTTTGTGTTGTACCAATTTGGGGAAGGCTGCCTATTTATTTCATCAAGGAAAGATGTTTAAGTAATGGTGACTGATTTACAATGATGATATTCTTGCTCTTAAACTGTATATCTAGCTTTCACGAGTTCTATTAATTCTTTGTATTTATGTGTAAGTTCTTTGGACAAATTGTATTGCCTGAATTAATTTAATAAGTATTTAATTTATTAAAGTCCCCAAAATGTTTTGCTAGCATTACTAAAACTATAATTTTCCTTCAGTTTCTTTAATTTTAATATGAACACTTTTTGGGGAGTGGGGAAAAGATGAAAAATCAACGTACAGAAATCCCATTGAAGCGGTTTATTAATTGAAAAAATAAATATTAAACAAAGTAACATCTTTTTAATAAATGAACCAATACTAACTAATGTGAAAAACGTTGTATGCATATAATATACAAGCATCAGTAACACATGAGTATGAATTATGTATTTTAACAAAAGAAAAATAGGGGGAAAAATTATGTAGTTCTGACTTTTGCTACAGTTTTAATAATAATATAACAAACTGCATTAACAAAAATTTTATCGCAATTTTGTGTACTTAAATTTTGTACATAAAGTACTTTTTGCTGAAATCACTAGTTTGCAAGATAATTGAGAAAAATACATACCTTTAACCCCCCCCCCCACATTTTGAGACTTTTATTATGTTGCACAGGACACTCCCCAACAGTTGTACCAAAAATCAAAATTACATGATTTTATTTTCTATTTTCCTTCGTTGCCTAACTCACTAATATAAACAGTGTTGATTATAAGGAGATCAATGCCATGGCATTAGGTAGTATTCTGGATTGTTGGGGATGAAATAGTAGAATGCTCTATTTCTCATGGGGATTTGGGTAACCAGGTAAGCTAGAATTGAAATTCTGGTAATGGGAAATCGCTATATCTTGGATAGAAGGGATGTTGAGGTCAGAGTGAAGAGAATGGTTGTTGGTATAGAAGGGAGCATTTCCTATCGCAGGGAGGATTCTGGATTGTAAGAGGTTGACACTAAAGGATATTGGAGAGGTTCTGGCAATGTCTTGGAAAGCGAGGATGGGGCTCAGATTGGAAGAAAGGGTGGCTTTGTCATTAGTGAATTCTTAAAGCGAGGTTGAAGGATAAGGCTTGTCATCTGAATATAAAAATAACAGGAGGGAACAGAGGACACTACCCTGGGGGAACACCAACAAGTTTTAGGAATGAGGTCGAGGTGTGGGATACACTGACGTATCCTATCACAGTTAGTTGATAGGATGATGAGGTAGTACGTGTAAGGGAGGCTTGTTTTTGTTGAGAATTTGTTCTTTTCTACAAACTTGATGAAGAGGTTGGATGATCTTTATTTTCATGTTACACAAGAGCGATTACTCATGACTGAGGAGATTTTCCGACACTTTAGTGATCCATAACTTTTATGAGGATAGGTGGAGGCTTCATAGCAGTTTCAATTTCTGCTTTCTGTTCCATATTTGCCACAGCTTGTCGATTTAGGGAAATATATGAGGGCTGGTAGTCCAGCGGTGGTGGTAGATTACAGGGGATATTTTGGTGAGTCAAGTGTCCTAGACCTGCCAGCTGCAATATGATTTTTGTGGTCTGCCAAGATCTTTGAGGTGGTATGGGTCTTTCTCCCTCCCTTGTTTAACTGATTTTGAGGCAGACATAGCTAGAGAAGCTGGTTGCTGCTGCTTTGATGCCGATGGTAGATTCAAATGTTGGTTGGGAACGTTTATGAATGAGGTAGGCCAGAACAGTACTAAATGTTTTATTATAATGTAAGAATTTACTTAATGTCTTACTTATTACTAAGGTTTCTCAGGTTCACTCTTGTGTTTAATATATTAATATTAAATAATTGATCCTATAAAAGTATTATTAGTGTAATATAGTATCATAATATTAAATAATTATACCAGACTTTTTGATACAATTATATTGTTAGATTCTTAATGCACATGAGGTTTTTTTGATAATTTAAATCTAATAATTGAAATTAAATATGTATGTATAAAGGGTTATTCAACCATACTGTCAACACTTTTATTTTCAAACCCAGAAATGATTTTAACATTGGATTTAAATTAATAATTATTATGAATTATTAATATTAAATAATTGATCCTATAAAAGTATCATTAGAGTAATATAGTATCATAATATTAAATAATTATAGCAGACTTTCTGATACAATTATATTGTTAGATTCTAAATGCACACGAAGTTTTATCTTTGATTTTGAAGCCAATTTCCCTGTGAATGTTATATTTAATTTTGGGTGCTTTGAGTTGGTTTTTGTGTGATTAGTAAAACAAATATATTTTCATTTATTTAATTAAAATGGAATAATTTTTGATTGGTGGTTTTTAGGCTGTTCTGTCCAACAGGAAATGACCCTAATTGTGTAGTCGATTTGACTGAGTTTCTACGTATTGACTCTGAAACAAGTCACGAGTTGACCACTAAACCAACAAAAGCTGCTAGCACTAAAAGTGAGTTGATAAATAATGTATAAGCATTATAAGTAATATTTTCACTTGTTGTTGTGGTATTGATCCAAGTTTTATGAATAATTATTAGCCCCCCCCCCCCCAAAAAAAAATATACTGGCAGGATCAAGATTCGAACCTGATATCTAATCAGGTGCTTTGTGAACTTAGAATGTCACGAACGAGTGACAGCTTCTCCAATAAAAGCTCTTCAGCCAATAATTATTAATGATTGTGTATCTATACCACAAAACAAATGACAGTATAAAACAAAATATGTTAATTATCTAATATTATCATATAATGCCACACAGGCAAACCGGATCTCATCAGGTCAAAAAAATCCTAAGTAGGATGATACACTATAGTATACGGGGGGGGGGGTCAAGTAATTTGATTTGTGAATCTTTGGGTGGATTTTTTGGCTATCGAGTGCATACAGACTTACAACACTACCAACTCAGTTGTGATGGGTAAGGGTATAGTTAGGGATTGAGACAGTTGAAGAAGAAATGTAGGGTTCAAGCCAGGTTTTGGGACAGAAATAATATGGTAGTTTTCTCAAAAATACAGCAGGAATTCATCATAATGGGCAGGTAAAGATTGGGAATTTATGTAACAGGTGGTTATGTATGACACTAGACATGCTGAAGAGGAATGTCAAGAAATTTGGACAGTATATGGTGAAAAGACACTGTGGCAAGAATGACATAGCGATAATTGATTCCATCGTATCAACTTCTGCTCAATTGTCAAAAAATTAAGTTTGGTCCTAGACCCTAGAAAACTGCTCAATCATTCCCACCATCTCTTCCCATATCAAACACGCCGACTTCTAGTCACCTCTTTTAACCTCCCCCATTTTGACTGCAGTTGTGGCCTCTCTGTCTCTGGAGGATCTCCAGGGAATATCGCATTTCGCTACACCTAGTTGGCTTGGTTGTACCCTTTAGCTCATCAGCAATACTTCCTAGAATCCCTCACTTCCATTGTACCATTAACACTAAAAATCCCCCTTTCCTTTACAACATTCTACAATTCAAAACAGCTATCAAATCATGTAATACCAGACCCTGTTCATCTGACCAGTATTGCCCTTCACATAGATCTACTTCTTATGTTTTTTTATTTCTAATCTGCATTTTTTATTTTAGACTGTTATTACTTTTAAATAGTTGTATAACCTCGTTTTCATGGTTTTGTCAGGTTATGCTATAGACTCAACAACATTCACAAGACCTAAGAAACAGTATTCAAATGCGAATAAGAAGAAACAAATTTTATCCAACTCTGATGTCTCATGCAGGATAGCAGAAAATGCAGCAGAACTGAATGATGTAAGAAATTTGAATGATTACTTAAAAGATAAACTTTCAAGTACCTTAAGTTGTAACTTCATTACATTATTAGGTAGATATAATAACATTCTTCTGATCTTTGGTCTGATGACAATGTATGTATTTATACATAAATCTTTATATTAAATTCACTTTCTGACCACTGTTGTATTCAATAAATGTTATTCACCTACTGAATAGTTCAAGGAGGATAGAAGTTTCTGATATCTAGTGGAAATGAGATAGCTTTGAATCGTCATCAGTTGTGTAGCCTTCTGTTAAACTGTAACTGACTACTGTCAGTTAAGTTTTTTCTTGGTCTTTCTGTACTACATTACAATAACCTTATTTACTAAGCCTTATATTTAAAAATGATAATATTAAGTGATATTTCTTATTTTGAAGGATGTCTTTATCTATAAGTATCACAATATCCTTCTGTATCGATTTTTCTTTTATATTAGTATAAAATAGTATGGATTGGAGAAAAATAGAATAAAAAATTATTCCGGGACTAAGTCCTCTATAAATAAAGGTTTGGCCAAAAATTCCATTCGGTTTTTTAAGCGAAAATAAGACACAACTTTTAAACACAAAGCGATTTATTCAATCAATGATATAATTGCCGTTTTGTTCCAGTATCTTCTGCCATCTCATGGGCAGATTTATAATTCCATGCTCAAAGAATTTCCTGTCGTTACTGGCAAAAAAATTTTCCAAGAGGATTTTTACATCTTCAGAGTTGAAGGTCTGTCGATTCAATGAATTTTGAAGAGACCGAAACGGGGAAATCTGAAGGTGCAAGGTCGGGCGAATATGGAGGGTGCGCCAAAACTTCCCAGCCAAGCTCCAGTAACTTCTGCCGCATCTGCAAAGAAGTGTGCGGTCTGGCATTGTCGTGATGGAAGACAATCCCCTTATGGTTGGCTAGTTCTGGACGCTGGTGGATCACTGCATTTAATTTGTCCAGCTGGTCACAGTACACATTCAAAATTATGGTCCTGTTCGTGGGAAGAAGTTCGTAAAAGACAACACCCCTCCAATCCCACCAAATCGAGAGCATAACCTTCTTTGGGTGAAGTCCTGCTTTGATGGTTGTTTGTGGTAACTCGCCGTGTTTCCCCCCATGAGCGTTTGCGCTCCACATTGTTATAGACGGTCCACTTTTCATCCTGTCATCATTCTCTTCAAAAAAGGATCGTTTCCGCAACGAATCACAGATGGAAATCCTTTGGGCGAGGTTAGCCTCACTAAGTTGATAGGGGACCCAAAAATCGAGCCTGCTCACGTGCCACGTGCTCACGGGGATTGGTGCCAACTAATTCCTTGACTTAGTCACTGTTAATCTCAGTTTGCCGGCCAGAGCGAGGTGCGTCTTGAACCAAAAAATTTCCCGATCGAAATCTTGAAAACCACTTCTGGCACACACGTTCTGTAACAGCATCCTCTCCGTATACAGCGCATATCTTCTTGCAAGTTTCCACTGCTTTTTTGCCTTTTTTAAAATACAGAAACCTAAGGTGTTGATAATGTTTGTTTTGGTTTTCCATCTTCAGGATGATCCTAAACACACAAAATACAATCAGTCTCGTCGGAATTTCGCATCAAACTACATTGAAGTGTCTAGTATCTGACGGGAACGCACTCGCAAGGGACGGACTGAAATTAGCTACATATTAGACTGCTTGAAGTTTCGTGACGACAAAAACCGAACGGGCTTTTTGGCCAACCCTTTATATCAACTAAGACATCCTAAGGTTGAACTTCAAAGCTAACAAGGTGTTCATAAACTGGCAGGGGGTGGTTAAAGTCGAGGACTTGAGTACTGGCAACACACAGTAACCTGTAGCAACAGCATCAGCTCACAGACATCACCCAGAGATGGGTAGGACTGATTGATGAATCCAACCATTCCAAAAAAATATTCTTATATACAGACAATTATTTATTGATCTTTTTAATTTTTATTATTTATTTTGGATCGACATGCGAGTAGGAAAATGTTTGTTATAACTTATAAATGTTTTTAAAAAATGGATTTTACTAATTTTGATTGTTCTAGTATTTTTCTACTTATTGTGTAGGGCTTACTTGATGATGGACTGAATGAGTCCAAAACGCCACAATTATTATATAATAAAAATTGATACAGAAATATACTGTCCAGATTTGTGATACTTATTATGATAATATTTTATCCCCTCCTCCCGAGAATGTAGGTTTTTATGTTTACATCACTCAGATATTTATAATTTTGGTTCATTTTTAATGTTGATCTAGTTTATTTCTGGACCATAGAATATATTCTTAAATTGGAACATGATTATTTCTTATCCCACTCACCTTTCCATTAGTTATAGGAGTAGAGACGATTTGTTTTGGTGGTTTAATTAAACCACCTTTCATTAGAAAAATGAGTCTAGTAAGAGTTAATAATTCTCATGAATATTTTTGACAAAAATTATTAATTTGTTTGTATTGCTGGTTATTGATATAGGTTTTGAATTATTAATATTTAGTTAAATCAATTTTATTTTTTACAGCTTACTCAGTATGTACCAGTTATTCACAATCCACATGCTTTAGCGAGTGAAAATTTTAGTTTGATGGAAGAAGATAATACCAATAATACAGTGACAAAACAAGCAATGGATGTTACTCCTAAGAAAAATGCTTATGAAAACATTAATAATTCGTCTGACTGTTTTAATCTTAGTGATCAAATACTAATTGATGATATATCAGCTCCTAAAGGGATAAATGACACAATAATTTCAACCGGATCATCAAAACATTCCCAATTGTCAAACAAGAAGTACATACCCTTTATCCCCCAATCAGTGTCAACGCCTACTAAGAAATTTACTGTCCTAGATAAAAAAAAAAGTATTACTCATTCTCCGGAGCACCTAAAAGATTTGAGTGTTAATAGCAGCCCATTTAATTCAGAATCCTTGGCTAATAATACATACTCAATATCAGAAACAAATAGTGAAAATGTAAGTGTACAAAAAGATAATGTAACTTATGAAATGGAAAATCAGAATGCTTTACATAATACATTTGTTTTGAAAGATTCATTTAAAAAAAATGAAACGGCTGGTGTAAATGATTCCAAAACAACGTTAATTATTCATGGAAGTCCACCATCAAATCACGGTGATATTAATATCCAATCAAACGAAAACTTAAACTATACGGATAATACTGCACAAGAATTAAACTCAAAAACTAAGAAATCAAAGGACAACGGCATTGAGCAAGATATTAGTAATAAAAATATGCCTTATGAGATTGCATTAGGAAATGCACATATTTTAAAAGGTGCATTCAAAGAAAATAATAGAGCTAATTTAACAGATCCCGACAAACCTTTGCCTGCTGATGATAGAAGTTCTCTGTCAAGTAAGGGTGATACTAAGAGCCAATCTGATGACAACTTGAATTATTCCTATGGTACTGGGATGGAATTAAACTCAAAAATTACTAGATCTAAAGATAATGACAGTGAGCAAGATAGTTGTTACAGTTCATCTTCCAACATCCGTAGTATCGGTGATGTCTGTGCTATGTCACAGCTGCAACCTCAAACAAAAAGTGAGTATGACTCCAAACATTTTACTTTTGTGTTAAAATTCTTTTATATAAAATTATAGCATCAAAAAATTAGTAATTGTTTGAACATACATTCAGTTCTCCAAATTTTAACAATTTCTCTATTATTTTAATTTAAATAATATTATATTTAAAATAAAATATATTGTAAGTATTCCATTAGGCTCCTCCATGTATGCTAATAAGTTGATGGATTTACAGAATCTTGTTTATTCCTCGATTATAAAAAAACGCTACCTGCATAGGTTAGTGGCTAGGATGTCTTAGTTCAATCACAGCTTCTCCCTTAGGATTTTCTTTCTGAGGAGGTATCCGGTTCACTTGAGAGGAAAAATGAGTAGCCTTCTTGAGTAAATTCAGTTTAAATAGTCTAAATAAAAATTGAGAGGTAACAGCTTAGCACAAACATTGCTAACTCATCAGTGCCTTGTCTAATTAAAGGAAATATCAACTCATCTCAAATATTATTTATTCCCATGTACCAAAGATTAGAATTATTGTTTAAATAATCTTTTTCACTCAGATCCAATATATGTTGTGATAACATGTAATTAACTATTATCCTAGGGAATCAAGATATTGGAAAATTAAGTATTTTATTTACGAAAACTAACTAAGGTTTATTTAGGGTTCATCAGTAATGTGTGTGTATCTATCTCTACCTGTTTCCAAAAATGATATTTAGGCAAATTGCTGCTTAAATTAAATATTTGTTTATTGTGAAATAAATTCATTGCTTTTGGTTTGTTATATTGGTTGTACTCTCCTCAATTGTGCCTCACAACAGACAAGGACCTATCCAGTCTGTCAAACACAACAGTGTATTTTGCAGAAAGTGAAGTTGAATTACTTTTCATAAATTTTTCCCGACCTGCTTGAATTCACAATTTTACTGAAGTAATTTTCTCAGTAAAAGGTTTTTTCTTTTAAAGAAAACTGTCAATACTGCTCCCAAATACTTGTAACTATTTGTTCTTTTGATGTTAAATGTGCCATCGTTTCAATTTACTGTTCTTGGGAGCCTACCCTTCTTTCTTAAAATCATT
Source organism: Acanthosoma haemorrhoidale (assembly GCA_930367205.1). Classification (NCBI taxonomy): domain Eukaryota; kingdom Metazoa; phylum Arthropoda; class Insecta; order Hemiptera; family Acanthosomatidae; genus Acanthosoma; species Acanthosoma haemorrhoidale. The sequence continues at coordinate 25,604,937 of OV884009.1, read as the reverse complement.
ACCTTCAACTTCTGTAAGTTAATTTCAAAACTCGACAAACAGCAATAACTGTGCAATTTATTGATCATCCATTGCAACAATATTGGATCACTCACAATCAAGACATCATCTCCATATTACAAAATGTAATTAAATGTTTTCAGAACTGTTTCCAAATAATTTTTATTATTAACTTTTGGCATTTGATATGAATAATTTTTTGCCAAAACTAAAATCAGCAACCAGATTCAGAATCGGCTTCTATTCAAAAAAAGACTTATGATATAATTGATCATTACTCTTATCAAACCATTCTAAATCTCTTAAAAGACGAGTCCAACCCTGAATTTCTATATCTAGATCTGCCTCCTTTCATGGGTATGTGACCCTGTGAAACTATTCACATCGATATCGTCGATTCCCATCACCCCAATCTTTAAATCCAAATTTTATCAGGACATTACCTCCCTTCAACAATTAATAATTTTTCATTATTATTATTTATTTATTTGTTCTTAAAAACTAAAATATTTATAATAACTCTATAACAAACATTAAGTTAAGTGTCTCCTTTAATTCACTAAGACTGACTTTAATTCATTAGACAAATTCCTTCCTTTGTTGGTAATGATTTATTAAAGTTAAGAGTTACCTGCATACATGAAAAAAAAAATGCTCCTTCCTTCCATTATAGTTACGTACTTTGTCAAGAAGTATACGAGACAATGAAGACAGTCAAAAATTATTGATGGTGTGGAGTGTGTATATATTAAGAAATAAAACACCTTCTGTCTCTATGTAGCTTTATTTATTTTCCACCCAAACCTTTTCGACAGACTGTTCCATCATTCCCATGGGTTCGAGCTAATAGTAATTATGGCTCTTGAGAATAACAGTATATTCCGTAGAAAATAAATAAAGCTGTAGAGACAGAATGTGTTTTATTTCTTAATACAGCCAAAAATGACAACATGAAAAAAAAAGTTGAAAAAGTAATCAATTAAAAAAACAACAACAGAAAATTACATTAAAGAAATAAAAAGTTATGGTTGATATATTTGGTTAAGGTTTAAATCATTTAAAAATACCTCTCCAAAAATCTCTCCATCCAGTCAACATGGTAATCATTATCATACAGGGTCAGTTAATTGCGATATGAAACATGAAAACAAGTTATTGAAACCAAAATAGTTATGATATTGGCAAAACCAACAGATCTTGAAATGGAAGACCAAGAATAGTTTTCTAAATCCCAATTATTTATAAAACAGAGGGATCATGCAGGGTGGGCTACTAATTAATTTGGTGATTGATATAACAATATCATGTTCCAAATTAGCATAAGTGATGGAAGTGATAATACCTATTTGGTCCCATATGCATATATATAGTAAATTTAACAGCTAGTATATTAATAATCTTAACAGCTTTATTGATATTGGTTTATTTTTGATTTTTTACTCTTTTACTAATTACTGCAGGTCGGGTTCTGACAAACAAACAACTTTATCTTATTATCTCTGAACATTCTGTTTTAATCTATCTTTATATCCATTAAATCACATTTAATAATTTTACTTTATCATACTAAATAAATTCATTATATTTTGATATTCAAAATAACTATACATTTCTCCCCCTTCTGGATAATTTTTTTTTTATAAATTCATAACTTCTTTAAAAAAGGGATTTCTATATATTTTTTCATTATTTGACTTTCACACTCAACTCACACTAAAAAATACATTGTATTTCCCAACCAGTACTAAAACATTTAAGATTAATGCTAATCATTATTGTAAAATTTTATGTTATAATTTGTTACTTGTTTTCATTTCCTGAATCTTATTTGGCACATTTTAACATTTCACATAAAAAATTATGAATGATTTTCTAAAACACACTAACCTTATTTTCACTAAAACATACATAATAAAAGATTGTTTTTCTCATTTCCCTATTTGGGTTCAACCACGTGTCTCTTTTTCAACATAATCCGCAGTAAAACTTAAGGAATTATTTTGATTGTTCACATCATCTTTCCACACAAATAATAAGAAAGGAACATAATAATTACAGAATTTACAAATACAGGAATATTACCCATCAATTACAAGGCCTGATAATAGTATGGGATACAAGATTTTTTTGGTGAGAAAATAGAGTATGAATAAAGAGAATTATTGTACATAAAAAACAGACTAATTACTTTCTTGGGAAAGTCCAAAGCAAAATCAAGAACAGAATTATGTTTATAAGAAATGTACAGTTAATAAATTACTTACAGGAATGCAGTAGTTAGTTAGAATATCTATAAATCATGTATGTATAAAAAAAAGAAATATTAAACTGATTTGTTGGTTGTATTACATCCAGCAATTCTTAAAATTTAATGTGACTTTTTACTTTATGCAATCAATACTAATTGGAAAACAAACTATTTTTGTTTACTCATTTAACAATTATTATTTTTCTTTATTTGATAACTCTCAACTAGTCAATTACATTTATTTAAACATATGGTTATTATTACTCTTAATCTCACGGCTTTACATGAATTAAGCTAAATTTAATACAAAATTAAGCGGAAATACATTAAAACTTTGTGATAGGAGGTTATCTGATTAAAGACATGCTTAAGTATTGTCTTGTATTTTAATGTTTTTCTACTGGATAACCAACCAATGCTAGACCATTTATTTGTTTTAATAATTTATATAAGATAGCCAACTGTCCCGTCCAGAATTTTTGGTTCCTATCTCAGGAACATTCTGAGATAATTATGTAATTTTATATTTCTTGGGGATTTTGGATGTTTGGTCCATTTTAACTTTGGTAAACAAGTTTTCCTAATTTTTTTAATGTAAACTTGGGTGATTTATATTATTCTATCGGTTGTTTTTGATATTCTCTTATGGATGCTAAAACTATTACTAAAACTAGAAAATTATTCTGATTATTTACCGATTCAATTAAACTTCTACAAGTTTGTTTGAATATTTGTGAACATTTAATATTTTTATTATTTTCTTCAATTTGGACATTTGATCTGATATCTTCCTTAAAATAAGTTTTGGTGATTTCCTCTTAAATTTATTTTTTATAAGATTATTTGGTTTGACACAATTGATTGTTCCCATTTCTATATCAATGCTTTTGTCTGTAATTGGTTCTGCATTTAGCTTTTTTTTTGAAGAATTTTTGTTTAGTTGTTAAGTCATAAGTTAAAAAAAAAATTATGATTCAGATTCTCCTGAGCTACTATCGTTATTTTTGGACTGACCTACTTTAGTGGATTCTTCACGTAAAGTAATCCTCGCGCCTGCTACTACATTGTCAACTACACTATCCTCCTTGTTAAAAACCACCTCACACCTCTCTGAAACTCCCACTATCTACGTCATATTCCGCTCATTCGCTTCTTTCTCTGGATTACAAATATAAATTAAATAATATTACAGGTAATTAAAGTTACAAATATTTAGTTTGTCATGACCCGCTTTCTAAATTAAGCCACGCTAAGTTGGGAGCCATGATATATGGAATGTAATAGTTAGGATATTAATAATCAAATAGCTCTATTAATGTTGATTTGGTACTTTTTTAATATTTACTGCAAGTAGGGTTCTGGACATACAAACATTCTTACTTTAACTTAATTTCACCTTATTATCTCTAAATATTTATCACCTTATAATTCAACACTCCACTTTGAAGTATGAATTATACATACTAACTGTTTTCTATGTATACTATGTAATTTATTCTGGCACTCACAGTTTCGCCTGAATTATGTACATGTAACTCGTCGATGGGAAAGGTCAGTTCATTCCCATCACTGTTCTGTTCTTCTTACCCACACATGCCCGACATAATTCAAAAGTGAAATCTTAAGATATCTCACATCCTAGAACTCACATTATCCGACATGCCTGCCGCGTACATCTAAATATGTCGAACTGCCTTTCCTGTCCGCTGCTGGTACCATCAAACCTTATCAATTCTTCAGCTACCTTTTATCCTGCTCTTACATCCTTCATTTCTATTGGGCTGTTCTTATCTACGTCAAAGTTCATGGGTGATGATGACCTCAATTTCAAGGTTATATTCTGCACATAGCCTTCCTGTTTAATCTAACTTCATCAATTAAATCACATTTAATAATTTTAGTTATGATACTAAATTAATTCATTATATTCAAAATAACAGTATTAAATATATATATCGGTTGTGGTCCTATGACGTTTTGTTTACCAAGTGGGTGTATAGTCGACTGAAGCCCTAGACAGCTGACCTCAGCACTCCAGTAGTAGTTGCCTCTCAGACTTTATTGAAAAAGTGATGGCTCTTGGCCAGCTCTGAATTTTCTGATCTTCTTCGGTTCATCACCTTGTACCAGGTGCTAAATTGTCTAATTGAGAAACCTCTTATTCAATGTTACTATACTCAAACTCCTACTTGTGAGTAAAGTTACTTCTATTTCATTAAATCTTCACACAAGAGTGGAACATAAATACAATATTTTTGAACTTTATGCATTATTTATTAAGTTGTGTCAAACGATTACTATTTTTTATTATGTATTCTTTAGGAAGAATTTTTCATGTAATCTATTTTTTACATTCGGACTTTTAAGCAATTTTTTTTTTCTTTATTTTATTATGTTAATAACAAAATTTTCAAAAGTTAAATTTTCCTTCATTTTTGAAAGCCCTCACTGCTGCCATAATGTCTTTTATGTTAATATCTCTATAAGATTAATAACAGCCTTGCTTACGCAATTGTAGGTTCTATGCACCATTTAAAACGTAATATTATCAAGGTATTATTGCTCAGGTGCAGGGCAATGTCAGTTGCTAGAGCTCCCGATCGGATATTTGGGAGGTCCCATATTCAAGTCTCGTCCCTGCAAGTATATTTTTTCTTTGGCTAATAACTATTAGCACTATAGAATATAAAAAAATTAAGAATAATATTTTTGGTTTGGGTTACAGAAAATAAATTATCAGACAAGGCTTCCAGAGTGTCAAACAAAGATTCTCAATTTTTTGAACTATTTTTATTTTAACCCATTTCAACATACCAAATGAAATAAAATTTGATTTGAGACCAAAAAGATAAATAATATTACTATTTTTGTTTTTAGTTATCAAAGAAACTTATCAATGTAAACACTCAGAGAGTCTAATGTAACTGCTGCCACATTTTATTCGCTATTTTAAAGATGTTCTCACAAATATGTCTCTTGATATTTTTCATATATTAGCTAAACAGATATAAGGAACAAAGTAGTAAAAATTAAGTGAAAAATTAATATAACAATTTTTACTGACCACTTTTTTTTTTTTTTTAGTTAATTTAGAATCTACTTTGAAAAAAAGTCGATCAGAAGATGTTTTGTTTACTGGTGAAGATGTAGATAATAAAATGAAACTTCAAAAATTGCATGGTTCTGCAATGAATTTAGTCCCTCAGAAGATAAGTCAGTTAACAGGTAAGGTATTAATTGTTAATTAATGAATATTACTTTATGTGATTTTCTGGAGTCATTGGGTTTTAATTTTTCTAATAAAGTATTTACTAGTTCTAGGCAAGCCAAAGTTTCAGACCTAGTGGATTCACAGTAATTGTAGGGCCATTTCTCTGCTTCCATGTCCACACAAAACCTTTTATCGCTGTACAAGATTACTTCCTCATGTTGAGGAGGTAATGGAAGCTTCCAATCCGAATTTCAAAAGGGGAGATAGCAGTTATTACAGCTGAAAAATAGTTATTTTTCAATCTTTGAACACTTGTTGAAAAAAAAAAAAGATATGAATATAACATCTCCATGCTAACTAAGACCTAATGGAAAAGAATTCCAAGCTCATGCTTGTGTTGGGATCTTAATGCCTCCTCAAACGACTATGCTCCATACCAATCAATATCAGTTAAGAGGTGAATAAATGTACCCTAGGATCAATGGATGTAAATGTAAATGATGCCCTTGTCTAGATCAGGCTATAGGGTTTCAAAGATGATGTCATGTCTTTAGAATGAAGATTAGATGGTTATAAGTTAAGAATAATGATGGATACTTTGATGAAGAAATTAAATTGTTTAAAAATCAAACCAACTGTTAAAACAGGTGGCATGGTAGGTAGGAGGGTGAGGATAGACGCAGACAGAGGTGACAGATGATACTAAGACAGGAATTCAGTGCTTTGCAGGGTTGTCACCCATTTTCTGACCCTTATGAAGTCACACCCTTAGCCCACCTAAGCTTGGAGTCTTCCAATTCCTCTTCTTCCTCAGAGATGCTTGGTTCACACCATCTTCAGCAATGCTTTGTCCTCATCCTGGTGACATACCCTGGCCATCTTAATCTACCTACCTTCATGACTAGGACAACAGATGGCTCAGCAACAGTGTGATAAAACTCCGGGCTGGTGCAGCTGTTCCACTCTTCACCTTCTTGCACCACACCAAATATTCAACACATGATTTTCCTCTCAAATACTAAAGTGCCTGTTCATATGCTTTTTTTTTTTTGTTCTCTATGTCTCCAAAAAGTTAGGTAATGAGTAAGCGTGATTTGGACTGCCTTGTCTAACTCCTTGGTCTGAGTAGAATTTATTTCATTCATCTCTATCTACTCAAACTGTACAAGGTAAATTCTACATTGTTATCTGGGCTATAAATAATTCAGTTTTTTTAGAATGCTAAGTATCTTAATGCTTCCTCGACATATTTATTTATCAATGACACTGCCGTATGCTCCCTTAAACTCAATAAAGAGGTTGTGAATCATCATTGCATGATAACTCTCTCAAAAAAAGTCCAAAAAAAATTGGTGGTATCAATAGCAGATTTAAGGAAAGGGCACCTATAGCGAAGAACCGTTATAAATAACTGTAAGTGTAAGAAACTGTTATAAATAACAGTGTATTACGACACACCTCTCATGTGTTCGGAAGGTTTCAGTAAGAGAGTATGCGTACAGATTTCGATACCTATGTCTCATGTCTCTTATGTATTAAAGTGTCTTATGTAAATAAAGTATATTGTGTTATTCAGTTAATTATAAAAATGTGTCTCAATATTTGGCCCCTTGTCACAACAGCACCCACATTACACTGACTATCTTCTGATAGATTCTGTCTGTTTGTTTAATTGAATGCACTCCTCTTACTGTATTTGCTTCAGTGCTGTGCCTGGACTTCCAGTAGAAAGAAGGAATCCACATGTGAGACTCAAAAGTCAAGAACTAAACTGAGACTTAGGACATTCTTACTTTTCTATAGAGATCAATATTCTTTTTGTCAAGTTATACTCATACCAATTTGGATCCATGGATTACAATTATGATAGACAACAAATATGATCATAATTGAGGTGTATATCTGACCAACCGGTCCACCTGATTGGTCCAGAATTCCTTTTCCTGGATGGTAACAGGTATTGCTCATAGAACTTAAAAGGAAAGAAGCCTGATGGGAAAATCGAGAACTAAATACCATACATCACTCTGGTGGCAACTCTCACTATTAAGGATAAAATTATGCCTATAATGAGGCTGATCATATTAAGTAATAACTGTCCAACCTACAAAGCTGGCAAATTCGGACTTCAATGCTTAAAACCTATATTGTAAAAGGGCCATCATATATTAATAACGCTACCCACTTCTTAGTGGGCACTGTCCACATCTGATACAAGATGTAGTAGAATCACAGCAGTTGAAGATATCTTTACCATATTTGGGATCTGTAGTCTTGATGAGGTACTGGAACTAAAAAAAATTATCGAAGTTGTTAGAGATATCTATACCGAATTCACGATCTGTGGTCTTGATAAAGTATTGTAAATAAGACAAATTATCCCTGGACTACCTTAATATATTTAAATATTTAGTAGAATGTATCTATATATTGTAATAAGGTAACGTTATTGTAAAATTATAATTCCATAGGACATAGCTCCGGAAAAGTAATTATGTACTTATCTTCTATTACTTGTTGCATAATTTGTAATTTTCTTTTGAATAAAACAGATGGAAGTAATTCAATTAATGTTGCTTTGCAGGTGGGACACATCTTCAGAAAACAAGTCAGTTTTCTAAGAGTCTTAAAAAGCCAGCACTTTACCCAACAACTAATTTATTGGTATGTAATTTAAGACTAATCTTAGGTTAGAAAAGGCTTTTTGTTTTATTATTTATGTATAACAAAAAACAGGATTTGGATAAACAAGGAGTTACATTAAATATTCCCAAATCCAAGTGAATCCTAATAAAAAACAAATAACTGATCAACCAATTATATTACACATCCAGTTTTAAGATTAATACTGTCTAAGTTGTTCTTCTTCTCCATCACAACACATTAACGAGTATTAGTCACAAGTAGCTTCTACCAGTTATTGCAATGTTGTTCCTTTGGCTTTCGAATACCAATCAATGTGTAAATGTGTAAGAATTAACAGCCACTATCTTCTTATCAAATTTGTGGGTATCCAACTCTTTTTGAATTAAAAATAGGAAGTTTTTACCCCTGTAGAAGTAAATCAGTATGAAGGGTAAGACAGTTTATCACTTTAAGTGGTCCTAGTTTGATACATTCCTATACAGAATGGTTTACGTCTGAGGCCTTAGACTGCGGATATCCATAATGCCACTGATACCAGAAACCCATTCTAATTATTATTCAGGGAACCTAGTTTCGGAATTTATTATCCTCTTCCAAGTTCTTGGACAAATCTTAATTGGGCTCAGCATTTTTATTACATTATAAATCAAACGCTTTAAGACTGACTGGTTTTCAATTCAGGCTCTGATGGAGCAAGGAATTGGTGGATGTTATTTCAACAAGTGCTTGAACTAATTATGTGAATCATAATTCTTAGAGAGAGGGAGAGAGGCTTTTTCCTAGCTATTTCTGAAATTAAAATACAAGTTTATTGATGCTTCAAGACATTTTTTCCTAATTTACATAAGAATTTCTGCAGGTATATTTAGACATATTTTTCTATATTCTGTAATTATAACTTTTGAACTAAGGAAGATACCCTTTTTCATTCACCTACCAATACCCGATCTTAAGCACCCAAACGAAATAGATTTTACTAGAATCGGATTAGTTCTTCAAAGAAAACTCATCAAAGCCTTTTGAAAATATAGCTTTAACGATTGAGTAATAATTATATGCTGTAGCGACGGCTAACTACATCACATAAATCACCCTATACTCTATTGTATATATTGTAAATTGGTTATAATATGTTGTAAATTAAATTAAACAAATGTAAATAATATTATCAAACCACAAGTCATATCAGTGTAAATATTGTTAACAATAAATGACGTAGCTGCAGACGAGTTCAGAGAGGTCCTTAAGTCATGTAGCCAGCCCTGGTGCCCTGGGCTCCAGCTATCCAGAGCCAGGCCTGCAATGTGATTGGTCAAAATAAAACCTCGCCTTATTGGCTGCTATTCGATTGGGGAAAATAAGACCCCAGCTCATTGGCTACTTGGGGCTATATACACCCTCTATGTTTACGCAGCTTGAGAGGTTCAGTAGAACCTTTCCTCCTTACTAGCGTAGAAAATATGTGGCTCAAAATTGCAACTGGGTACTTAATAATTAGTATAAAAGAATAAACCATGTAATCGTAACAATGGATATATATTCAAACAAATAGCAAAGTTAAACAGACATGTAATTGGAAACAAATTAATATTTATGAGCAAGCTTGCCTTGAAATCGTAGAAATAATAAATTAAGTTAATAATTTTTAACATAACATTTGTTAACACGAGCGGAATCAACAATTTCACACCATTTTAGGTAATAATAATAAATAAATAAATTTATAATAAATAAATTATAAATCCATAATAACAAATATAAGAATTTAAATTTAAGCGTTAGTTTAATTAAATACAACGCTATTGTTCAAAATTTACTATTTAATAATCCATGAAACTATTGATCCCTCAATCGTAGAGTAATAAACATTAAAATGAGGATATGAACATAACAGCAATTGCAAATGGCAAACGTTGTGTTATATAGCTTTCAATGATTGGTGAATGACTCACCGTGTGGTGTTATAATGATAATCTGCAATTGCAACGAGAAGGCCGGCCGGCATTATTCCGTCGTACTGGTGTTCCGCTCCAATCCAAAATATCGTCTCGTCCGGTGGAAATCGGTTGTGTCGTGAAGATGATGATGATTGTTGTAAATGTCCTGATCTACATCTGTAGTACAAATGTCTGATTGTAGATTCAGAAATCAACTCCTTCCCCTCTGTCCGAAATAGCGGGTTTGAACCGTCGAAAGGTTAAATAGGAGATCAATTGAATCCGAGCGCTTGGAAAATTTAAACCAAGACTACATGTTAGTCCCTTCTGCTTGACCCTTGGTACAATATTTTACAAGGTTGGAAAAGTGTAGTTAAAGAGATGTGATTTTTACTTGGCTACTGTTTCGACAGGGATAAGATCACCAGGCTTGGGAATTAGGAAGTCCTGATTTCGAGCCCCAGCCCTTCCAATATCTTTTTTCATTGGCTAATAATTATTGAAAATAGTGGGATCAATAACACAACTGATAAATATTAAGAACAAGTAATTATTCCACTGTCCTTTGATAATGATTGGCACTAGGGTTTGCTTTGTAATAAACTCTTTAAGACTTCCTTCTTTCCATCTACTACCTCATTATTCTTGGTGGTGTCTTTTCCTGTGCAGTTTGTAGACTGTGGTCATGTCTAATCATTGTACAACCTGCCTCCAAAGTTTTGCAGGAGCACCTTGTTTGAGATTCAAAGTGAATTAGTCCTTGTTTAATTTCTTATTTTGTTTTCTATTTTTGTTCTAACATCATTTTACATTACTTTTTTTTATTTTTCTAGGATTCTGTTGCACAACATATGAGTGTTAGTAAACCAACTACTGCCATGAGACCGGCATCTAAAATTCCACAACCAAAAAGTAGAATACCAAAACTTAATGTGTAAGTAATTTTACTAAGATAACATATGCCTAAGCTAATTTATGTACATACCAACTTATGCTCACTTAAATGATTAAATATATCAGTACAATCTTAATTGTATATATTTGTAAACATTTTTTTTTTTTTAAATTCACTTTTGCTTAAACAAAAAAATCGCTTTATTTTTCTGATAAAAATTCTAGTGTGGTGTAATTAGTTGGCAGATTGTCATGCTCCTAGGGATCACTGTTGCTATTCCGTTAGGCTTTGGGTACATTTGGTATTGCTTGCTCACTTATATAACTGAATTGGAACATCATAGACCTAAACGGAAAACAGCTAGAATATGTTGAAGAGGTGAAAAAAGCAACAATAGATACCCTCAGTGAAACAATAACTTTTTTTATTTTTTTACTTTTTTCTCCAAAAATCTATACATGTAATGTGTTCTACATAGCTATAACAAGCTCTCCATATTGCTCTGCTTTTAAACATTTTTATGACATGTTGAAGGAAGTTGTTTTTGTTGAAAACTTTTTGTGAAAGACTATTTTTACATGAGTGGATAGATTATTTGTGAGTTCTGAATGATGAAAGCAACAATATATTTCTAGACGGTATAGATAGATTAAAATATGGGGGGACTTTGAGTGGTCTAACAATTAGACCTCCAGTCCCCTTTTGTCTGCCTGAGAAGGGCCTTGTGACCTGTTGTAAATATTTGACGGTTGAACTCTTGGTGATAGCCAGTTTCTCAAATCATGTCATGAGTGTCTGTGGCTCTAGTGCTTTTAATCAGCCTCCACTGGCTCATATCCAATGATGCAGCTGATAATGGTGTGTGTGTATCTTCTGAACATTAGATTCTTACTCAATATTCTTGTCTTAATCCACCTGTATTCTGGACTGATATAAGGTAAATTTGATTAGATTTAGACTTTAAATAACAGTGTATACGGTTTAGGCATTGTTCCTGGCCTAGGTTGAAGAATTTCTTTCTTTAAGAAGAATCACTTAAACAACAAAGTACTAATATAGCTAATATTAATGTAGGTAATTTAATTGTATTGAATTTGTTTTTGTTTCTTCTATTAAATTTAATAAATGCTTCATGGTATGATGTGATTTACATTTTCATATGAATTACATACACAAATCATTTGTTACAGGAAAAAAAACTGGTGATGAAAAGAAAAGAAAAGAGTAAGTAGCTCTTATGTGTTTTTCTTATTGAAAAATTCATTTGAAGGTAAGTTTTATGTAATAAGTAATATTACTTATATCATTATTATATTACTACATAAAAACTATATACTGTTAATTTGTAATATACTTAATATAACTGTATTTTTAAGTATCTTAAGACATACGAGGGTGGTCTGAAAAGTTTCTGACCTAACAAAGCTTTTATTTATTTTATTATCATCTTCATGTTGAGGTCGGAAACTTTTCAGACCACCTGGGGAACTTAACAATCGAAATGACACAAAAAAAATAAATTGCCTTAAATGCCTTTTGGAATGGTTGTATCCATCAATCAGCCATATCTATCTCTGGTATTAGCTGTAGCTACAGGTTGTTGTGTGTTGTCAGTTCGAAGTTCTATTTCATGTGTAAAATCGGGTCTACCTGTTGTCAGCTATTATATTAAAAAAAAATTCAAAAATTTAACTTATTTATTATATCAACATAGTGCAAACTTATTACCTTAACATCTGTTTTATAGTTCACAGTATTTTTATAATTTTTGGTTTTGTGAATTGATTCTAAAAGTTTACGAGATTTGTTATTATCTTATTTTCCAATAATTTTTAGTGAGTCAAAGTCAAAAGTATGTTGTAGCACCTGTAACATTTAAATTCAATTAAATAAATGGATGACTTGAATTATAATTGCGTATTCTATTGCTACTATTTTGTTTTTTTAGTCCATTTTTTATAAAAATCTATTTTTGTCTAAAATGATATTCATGTATAAAAATCCTAATGAATTGTCTTTAGCTGGTTCTACTGTAAATTTTACTTCATTATTATAGCTATTAAGTTTGTTTAGAAGTTCTTCTTAGTTAGTGTTTTGATAACTTATCAGGTCATCAATATATTTTTTAATTAATTACAGTTTATCCTGTGTTATATTTAATTGTGTATCCATTAACTTACTAAGATATATGCCACTCAGATTCACGGACATTCTACCTCTCATCCAATTTGACTAGAAAAATATCACTTATATCAAAATAATTTATTGTCATACACAGTTTTATTATAGTTATATTTTTTGTCTTCAATTGGAGTAAGGTCAATTATTTTATCCCAATTGTCTTTCAATATTTTGATAGTATTATTTATAGGTAGGTATGTTGATGAAAAGTGAAACCATCAAAACTCATTCATATCAGTACTGTCTTGAATTTCGAGGTTGTTTTGTATATCTTTTAATTCTATTGCATTCTTTATATACCTGTTTCTTTATATGTTAAGCATGTCCAAACTTTTATTAAGGACTTTAGTAAGTGTGTGAGCCTAGTTATACTACTTGTCTTAGTTTTTTACCTGGTTTATGTAGTTTAATGAGTCCAGGATCAGTATAATTATTAGCAGTCAGTCTCAGTTCTTAGTAGTTTTTTCAATATAGTTAGATTTATAGTATTTTTCTATATATTTATTTAGGTTTGTGGACAAATCTGGACCTGGATTATTTCTAGTTATTCGATATGTGTTTTTATCATTAATAAGATATGTAATTTTAGTATCATAATTTTCTTTTAGCCTAAATGTAACTTTCATCTTTTTGTCATATTTGATTATGTCAGTATTATTTTTAGAAATTTGTTGACGCTATTTACATCTTTATTTAGTGGTGTTTGTCGTATAAGTTGTTTGTTATTGTAATAGTTATTTATATTGCAAATTCTGTTTCTTGTAAAAGAATAGGTTTACACTATGTTGACATAATTAATAAGTTCAATTTTTGAATTCATTTTTATTTTTATAATAATAGCTGACGAGTTGGCAGACCAGATTGTACACATGGAATAGAACATTGAACTGACAATACAACTCAACCTGTTGCTAAACCTAATGCCTGAGAATTGTTAATTTTTATTATTTAATTTGAAAGAACATGAAAAGTGAGTATAAAAGTTTGTTTTAATATAAAAATGGATTTTAATAATTTTGATTGTATCAGTATTTTTCTGATTGTGTAGGGATTCCTTTTGATGATGGGCTGAATAAGTTTGAAACGTCCCAATTATTGTATGAATTTATAATAAAAATTGATACATAAGTATATTATATTGTGCAAAACTGTGATATTTAATGTTCTTCTGAATTTCTCTTTCTTATATTTAGAATGAAGAAACTGACATTTTTATTGTTTGACAGGATTTCCCCTAAATTGTTGTTTTTCTCACTTATGAACATCTTTTTATTTTCTCTCTCTAGTACTTCCTTTTAAGGAACCTCTGCCTGTAGAAATCTACACGCTACAGCCTCCTCCATCTCTTATTTTTCCCAGGAGCTTCAATTCTATCTTCAGTAATTCTACTTGACCAAACTATTCCAACTTTTCTCTATTATATTTTTGTAGGAATATCTGCTTGTTATCCCCTTGGTATTCATTTATATTTTCATTTTGTTAACTTTCTCTTCTTGTCCTTCAGACATCTTTTTCTGTAGATACTAACATTCCCGCCCCAAAATTTCTAATACTGCCCAATACTCCTTACTAGAGTTGTATCAGTCTTGAGCAAACAAAACATAAAGATCCGGTCATCTGACTAAATGAAAGAAACCAATTCTTTAGTTAAGGAATCCTCTGCTGGTGGTGTTTTTTTTCGGAAATGAATAGGTCCAGGAACAAAGCCTAGTGTACATTTCCTTCCTTATCTTTGGATGTTCTACCTCTGAGTTATTACTACTTGAGCTGTCTGTCATTGTGTAAAAGTTGAATATTTCTGAATAAACATTTGCATTCAGGTATTAAACAATAGAAAACGTATTTTAATGAAAATACATGTAATCAAAAATTTGAATGTTATGATTTCTTTTTTTTCAAATGTTAATAAAGTGTGACCCCCAGTTCACACTTTTTTCTTATAATTCTTTTGGCATTTTTCCTTCGTGCTGGTCAGCAGAAAGGTGGTATGCCCTATTCTTAGTTTAGGCACCCTTAGATATGGCCTACCCTGATATGGCTGGCTTCCAGCAGGCAAAGGGTGGGTCTCCCCTTACCCAGAAGAGCATAGAAATTTAGCTGAACATCATAAGGAGGGTGGCATTCACCCATCCAGTAATGGCTGAGTTCAACTCTCTCAACTTAACATTGATCAACCTCATGGTTGTTGCTTGCTAGCACTTGGATAGGAGACTGTCCTTCTTATGCTTAGGAATACTTCTGTTCATCATATAGGTAAGTGCTGAAATTGAAATAAAGTCACTCTATTATGGGTTGGTTTGCTGAAAAGGAGTGGCATTAAAAAAATATATAATCAATTTATTAGCATTTACATTTCTTGAGTTATAAATCCTTTTACATCAATTAACAATTAGCAATCCTCTTAGTTCTCTTTTTTCTCTAAACTAAAAAAAATATTCTGTTTCAGGTGTGAATGTTTGTTGAAGCCAATTACTTTGTAACACTTATCTTTCAGTCTGTGATATTGATGTGTATTTAATAAATAAAATAATCTGTTAAATTAAACTACTGTTCTAATTATTAATTTTATAAATGTTAAGTTGTGCAGTATATATTTTTACATACATATTAAATATCTTTAGTGGGAGTGAAATTACAAGTAAAGAGCAATATGATAGTGGAATTTCTTGGGGGGGAGTGGACAGATAGGCTTTAGGTCTCTCCTGTATTTAATACCAATTATGCCCCATACATGGCCGAGTTTAAAATAAAATAATTGACTCCCAAGGCTCATCAAATATCCTAAAAGGTACTAAAGTGATATCTCATTAATACCTCAATGATTTCAGAGTCAAAGGTTTATTACCTAGTTGGAATAAAGAACTTTCTTGTCAACGATTAATTAGTAGCATTCTAACGAAGTTAGACAGTAGCTGTAGACTTATAATACTATAGGTTTCTCTCTATTGCATTGAGGTTTTGGCAAAATCAAGCATGATCTGGACTTCACAGGTGACAAAAACTCTTAGAACCGTAGATAAAATTTTCTCATGAGAATTAAATAATTAATAATTTAATACTGTTTAATGCTG
The DNA here is from genome assembly GCA_930367205.1 of Acanthosoma haemorrhoidale. Taxonomy (NCBI): domain Eukaryota; kingdom Metazoa; phylum Arthropoda; class Insecta; order Hemiptera; family Acanthosomatidae; genus Acanthosoma; species Acanthosoma haemorrhoidale. Next base: position 25,588,748 of record OV884009.1, on the reverse strand, counting down.
ATAAAAGAATTTATGTCTCTTGTGTTAAGTGTTAAGTCATGACTAAGCCTGAATTTGGCAAAAGGTCACCATATTAAATACAGGAGTGACCCAAGGCAAGGCTTTACTTTGAAGTTCTTATTTTTCAAGAACTACAAATACATAAATATGTTAGTGACTGCTTCTAATTTTATTGCTAAGTCTGTGATATGTTTTGTATATTGTAATAATATAAACAAATATTTATTTAAAATTTTAATTGCTACAATCATTAATTTATGTTAGTTTAAAATATAGTATTTTGCCAAAAATTGGTTATTGTTATTTATTTTACCACCTAGCTTCTCTAATTATTATTATTTATTGAATTAAAGCAAAAAGAAATAAATTACATTTGTTGTTAAGTAAATTCTATAGTTAAGTAATGACATCTCTGTAATAATTTAGACTTTTTTGTTTCTTCAATCCCTAACTCTTTGTGTGCGACAGTGACCAGGTGTCAAATGATAGGACCGAGTGATCAGCTGTCAAGGTCATGAACCCACTAGGTGACACAGGCCTTTGTGCCATTACTTCTTTTATATTTTAAAATTTAAAGTTATTAATACATTTGTCTATATGTTTTCTTCTATTCTTTTTTATGCAGGCTGTACATGTATGTGTATCATCTAACTCCCACTGTAGCAAAATAAGGCCACTTAGCGTCAATTAATCCTAGTCTAGTCTTATTCCACAATTCTTGGTTGGAAATTACCTATGGCTTTTGGATTCTCCTACAGCATCTATAAATAAATACTTGAAGGGTCACTAGTACTTTTCATATTTTGGAGGCATAAAGGACTGCTTAATGAAAATTCGTTTTGAAAAGCTGGAACTTGTGCTCCTAAGGAAATGTTTCTGCTAGGATATTTCCTAAATTTCTTCTGTTTTTTTATTATTTTATATTATATCCTTTGATCAATAAAGAATTATACAAAATCATCAATTATACAAGACCCTATGTGTACCACTAAAAATATAAGAAAGGGTGAATAAATGCCTTTACTCTCTAATGAGTTACAAAACACAGAAAGTCACTTCTATTTAGTTGTAAAAAATTTCTAAAACTTACCTTGTTTCTGATTATTTCTAGGTTATACCTATAGTTGCCATTGATTGAATAGGATATAGTTATTGATATAATATAATTTCAGATAATGTTAAGAAGTTAGTTAGGAGTTAATTAATCAACTTCTTATTTTTACCCTGTATCAGGAGCAGGAAAAAATTAAGAAAACTGTTGAAGTATTGTAAGTAAAATGTTGGCCTACCCCAATTCTTTATTTTACATTAAAACATTCTTAACAGTCAAACTGTCATCCTCGAGTATAACCTGCAGAAATATTAGCCATTTTACACTGCGAGTTCATTGTTAGCTGATAGTATATCAATGAGCTAAAGAGTTTGATGTGAAATCAGCTTAGGTTGATGATAAAGCTATGTTAAGTTCTCATTAAGTTTATTTGTCAACAACGTTTTGATGTATATCGGCATGAGGTGAGGTCCTAGTGAGAAGAAGGATGGTGTAGACTATTTAAAACATTGCCAAGACATGGAAGATTTCCTTTAACATTTGTATAAAAATAAAATATAACAATTTTGTATTTGTTATAGCTATAACATGTTAATTTTACTTCAAATTATTATATATATATATAATCCTTTATTGTGCTAAAATTACAATCTGCCTTTTTAATTATTTAAGAATTTTAATTAATTTTAATTTTAATTATTATTTTAAGAAAGAAATGGTGATAGGTTGATTGACGAAAAGGGGTGACCTAAGGACACTTTTTAAAAGTAATTTTATTAAAATTAAGTTAATTTTAGGGAAGTGAGTTTTCTGTTGAAATAATGTTTCATACCTCAATATAAAACCAGGTACCAAGTACCCCCAAAAGGGGACTTCATGATTAAAACATAAACTCTAGTGCAATTTTAAAAGTTCATGTGTTAATTAACTTTAGACTATTACAAAGCTAAATAAACTCAGTGTAACTGTAGTGGAAACAGACGCTGTTAGAAGACTGAACCTGCAGAGGAGTGGGAGGAATCTGTTACTACCCAAGTGTGTGAGGTGTAGCCTACCTCACGAAACAAAAGACTGACCCAGAGACGCCTCAATTCCCCTATGGTGTTCAAATTGCGGGGAAGGCCATGTAGCCTCCTATCAACAGTACCCGTATAGGCTTAAACTCCTACAGGCCACGGAGCTTCGACGCCAGGCTCAAAATATCTCAACCGGGCCGGAAAAGGCTACATACATGCCTGCCCCCCCCCCCTATCCACCACGACAAACCGCCTTCTACTCACAGGTGACTTCCGGCCAAACCTGGGCGCCAGAAGAAATCCCAGCATCCATGCCTCAACCCGCTGCTAACACAGACGCTATGTTCAATATGATGAGCGCCATACTCACAGCGATGAGCCAGCTCACCGGGCTGGTAGAGAGGGTCTTAGCATGGCTGGACAGGGCATCCAACTGATCGGCCATGTAATTTTAAATTACAACGTTTGTGACCTTCGGGCCAAACAAGCCGACGTAAAGATGCTTCTACGGTGCCACTCACCAGACGTCTCTGTCCTTACAGACACTTTGAAGAAGATACATTTCTGCCTGCCGATTCCAGGGATGTACTGCTTAACGCTACGACACTGAAACCATTTTTTTTTTTTTTATTTCAAAACCTCAAACAAAAATACAATGTACAAAAAGAAAAATAACAAAATAATTGGATTACATATTTCTCCTCTTTCTGCATTTACATGCATTTGGCGGAGTGCATAAATATAATAAAATTTTTATTGTCGTTAAAAGTTCATCGTTCTTATACAACACTAGGTGATGAGGCTCACCTTCTATTTGTCACCGACACCAAACACATACTGCTAGGGAGTTACCTGAAACCACCTCAGGGGGAGTGGCAGTGTTAGTGAAGCACGGCGTACCCTGCAAACGGCTACCCCCACCTTTGACTCTAGGCCCCGCCCACTATATCGTAACGCTCCAATTACGACTCAGCAACAACATCATAGTGTCAGGGATCTAAAGAAGACCGCGAGCCAATTGCGACTCAGACAAGCTCCTGCTCACTGCGATATCCCAGGACCGAAGGCACGCCATCGTGAGTGACTTGAATGCCAATCACAGCTGGTAGAGCAGCTCTAGTGCGCTACATCACCAAGACAACATTCACGGTTCTCCACCCTACCGACCTTCAGATACTTTGCCAACCCCCACAGGACTTCTACACCCAACCTACTATTAATGAGAGGAGATAAAAGCCCATATAATAACCATAGGAGCAGTGGCGTAACTATATCATCTGGGACCCGTGGCAAATTCCTTTAATGGGGGCCCTATCATTAAGCTTTATTATACTTACGAGTAGTTTAGTTACCCACAACCAATAACAATTTTCAATTGAAAAGAACATGGGTTTATACATTTACAATAAAATAACAATTTAATTTCAACAAGATATTTATGAAGAAAAATCCACTTGGGTCGGGGGCCCGTGGCATTTTGCCAGCCCTGCCACCCTGTAGTTACGCCTCTGCATAGGAGGATAATCGATTACGCCGCTCCAACCACTATGGTGGCTAATACTAACACAGCAGCCTCACCGGGTGCTCCACCTTGGCCTTCTAAAAACTGGAAGGCGACATAACAGAGCCACCAGCTTCGAGATACAGGTACGGTGAGGCCCGGTGGGGCCTCCACAAACACCTGACCAAGACCGAGCTACCCACAATTGCGCCTCTAAGACACACCTGGGATATCGACTGCGCTGTCTATCAACTACAAGATGTCATCGACCAAGCCGCCGACGCCTCGATTCCGAAATTTGCTCCGCCACCTCCTTCTCTGAAGGAACCACTGGAACACATTCTACAACTGATTAGACAGCGCAACAATATCAAGAACAGGTGGTTTAGAACCAAAAACAGGGAATTTAAACCAGTGTTGAATGGCCTCACAACACAAGTAAAGTCCCTGATGGCCCAGTGGAAAAACTCGGTATGGGAAGACTGCCTAACGAGCCTACACGACGATCACAAAAGCATGTGGAGAAGACCTGCCGATCGAAAAAGAGCAGTGCAAGGCTGGTTGTATACGGGCAGTTCAACCCTCCCGCCGCACAGGCAGACATCTTGGCAGATCACTACGGCGCATCGAGTCAGGCCGAACCAATCGGAGCCCTCTCCCTCCCCACCAGGACCGAAATCTAACCGTCTCACAGGCAAGTTGCTGCATTCATTCGGTGTACCAACGGGGACGATGGGATTCAGAACGTCTTGCTAAAGCAGCTAACCAGAAAAGGAATATCCTACATTACCAATGTAATAAATTCCTGCTTCATACTTCATTATTTCCCTCAGACATGGAAGCACGCTGTGGTCGCCCCTCTCCTGAAACCAGCGAAAAGCGGCTATGAGCCATCTCACTACCGCCCTATCTGTCTGCTGACTCATCTATCGAAGTTGTTTGAAAGAATCATCCACCTACATCTCTTCGAACACTGCGAGGGACATGAAGTCATCCCACCAGAGCACAGAGCAGAGTGGTTTCAGTTCAGGCTTAAGCGCGAACAACAACCTGGTGAGACTACAACACCACGTCGCGTCGAACATCCGGAGTAACAGAGCTACCGCAATGGTCTCGCTGGATTTCTCGAAAGCCTTTGATCAGTGGACCACTACACCCTGCTTCAACATCTGAAGGAATTTGATTTCTCGGAACAGCTGCAGAACTTTATGACTTCGTATCTCACAGGCAGAAATTTCTTGGTTTGTATAGGCACCACGTCTACCACCAGAAAGAAATACACTGCTGGTGTCCCCGAAGGGTCAGTGCTAGGCCCTCTGCTGTCTTACATATACACCGCCCACATCGTAGGAGCCTCGTACCCCGAATGTGAGGTGTCGGCGTACGTGGACGACATTGGTATACAGCACCAGCCTGAATCCCACCAGAGCACTGAAATTTGTAGAGGGTGCCAGCCAACTCATTGCTGAGAAGCTCAATGCTGTCAATATCAAAGTAAACCCGGCTAAGACGCAAGGGATCGTTTTCAGCTACAAAACAGTAAACTAGTAAGCTACCAAAATCCTTCGTCTTAGACGGGAAAGAATGCAACGTGAGCAACAAAATCTGCTATCTAGGTATTACTTTTGGTAGACATCTGTCTTTCATCACGCATCTCAGCAAAAAGTTGAATAGTGTCAGAAAAACCTTTTACAGGCTAGGTCACCTACTTAACAGTCCGGCCATATCAGTACGCCTCAAGCTGCTGATATACCAAAGTGTCCTGAGACCGGCCCTAATGTACGGCACTTCGTTGTAAGATACCTAACCCCCAACACTCTAACAAGGCTCCAACAATTTCAGAACAGAGTCCTCCGCCCCTCCCTCGCGCAACCCCGTTCCAGAGGATGAAAGCAGCCGCAATACATGAAAAATATGAAGTGCTCACCATTCAAGATTTTATCAAGAGACGGCACATCAAATTTGTTGACTCTTTTTGGCACTGCCATAATCCTCTTTTCAGTGACCTACAACCCCCACCATTACCCGTCAGATGGAAGCACTGATGGTCCGCAGAAGCATGGAAGCAGATAGACCTTCTTGACCCCAAGCCCCCTGACGGGGACTGACCGACCCACACACAGCCGAGTGAAAGCAGTCGATCTCCCGGCCGATTCCCCGTGGGGTCGGGGGGTAAGGTCGAAACCTCGGCCACCGGCTGACTCAGCCAGCCCTGCCATGGGGGAGGGGGCACTCACACCAGGCCCGACCTGTTCGACTACCTATGGCCTAGACCCCTAAGCTCAACCCTCGGTGGACTCTCACCACCGTCCCGATATCACCCACACCTCTCCCGAGGCCCTCCACACTCCTCATTCTCTACACTCATCCTTCAAATGGGACTCCCCCTAGTGAAAGGCTATTACCAATCCAAGATAAGTAGTATCCTTTTTATTATTCCCTTATCCTATTTTTATTATTTTGAGAGATATGAGGGGGGGATCCCAAAAGGGTGGGGCAGTGCAGTTGCCAATAAATAGCAGCTGATGCTACACAAAGCACATATGGGGGTCTCCCCTTAGAGAAAGGCACTCATCAGTCCTAAATAAATTTTTCCTTTATTTTTCCCACATCCTATTTTTATAAGTTTGAGAGCTTAGAAAAAAACAAAAACAAAGCACAGTCAGTCGTGAATCAGACTTGTATAGAGCTGGTTACTAGATCTTTACAGACTACAGACTGGGGGATATGAGAGTGACCACATGTGTTAGACCAGAGAGTGAAAGCCAACATGAGAAGATGAAGAAACCTGCCCACCCAATTTCCAGCAACAAGAATGTATTGATATTATTAGAAATAAATGTTTATATTAGATAATTATTATTTAAATTACTTATGAATTTCTTCAGTCAATTATGTTCTTATGAAACAGGTAAAATTATGCTCGAGAACCATATAACTAAATGAAATATCATAAAATAAACTATTTGTCTTTGTTTATAAGATGAGTTTAAGCAATAAAAATTTCAAGTAGCCTAACAGGGCCCAGTGCTATCCTAGACAACTGATATCTGATCATAGGCTGAACTGTGAAATTGTCCCTGCACAGCTGACAAAATCTTCTTGTCAAAGCTGTTCCTAAAGAAGAGGAGATGGCTGATGCAGGCTAGAAAAATAATCCTTTTTCATATTTAATTTCAGTAATTAATACCACTCTGAATAATAATTAAATATGAACACTTCATTGAAACAGTCAAAGAAGGGTCTGGTTAACCTGCCCTCTTTAACTCTTGCGAAGGCTGCTTATGAATATTTATATTGTTGATAAGTATCCCTCGTTTGGTCTCACTAAGGGATTAGGCCAAATTTGGCCTGAACATTCTTTATGAAATTTTTATTAATGAGTTTTCACTCCCTAACAATAAGAAAGTATAAATTGTAGCCAAGACGGATTATTATTATATTTGTATATTTTTTTCTCTACCCTTTTGCAATTTTCTTTTATAACTGCAGTAATACACTGGTAGGCCAGGAGTAGATTCATTATTATTGCATATTTTTTTAAAATTTTAAATCCTACTTAGAATGGTTCTAAGTCTTTTAGGTAGATTTGTAACCTTTGTACTTCACCCTTTTTGGCATTGTAGATATACATCTCTGGAGGGTCGTCTAATCACAACACTGTGGTTGTAGATAGATGAGTTAATTAGCATTAACTTGAAAATTATTATAGAGTCATGCGATTTTCACTTATCTTTTCTTCCCATATAAAAAACTATATTTTGTATATGTATTAAGTTCACTAACATTAAATCTATAATTCTATACCTTTAGGTGTAAATGACCATTAAAGCTTGGCCAATTTTATATTATTTCATTTTGTAAAAGGTTCAACTTCTTATAATTATTCCTATGAATTAAGCCCATTCGATTTATAACAGCAAAGCTTTCTCCCATTTCATTGGTTACCACCACCAGTGACAAGCATTTCAAATTAATGATCTTAATTAGCTCAAGAACTGTTAGTTGGTATGTTTCATTCAGTAACAATAGTAATTTACTTCATTCACTGGAGATCTATAGGAAACCTCTCTTCGTATTTGACAATTTCAGATTTATAGTGCAATCTGGGTGCAGATGCTCAGTGCAACCCTGTCAGTAAGTAGTATGCTGCTAGAACCTTTTGTTGTTAAAAGTCTGGCCATAACAGACTAGAAAATTCAGTACCAATGAGCAGCTTCGAGGTAAGACAAATCATTACCATCTTTGTATATAGAAAACTACTAGTCTGGATATTTTTATTTTATTTGCGTCTTCAGATATTGGTTATAGTAAAATTCTGGAAAAAAATTTAATGGAAGTATAGAAAATTAAAGAATAATAAAGAATAATCTATTAAAATCAGTATGTACCACTAATTTTTATTATTTGCATTATATACTTTATCTTTTGTAACATCTTGTAATTTATTTGTTCATTATCTTTAATGTGTTTTAAACCCTAGAATAAAAAATGGAACTTTAAATTTTAAATAGCTACTGCCTTTTTTTAGGGTTTCATTAATTTTTTTCAAAATTAGAAACCCTTATGTTTTCAGCGATGTGTCGGACTTCTATTACGAGAATATGTAGACATGTAAAAGGCCCAGCAACTATATACTATTTATAAATAAATGCAGTAATTACGCCTGGTAGCAAAACTAAGCCCTATCCATGTATGAATGCACAGTGATGAAAGAATAATTAGCTCATATTTTTTTATTTATATTTAATAAAATATTCATAAACATTGGAAGAATGTTAATGGTAATGGGCAGAACATTTGTCTAACTAACCAGAACAATACTTACTTGAAGGTCATTAACAAAACCAAAGGAAATCCATTGACATAGATTAAGTTAACAATAAGATTTTATTTTATATGGAATTGTATGAACATTAACACAACTGAGAGCTGATGCTTGTGGCTTGAAAAATTACTTTACCAACTTAATTATTAGTTATATTATGACAAAATACCTACTCTAATCTGGAAAAACTTTCTATAAACTCTATCTAAGACCAACAATTAGTCTAAGCCGGCTTTAGTGTATCTGCAACTTCCTCATTGTGAAGTGTCTATTGGAGCAAAGGATACCATTTATTTAACATAGGAACTATCTGGGGATTGGGAACCATCTCTTCTAGAGTCCCCCTTCATCAGCAGTGTGTTTACAGACTGTCTAATATAGGGAAGGTTCGACTGTGTTCTTTTTAAGTTTCTTGGTATTTATTATTAGGAGGGAACTCTCCTGTCTGGTGGGAAATGTTAAGTTTCCTTAGAAGGGTGGCAGGCCTATCTTATAAGATTGTAATATTTTTAAAAATTATTGATTGATATTATTTTTATTTAAAATAGTTACTTACAACAGTACTAACAATAGAGTTCTAAATGATAATTAACATTGGCCAATCCACATATTGTATTTTTTTTTTTTAAAGAAGTAAACAAGTATGACTATGTTATGGCTTTTTGTCAAGCAGTAAAAGGAGGAATGTGCATTGTTGCCTGTTTAAGTGATCATGAGGCTTTGAACTTTTGGGTTTGGTTTTTATTGAAGCTGTTATAGTGAAATAAACCTTCCAAGCTACAAGCCATTGAACAAATACACTTACAAGAGCTCATAAATCTACTTATGTCAAAAGCCACTTGTAAACAAAAAATGAAAACTTGTAATGTTTCAACCAGGAAATTAACATTATTATAACAAATATTAATGTAAAATAAATATCATTAGCAGTAAGAAAATGAATTTTCACAAAGGCCACAACTCTGTATGTTCTTCTTTATTTTTTGTGACATCAAACAATTGTCAACTTTTTCCCTATTCAAGCATCTTCTGGACTAAGATTAACATATTACAAGTATAAATAACAAATAAACATTTTAAAACAAACATTGACACAAGTCAATGTAACTTCATTAAACTAATACATCTTGATATTAATTTATCAAATCTGAAATGGCAATTTTCTACAAAAATTAATAAATACATTTTTTTAGATGAATGGGTTCTCGGAGGAAGGGCATAAACCCACTAGACAAATCTTTTGGGACCAATAGACCTTGATCCAAATGCATCATATTGATTTTTATTGAATTATCAGTAGTCGTCAAATGTTGATGAATTGTAAAAATGTGTGGACTGATGCCCTTGTTCCATGATTAAGTTAAAAATGAATATGAATGCGTTAGGATAAAAAAAAAATGCTGATATTTTTGCACATATGTTTTATTTGAGGCCAAAAAATTTAAAACAGAACAATAAAAACCTTAAAGTAGATATGATAATTCTCTAAATGTGTCCATTCCTGTCAGTATCAGCTTCATATTCCTCACTTCCTATAAGACGATGAAGTCAGCTCCAGGAAAAATTTCTTATATTTCTCTGGTATGTATTCAGAGTTTTTTCCACATTGTTTATCTTTATTTACCCTGAAGGAGAGGAGTACAGACTGGATACCTTTCAATGTGAATAGGTGTGTTCCACCTTTTAAACAAAAAATATATCAATTAAGCTATTTCAATAAAATTAGAATGATAACACATTCTTCCATGAACCCGTTCAAATTTGTTATTAAAAGTTTTTTGGAATTACTTTTAATGGATTAACAATTATAATCAATGGCTAGTGTTGTTTATCCAGAAAAAAAAACACCTGTGACAGCAGTGAGGGCTTATAAAGCTGAAAGCTTAATTCACCGTCATTATTAAAATATTGGCCGGTTGTGACAGGGTGTAAATGAATAGCAATTTTATGTTTGACAGTATTTCAATTAATAAAAATGTTAATCTCAAAGTAATTATAAAATGGCTTAGACGAGGAAAGAAGATCTTCTAAGAATTATTGATGAGGAAACAAACAAATATACATTAATATTAAAGCTGAAAAATGAAGGGTATGAGACAAAAATGTTTATAAATTGTCCTTGTTTAAAATATTAAGCCCAGAGTCCAATAGGCACTTGCGGACCCACACTAAACTGGGCAGGCCAGAGTTACTTATGGCAATGGTCCTCATGTTTGACACTCCTCTGTGTAAGAGATGAAATAAGGAGATAGTAAGGTTAAAAGGGTTGATGAGATTTCTTAATCAGAGACCCTAGCACCACGTGCAAACTCAACATCTGTCACTGAGGCGAAGAGGATGTTAATGAGCCAATGGATGTTGTCTGAAGATGTTGAAGGTTGGAGCTGGCCGACTAGATGCGTCTCGCACAAGAATTGCTTCACATTTGGTTGTTTTATATAAAAACTGCAGGTTGCCACAAAAATTTTAAATAAAAACTTTCCTTTGTGGACTGAGGATCGACAATAAATAACTAGGCTGATGACGGTTACAGGAACCCCACCAGCCTTTAAAGTTCATTTTTCTATTTGCCGCCGGATCCGGGCCATATTTGGACCGTTTATTAAGAATTTATACAGTGATCACAGTACGGCTCTGGCGCTTGAAGTAAGAGGACCTATGTTGCTGACTACCGGAGATTATCCCCACCACATCTGCATCTCTCGCCTCAGTACAGTCTATCTTCTTTCTCTGGCGAGGCGCCAGCTCTTCTGAAACACTCCTGACCAGGACTAGCCAGTCCTGGGCAATAGAAGTCATTCTACACTTAAGTTCCGACCCCCTCAGTCAGGGGACTTATAAAAGTCACTGAAAAGTTAAATTTTTTTTGATATTATTTTTGTTTTAGGACTATAGAAAAAAAATTTCTATTTTGTTTAGGGCAAACTGAGGAGAAACTTTGCCGAAATAAGTTTTTTGTAAACCCAGTAGATTCTTGGGTAAGTCGCCTTTAAGTTGTTTTTTTTTCCTTTCTTCCAAGTTGGAAGAAAGGCAATGTTATTGTTTTATTTTTTGTGCATCCACTACAGGGACATGCCTGGAAATTTAGGTTTGCCGGCTGGAGAGGAGCAAGCGACCACCTCCCCAGAGGGAGCACGGGTGGAAGGTGGGAGTCCCAGCCAGGTTGGTTCCCCTCCTTGCTGGATGTTAGGGTCCTCTCCCAGGACATCCAGATGAAGAGGAAGAGGACCAAAGAAGATACTGAGTTCCAGGAGTATTCTACGAAGACTTCCCTCCTTGCCTGAGCACAGGAAACTAGGGATAGCTTGGGCCTCTTCGTTGATCTGCGAGACAAGAAGCTGACTGATAGAAGACTTTCGTGACCATTGAGGGCAACCCGCTGGACATAATGAAGACCCAAGCAACTCATCCAGGAGCCCTCACTGCGGAGCATGTTGTGCTCTCTTGTCGTGCTTTGGGACCTACAAGAGCACGGCTGCTCCGCTCGATAGGGCATTCAGCCTGGCCGAGTCCGACCTGCTGTCGCTGGTCAATGAGGAGAGAAGATACGAGGGGTTCAATGGATTCATCGGGGAGTTGAAGCAGCTCCAGGGCACCGGGCACTTCTCGATTTCTAGGGGAGTGGCGTGGGGTGAGCAGCTGTTCCTTTAGGGAGGCTCACCAAAAGACAATGATGTACTGCCGGTCGGGGTGGATTCACTGTAAATATAGGATAAGATAGGACTTAAAAGAATTTAGTTAGGTTATAAGAGTAGCTATATTTTAGTTTTTAAGGGGAAGAGGATGCACACCCCTTGTAAATATAGATTTAAGCTTATTGTAAATAGTTATAAGTTACGATAAGTTTGTAAAAATATATATAGGCTAAGTTAGTTTGTAAAAATTCCTTATCTAGTAGTATGTTCGTTTATTTTTGATTATTGATTTATTTTAAATAAAGACATTAAACAGAATAATACTAAGGTGCAACTATCCCATTGCACCGGAATACGTGCACCACAGGCGACGTACCCCCATGACCACGCTTTCAATGTTCAAGGAAATCGGAGATTTCGGGTTGAACTAGTGTTTCAAGAGGTTAGAAAGAATGGAGTTTATGCAATGGTCATTTGCTGATGTAGGTTCAGGATTTTTTTTTTAAAGTTTTTTTTCCAAGAAGTTGTTTAGACTCAAGTTTAGAAGGGAAAAATTGTAAATATGGAGAACAGGCAAAATTACTGGAACGCATAGTTTTATTAACTTGATGGGGATTCCGTCAGGAGTAGCAGTGTTAGCGCGTGCTCTCATTACAGATGTTATTAGGTATGTGGGAGAAATATATTTAAAATAAAAACCATTCCCACTAAATGAGGGCTCGCAAGAACTATAGGATAAGGGGGATGGTGTGAAGAGGTTAAGGAGGTAGAAAAAAAATATGAGTTTAGCTCATCTGTTGAAACGTGGAATACTTCTGAGGAAGCACCAGAGGAGTCACAGAAGGACAGTTTTCTAAGGAGTTGCCATTTGGATTTGGAATTAGGGGAAGAGGAAAGGGTTTCATTAAAGTGCTTGGTACTTTTCTGGCCGGTCTGTCTGTCACCTGGGTCAAGTTGTGGAGTACTCTGAATGCCTGATAATCATCTACAAGCTTTGTGCATCTGAAGAGTCTTCAGCCAGCCTAACTAACTACCTAACCAAATAGGTAACTACCTAACCAAAATAGCCTAGGCAGTAATGCATAGTCTATTGACAAGACAACCTAAATCTTTCTAATATTCAATATAACATTAACTACTACTGCAATGAAATATTATGAATTTAAATATTAATTATTTTTTATGAACCCAAAATATCACTGCAATATATATGAAAAAAGTGTGAGCTTATGTGGTGGGTGGCTTGTTTTTAATTTTAATGCATATACAACATATAAATAAGCCAAGAAATGTTTATTTTCATACTTTATATATACTTCATAGGACAACTGCTTTGACTATTTTTTTTTAAATAGGCGATGTTTGCCTTGGCTGAAGGAAATCTTCCAAAACTTAAATTATTGAATAAGGATAAAATAATTATAAATGCTATCTTACAAAACAACTATATTAATATCACATTTTATTTAATATGATCAACTATAACCTATCACATTTCATCTCTCCCCCAGTAGGTGCTGGAGGTAAACTGATAAATGTTTAATTCACAAGTTTTATTTAGATTTAAATGTTTTTGAGATAAATTTGGGTTTTACTAACATGCATGATTTTAACAATGAGCAAATATTTCTGATTATTACAGATTGGTTGGCAGTTTAACAAATTAAACTTACTTAAAGATTTTAGCGAGTTATCTTTTTTAATTTTATTATAAGATGTTTTTAAAAGATTACATCTGTAAGTTCAATTTTTTATTTGAATAAGTACTATTGATAATTTTTTAGTCCAGAAAATGCCTGAATAAGTGGTATGGCCTATTATAAATGTACACATTTGAGAGACATAAGGTCTATTGTTTCATAATTTCTTCAATACTACTTACCAAATACCTAAAATAATAAAAAATGTTATTTAATTGCTGATTAACAGTTACATATATTATTTTATTACACAAAGAAGTAGCAACATCAGCAGCAGCAGGAGAAGGCTAACTAATTCAAGTTTATGATTTGTGTCACTTTCCAACAATGTGGTAATTCGTCCAATTACACCAGTAGAGATATTCATCTATAATCTAAGAGATGAAAAATTTGAATACAAATGTCACTGTATTCCAAATTAGAATTTTTATTCTAGGTTGCTTATGTAGACAGACAGAATAATTGTAAAGCATTAATCACATATATTTTCATACAGTGGGATAAATGAGATCATTGATAACAATTAATTTTTGGCCAACAAAGTAGATTGCAATTTTATTTCAATAAAAAGATTTTCAAAAAAAAAGTAACTTAATTTTATTAACATTTTGAGAAAAGATTAATTTAAAATATAACTTTTAATTCTAAGTTATCCTCGTAAATATAGTTTTCCCCCTCTATATTTCGCCTTCTTTTTCCTTATGAAGGTATATTACAATTCATTTTTCTTTTATCAGGACAATTTGGCTATGTTGAAAATGCACTTCTTAAGAGTAATATTAAATAACAATGATAGTATTTAGAAAAAATATCTATTGATGCTGGTGTGTCTGTTCTAAATTTGATCTACTGATTAAAGCGATCATTAGTACTGGAATGAAATACATCCACTAAAAAACACAAAAAAAAACAAAATTAGTATAGATACGTTTGTTAGATATGCACAACAAATTTCAAAAGGAATTGAGAAAAATTTCCATGTAAAATATTTAATTACTTGGACCCTGATATTGTTTTATATACAAACACACACACACACAGATATATATATATTAGAATGTAAAGAATTATATTTGTTTTATAGAATATATATATATATATCTGTACCTCGGAGGGATACAACACTATGTCCATTTTTTTGTCCAAGTGAAAAAAACCCGTAAAAAAGGTTTTTTTTCATTTTATAACAACTGCATGATGTAAATAACAATAAATAGAATGTTCTGGTAAAATATTGTTTCAACATCTCAATAAATAGCTGTGCCAATACAAACACTTTTTGTTGAAAAAAAGTTTAAAACTCCTCTCCTGTAAAGTTATGAAAATGGACATAGTGTTGTATCTCTCCGAGGTACAGATATATAAGTTAAGGTTCGGACGTCGTAGTCAGCCAGCCTAATCCTTAAGTCATCGGGATGTAAACATCCCGAATGTATTTAGAGAGGCTTTAAAAGGCTCAAATAAAAACAGTCTTGTGACAACTCTCGTTCAGTAACTACATTCAACCTCTTTCCTTTTTCTTCTCGTTTTTCGTTGACAATCGTTAACTGGTGCCGAAACCCGGGAGCGGAGTGGGTTCGAGTCATTAACGTGCGAGTTGGTTTTTGTTTTTTTTTCCTTCTCATTCACTTTCGTGTGATTTAATTAAAGTAGGTAATGGTGGAATTGCGGCCGGCAGCATTTGAAGTTCCACAGTTACCTAAAGAAACCATGGCTGAAGCCCATGCGAACTCACTGGCATGGATGAAGGTGCGGGCAGTGACGTCACAGGACATGAGGAAAATGATCTCAGACCTCGAAAAATTTTCTGGGGAAATAGGTGAGTTGAATCATTTTCTCAAAGGTGGAGATAGGATTATGGAGAGGATACAAGCCAAGATGGACGAAGGGTTACTCGACCCAGGTGACGCTAAGTCAATAAAGGCAGACCTGGTGTGCAGGGTGAAAAGGAAGGTGCTGAACCTGATACAGGCGGACGAGGAAACCCCATGGGAGATAGTAAAGACGAGACTGAAAAAAGCATATGGGGGGGGGGACGATGGACCCCAGAGGAGGATATATTCCAAATGTTTCGAGAAATGAAATCTCCGAGACAGAATAGTGGACAGTATGCTGCAGTCCTGGTTGTCCGCTACAATAAAATAAATGAGAAAATGAGGGAGACAACTAGCGCCGATGAAGTGGAGGGCAGGATGGGATTCCTGTCTACAATTTTAAAGGTACAATTAGCGAAGGAGACGGGAAGGAAGGAAGGGTTCCCTAATGAGCGATCGTTCCTCGAATGTGCCCAGGCGATGATAGATGCTAGCGCAAGGGAAGAAGAAGTAAAAATGAACGAAGATGACAACGATTGGAGCCAGATCCCATATAGGAGAAACAGGACCCCAAAAGCAGCGTGGAAGAGACAGGAAACGCCGTTTGCCGGTTTACTTACTTACTCTTGGGGGACCCTGCGAAGTAATGGGAGAAGCGGTCGTGGGGCTGGAAGAATGGGCGAAAGTAATGGGTGACATAAAAGTACACGTCGTGGAAGACATGCCACGGGAATACCAGATAATAGTGGGGGGTGATTTACTGGGAAAAGTAGGCGCGCACATCGAAAACGAGGGTGAGAACTGGAGGATCAAAGTAGGGAAGCGAACCTATCGAAGCCGGGGGGGGGCGTAAGGGGCGAAACGGAGCAAATAGGAGCGGTTAAGAGAGTGGAGGATTGGAGGGAGAGTCTGCGGAGCGAGTTTAGGGATATTTTTTTCGCTGAAGGGGACAAGCTAGGAGCAACGGGGAAAACGCTACATGAGATCCCGGTAAAAGTAGAGGGGGTGACGTATGTGAAGGAGAGGCGGTATCCGCAAGCGCTCAGACAACACATTAGAGAGGAGATCGAGGATCTCAAGATCAGAGATAGCACGTCTCCGTATAATAGCCCTTTGTGGGCAGTGAAAAAGAAAAGTCGACCGGGAGAATGTGAGGAAAAATACCGAGTCGTGGTGGATTTTCGGAAACTTAACGATAATACCCTGGATGAAAAATATCCGATCCCGCGGTTCGAAGACATCCTAGACAGACTAAACGGTGAAAAAATTTTTAGCACATTGGACCTAAAAGCAGGGTACCATCAGATCAAACTAGCTGCGCATGACCAACATAAAACGGCGTTTTCGTTTGAAAGAGGGCATTTTGAGTTCACGAGAATGCCGTTCGGTCTCAAAAATGCTCCAATAACCTTTCAGCGTCTCATGGACGAACTTCTGAGAGGAATGGACGAATATATGTGCCAAATTTATATGGATGACCTGCTGATCTTCAGCCGAACGGAATCGGAACATATTCAACACCTCCGGAACGTATTTGAGAGATTAAGGGATTTCGGGTTGAAACTGTCAATAGACAAATCGTCACTGGGGCAGGAGCAGATTAGTTTTTTAGGGCACACAATCTCACAGGAAGGGGTTCAACCAGACTCGACGAAAGTAGAAGCGATCCAGAGAATGGAGGTGCCAAAAGACGTAAAAGGGATTCGGAGATTACTGGGCACACTCAATTACTACCGCCGTTTTGTGCCGGACATGGCAGAATATATGGTACCCATTAACAATTTACTACGGAAAGGAGCACGGATAATGATCACGCCGCTGATAGAGCAGAATATCCGCAAATGCTTGGCACGTTTGCAGGAGGCGCCGATTTTGACTTTCCCTAACTTTGAGAAGGATTTCACGATCACCACCGACGCAAGCGACTATGCCTTGGGGGCAGTATTGTCACAGGAAGGCGAAGACGGGAAAAGACCGGTGGCTTACGCGAGCAGACGCCTGACGGACACGGAGGCGCGGTACAGCGCTCTGGAACGAGAACTCCTCGGGATAGTGTGGGCCATTGGGCACTTCCGTCCGTATGTATTTGGCAGAAGGTTTCGAATACATACGGATCACCGACCTCTTCAATGGGTCGGAAAACTCAAAGAATCCTCCTCAAGGGTAACAAGGTGGAAGGAATTCTTAGCCCAATACAATCTGGATATTGTATATAAGCCAGGCAAAGACAACATCGTGGCAGATTGGTTGTCGTGCGCTATTATGGTGAACGCCATAGAAGAAGGGGAAACATCGAGCGGTATGAGGCAGTTCATTGAGGAATGGACGCCTGGAGAAGCGGGCAGGAGCAGCATGCGGAAAGATAGTGACAGGAGTGCGGACACACCATCAGACGAGTCTATAGGAGAGAGACCGTGTGATATGGAGACGACGGACGAAATTATCAATGATAAGCGGAGGCAGATCATGTGGAAAACTCAAACATCGGGTGCTCTGAAAATACTCCATAGTACGTACGGCAGGAATCAGATCGCGACGATTTGGTCACCACCGGGAGTTCGAGGAGATCAAATTTGTCAGGCTCTCAAGGACGTGTCCAAACCCGGCAAAACACACCATTTATTCGTGGGCAACGCGACTGTGTGGGACAAAATTAAAAAGCTGTGGCAGAAAGAGCTGTTGGGGGTGGATCGCTCGTTCATTCGGTGTCTTTCCGTGGTCCAAACCCTGCGGGACGAGGAGCAGCAACGCGAGGTAACACTGGTGTATCACCAAGGAAAAACCAACCACCGCGGTGGGCAGGAGACTGCACAAGCACTACGAAGGCGCTATTTTTGGTGGGGGATGCAGCGGACTATTCAGGAGGTAATCGGAGCATGCGAAGTTTGTCAGAAGACGAAATATGATAGACATCCCCCGCAGGGACTCCAGGAGGAATCACCCACGGCAGAAGCACCACTGACGGAGATTCAAGTGGACACCTTCACTTGGCGGGGTTTTAAGTGGGTCACTATCATCGACCCATTTAGCAAAGTGGCTATGGCCTACGCGGTGGGAGACAAGTCATCAGATTCCATATTACAAGCCCTCAACACATGGTTTCAATTCTACGGCATACCAGAGAGGATCTCGTCGGACGGGGGACGGGAGTTTGACAATGCAACCGTGAGAGCCGAAATGCAAAAACGGGATGTGGCATGGCATTTTAATACCCCCGGGCATCCCAAGAGCAGGGGAACCATCGAAAGGTTACACAGCACCCTCAGCGACCACTTACGCGTGTACCAGGTGGATAAAGGCCTGTCGGCGAACGTAGCGATGCCAATGGCGGTGGCGGCATACAACCACTCGATACATGCCATGACGGGGTTAGCACCCTTCGAAATTTTGTTCGAATTACGAGTGAGACCGAGGAACTGGCCAGAGACGGTGGTGGATGAGGGAATGGTGGCACAGCTCCATAACACCCACATACAGCTCGGAAAGATGTGGTACAAAGTACGCGATAAGATTATGCGCGAAAAATCCAAGCGCGTGGCACGGGCAAATTTGAAGGTGCGGGATCGCATAGGAGCAATATCGATTGGGACCGTTGTGTACAGAAAAGTCGTGTCAAATCGTAGTAAGGAACTTGTTCGGTATGAGGGGCCCTTTAAGGTCATCATAATTCGGGAACATAATCTCGTGACCATCGAGAGTATGACCACCCCAAAGAAGAGGCGAACCGTTCACATTGAACAGTTGAAACTCCCAACACAGGGGGGAGGGTGTTGAATGTGCGTAAGATGGTGTGCCCTCGATCCGATACGGAGCAACTGATCCGGAATCATATACTTCACATGTGCTGCGCAGAGAGAGTTTTAGTTTTCATTATTTATATTGTGGATGTTCCATTTTTTTTTTTACCTGGCAGCCACCGGGTCCAGGGCGAATGTATTATTTTTTGTTATTATTATTTTTGTTTTATTTCTGTATTATCTCTTTTCTTTGTGTCCTGTTTTTTTGTGTGGACTATGAATATATTAGACCGTAAACGTGATGTAAGGGATTACAGGCTGTGTGCTGCGTGCGGCGGACCTTGGAGTTTACGAAGAGATATGCGTAAACTGGCAGGGGGGAGTTAAGGTTCGGACGTCGTAGGCAGCCAGCCTAATCCTTAAGTCATCGGGATGTAAACATCCCGAATGTATTTAGAGAGGCTTTAAAAGGCTCAAATAAAAACAGTCTTGTGACAACTCTCGTTCAGTAACTACATTCAACCTCTTTCCTTTTTCTTCTCGTTTTTCGTTGACGATCGTTAACTTATATATATATATATCCGTACATACATAAAGGTTAGTTTACGCCTAGCCTTGAGTAAGGGTCATGCTCCTGTTCAAAGTGATCGGTAATTTTGAAAATATTGAAGAATAAAGGCCTATTCAAGAAAAAGCAACGACCAGAAAAAAGAAAATAGGAACCGAGGTTTGTTACTATATATATTTATTTATTATTTTAGACCGTAAGTCACATACACTATATACCTTAGGGCAACCTTACCTAAAAGACAGCATTTAGCTATAAAAAGACTGGTCCTCCATCCCAGTCTGGTGATAGGCAGTACCGTGTTTGAGTGAAAGGACATCTATAAAGCCACTTAGGTCTCCCCAGACAGCAGGTCAAAAAAGCAAACAGACCACGTACTTATCAGCTCAAGAAATTGTGCCATACCAATCTCAGATTATTTAGAACCTAAAGGTGGGGTGCAAACAAGGATAGCAGCCACTTCATAATGATTACAAGCATACACAACTGAGCAGAACACTGAAGCTCAGAAATGATCATACCATTAATTTTAGTGTTGAGAAGCTGAGAGACCCTTAATATTGTTCCAATAGGAGCATTGTCACAGATGAGAGGAGGATAAAACTGCAGATCCAGCGGAGGGTAGTGTAGAAAGTCAATTGAGGCAGGACATGATAATTGTCCTAGGTTTACAGGAGCATGTGCACAGATCAGGATGGTTAGACCAGGAAGCCACCAATAATAAGAAAGAGGCACACAAGAAAATCTTTTTAAGACATAGGACACAAGAACCATAGCAGGAGTATTCCAAACGAAAGACGGAAGAAAAACATTTTCAAAGAAGGAACAAGAGAAGAGATTATGGGAGAATTTTAAAATAGTTGGAAGACCTGAGGGATGTGAAAACCTTTTGCAGAAAGATAAAACCTTCCTTAAGCCAACAACACTGTCAAAACTGTTAGTCTTGACTTATCGTAGAATACAAGGAATGAAGTTGAGAAATCTGAGGAAAATAACAATAAAATACAGAAAATTAGAGAAATCTTAATGTGAAACCAGTTCAGGATTTACTGGAAGATTAATAATTATGCTAGTTTACACCTACTGTAAATGCTACCAAATCTCAAGTTCCCTATGAAGGTAAAGTGGCAGGAAAAATGTGTGGAGGAAGATACAGATCAACATGAAATGATATTATGAATGAATCTTTTAAAAATGAAAATTGGTTCAGTCCCAATACTGCTTAGCAGTGACACATAGCAACAACCTCATTAATTACATAATTTGGAATCATTTCAGCTTCTTTTAACATCTTAATTAATGAAAATATTACTAAAACAGTATTTTATTCTTTCAAAATTTCTTACATATTTAGCAAGAAATGAACGTTTATCCTGAGCTGAACCTTGTTCTTTTGCCTCTCGTTCTCGCTCAAGTTTAAGTATGTATGAAGTTAAATCTGGCCTGAAACAATAAATATATAAATGAAAATAAAGATGATTTCAGTAAACGGTGAACTACTGTACATTAAACAAACTAATACTTATAAATAGTCACCCAATAACAATGAACCATTAGAATTTCAATGACAATTATAAAGCCATGGATAACAAAAAAGTAACTGTCCTAACAATCCTCGATTTCTCTAAAGGTTTTGACACTACAGACCACTCCAAATTTGAATCCCTAACCTTTTCCAAAAGTTCACTATTATGATTCTGCACATTCCTTTCTGATTGTAACATGTGAAGTTGTCTCTATCCCATGTTCATACATACCTAATCATCTAATATCTTGTGTATTAACTCTAACTTCAGGTGTTGCCAAAGAGTATATATATCCTACACTTTTAATGCTTACATAAACGATCTTACATCTACCATACCCATGGCTCATACCATCAATATGCTGACAATTCCCAGATCTACCCATCTTTCTATCCTACGGAACTGCTATCCAGATTTTACAAAATTCAGGAGGACCTTAATAGAATCAGCCTTTGGGCAGACAGTAACAAACTATGAGTCAATACTGAGAAGTCTAAGGTTATTATCATCATAGGTTCCAGTTCACTTTTTAAACTCCTCCAAAAAACAAATTCATTGCTTGTGTAATCTTCCCAAGCAAACCCACTATTACTAATTTCATCCTTCATTTTCCCCTTCTATGACTACGATTCTGTGGTGTAAAATTGTCTCTGGGCATATATATGGGGTAGAATGAAACGAATGAACTATTTTGTTAGATTTGTCTTTGGGTCTTGTAGGGATTCCTGCCTCATGAGTCTGTACACCCAACTTAATCGGCATTATCCAGCTGTCTTCAGACAATTTTTCCTCTGCTCATTTCTGTTATAGGACATAAACTTCAAAAAATCCATCGTACATATTCAACTTCCTAAAATTTAAATCCTCCATTCACTCATGAAACACCAGAGTCTATCACTCTGATCTTTATATTTCTCTAATAAGACTGCATTGTTCGAAGAATCCTTGATTCTTCGACCTGCAAACCTCTGGAATTCTCTCTATATTTTCAAATGTGATGCTCCTTTACTTCCTACTTTCAAAGCCTGTTTCTTTCTTAACCTCTTTACCCTTCAGGCAGACATTACTTAGCAAACATTTTATTATATATTGTAATGATTCATATTATTACCAAAATATTATACTTTCTAAGTTCACACTTCCTGGAATATTCACCTATCCAACTATAAGTTGCTGGATTTTTCAAACTATACTGGCAGTTCCCCTAAAGTGTTGCTTGCTGAACGCTGTCAAGTATTTTCTTTGGCAGCTCTTGCATCTGGATAGATTCCAGCGAGTCCTCCAGGATCAAGCCATTGCAGGAAATGATTATCGGGAAAATCCCACAACTCTCCAATCTATATATTTGCCTTAATTCTTCTGCAAAATCCTTTGCTTTTTTTCAGCTGATATCTTTAGCAAATTGTCAAACACAGGCACTCCTATCTCATTAATCTGCTCCAGTCTTATTTTCATATTTAGCAATAAGATCTCTGGCCAATTATTTAAAACTTTGTGGTCAGTATTGAACGTGTGATCCTAGTAAATAGTGATATTATTCCCTGAGATGATTGGTGCTGGGTGTTATTGATAGTAGGGAGATTGGTCGCTTGACAAGTTTACTTTGTTGCTATGGCTTGATGAATAATTTTGCAGCATAATTATGTCTTTGCAGATATTCCTTCTCTGCCAGGATCTGATAACCTGGAGCCACATGCTGTATAGATTCCACCTTACTTCTGCACAGATGGCACAAGTCACTGATACCTTTCCCATAGATAGGCTTTCTATAGGCTCTTGTGGCAATGACTTGCCCTTGAATAGCCAGAAGGAATCCTTCTGTTTACGGGAAGATATAGTCATTTCTCATCCAGGATAGCAATGCCTGAGTATTCACTCCCATGCCTATTAGGGAGTGTAGAACTGCCCACTTTTCCATACATCTATGAGGGAGGCGAAGGTAACAGCTTCTTGGTTTTCAATTCATGAAAGACTAAGGGCCGTGCAGTTATCATCCAATAACACAACTGAGAAAATGTCAGTCAAGTTCAAAAGGTAGTTTTGTAAAACATTTTCTTCCTTCAGACAAGCTTTAAGAAGGCTGATTAGACCACATCCTCTTATCTTTCATGGTAGATAGAATCTCGTTACTGAGGACTTAGGATGACAATTTCTTCAGATTACCATCTGGACTCTGAAGTAGCAATCCTCGCTCAAGGTCAGATATTGCCCATTTTAGAATTTCGAAGGAGTAACTAATAACTGGTAAAGCCCATGTATTTAAAGCTTTAACTACATTTTAAATTATTATTTATCAGACTGGATTTAAAAAGGGAATTTTCCTACTGCGAAGTATTGAAAAGAAGAGTGTTTTGACCTGTCCCAAGACAAGGTACCCTGGTCGTTAAACTCAGTTATGCCTTGGTTATAGTTAACCCAAGACAAAATGGGAAGGCTTCTTCTTGGGGTGAAGATAGTGAGTGGAAACCCCGACAACTCATCAGAATCACTTCTTTCTTGGAGTGAAGAGAGCTGAGTATTTATATAGCAGAGGAACAAGCCGTCTATTGCTCTCTTTTAGCCTGGAGGTTTAAAGCTGTGAGTGAATGAGTCAGTAGCTATGAGGTCAAGTGCGGCCTAACAGGAGAAATTCACCATAGAGTGAGAGTCTCTCTCTCTCTCTCTCTCTTATGGCATGTTTGAAGGCATGGAGGGAGTCAGTGACCTTGAGGTCTGGAGTTCCAGTTGGGAGTGGCCACGTTTTGAGACCAAATATTTAAGACCTTTGTCTTAAGATTTTACACCAGCAACAATGCAAAATATTTTTAATAGGTATTTTTTTTTTATATTCAATTGTAATTCTGAAACATTTAAAGAACAACTTTAGGAATGCACTAAGAATCATCACATATCCTGACATATATTTAATTTAAAATAAACTGTTATTCATAACAAATTTTTTTTTTTACCTCTTAATAAATAAAATATTTAAAAATATATCATGAATAGTAGGAATAACGAAAATATATAATGTCATGATTCATTTTTATTCAGGATTTAATATTATTTAATTCATAAAAAGGTAAGGAACAAAAGACTTAATATAATAAGATAATAAAGATATAATAAGAATATTCTGTGTTGTTGGTTGTTGTGAATTCTGTGGACTTCTTAACTGTTGTTGTCTATCAGGTTCTCATATGGGTTGGTCTCCCCTGTCTGGACATAATCAATTAATTAGCTGCTATTACTATTATTACTAACACTCAGACCTCCGAGTTACAGGAATAAGAAGAGCTTCATGCTTGTTACTATTGCCATATTTGCTGAGCTATCCACACTAAAAAATTGATTACTTCCCCTGTGTCATCCAGAATCCTGTATACCTACTAAAGGCTAGCTTTATAGCAGCCTCTGGTTAAAAACCCATCGTTCAGCTACCTGCCCAGCAATCAATATACCTGGTTTTATTGCCAAAAGTAACTGGCAGGGTCAGGTCAAAACATTTCTTTCTACAATCTCAGCAGTGAATTTTATTTTTTTAAATCATTCTAATAATAATAATAATAATAATTTATTAATAATAAGAATCATTACAATATATATTCTTCCTCAATATTTTGTTTTATTATTTTAAATGTAAGAATAATAATATATTCATTATAATTATTCTAAGGGGATTTAGTAATTTTTTTTCATTCATCATGGCTTCGAATCCAGGCTGTGTGTGACCATACTTTACACCTAATTTCTTTAACCAAAAATTATTTGAAGAATTAAATAAGATGGGTTTGTTTTGAACAATTGGAAAGCAGTAATATATCTGCTAATATGACAAATAAAATATCAACCACTCACATATAAGCATGGCTGGAGAACCAAAAATTAGCCATACCAATTTGGCTACATAGGAAGCTTAAGGAAGAAAGTAAACATAATTTTTTATTGAAATAGGATTAATAATTACTTTGTAAATCGTCTAGAATGGTATAGATGTCTTAGTAATAAGAAACCTAAACTTGCAACAGCTAACAGGAAGGAAAAACAGCAGATATTGAGATTCAGAGAGGACTCACACAGGGCTGTATTCTTTCCTCATTATTTAATCTCTATGCCGATAGGATCTTCAAGGAGGGTCAAGACTGAGTGGATCTTGGAGTGAAAATCAGTATTATAGAATATTGTGACATGATATCCTGGCAGATAATATTGAAGAAATCCAGTAAATGTAATGTGGACAACAAGCAGTTCTTTCAAATCTAAATACATAATTTCTAGCTGTCTAAAGCATGACAATGTGTCCCTCTATTTTAACTGCCAATTAATTGAATGAATAAAAAAGGTTAACTATGTTGGGGCCATTGTCGCATAGAACTTGTACCCAGAGGAAAAATATCATGTTTGGTCTATTCTTGTATGGCGTAGACCCTTAAAGTAGCAGGGGATGTGATACTTTTTTGTGATCAAGGTAATAAGAGTGACCAATCAAGAATTCTAATGGGGGTTCTGAGCTGTTCCAGACTTTCAGAAGGTAATATTCTTCATCCACTATTTTGTCTCCCTGAACAGGGCTAGGTAGTGCACCATAACTGTGAAGACACAGAGTAAGCTTCTTTGGCCAATTAAAATAGTTATAACAAAGACCATTGCATTTAACGAATAATAACATAAGGTATCCATGTATATATTATACGATATTAGTTAAATTAAAAAAAAAATAGCCTCAACTATACTCACATTGGACCTTGTTCAGTTCCTTTAAATGTAATTGTTGAATTATTGTCCATCAAAAAATTTAAATTATTTATTTTTTTAGGGTACAATTTAACACAGATCACAGATCCACTTTGGTCTAAATGTACAAATGTTGAAGTTAAGAAATCAGATTTAACAAGGGCATCCTGCAAAGCATAACAAAAAAAAAATTATTCATGATGATTTTATTATATTCAATATATTTATTGAATGAATATACCTTAAACAGTCATTAAATAATTGTCTAACTTGCCTACTCACAAATTGTCTTTATTTACATAAAAGATCTTCCAGCGGCTTAGCTGCCATTCTGAAGTGCCTTATATGCATGATAAAAACCTGTGATATTTACAGAAAAATGATGTACAAAAACAAATAGTGCACAAAGTATAATATATAACACATAATACACTAATTTTAACTGTAACAAGTAGGTAATATGAACTGTTCTTCAATTATAAAATCTTATTATTATGTCTCATATTCAAGATAAGAAGTGAAACATATAAAAGTTGTTTTATCACTTGCAGAATAAAACTTAAAAATTATCAGGTAAAAAGAAAAGGCGAAACTTACTTAAAAATTACAAAATTATCAACAAAACTAAGTTAATAATAAACAATACTTTGTTCTTAAAAATGATGATTTTTTTATGTATCCTTCTTATTTTACACTACCAAATCTAATTATTTTATAGTACTTTGCTGTTAACCGCGGAGCACTCATCCCCAATTACCACAAATAATCGGAACTTCACTGTACACCATAAGATAACTACAATATACTTTCATATATATTATGAATGCTGTTTTAATAACATACTGGTTATTTTAAAATTATTTTTTTAGCATTATAATTTTAATCTATGATTATATACATTTTATAAATTTTTTTTTGCTTCTATTGAGTCATTGATGTATTCAAGGTATTGGAATTGATGATTTTTAACATTTTTATAATAGATTTTATAATTGAAGCCCATTTTATAATAACTACTTGTTACAGTTAAAGTTAGTTTATTATGTGTTATATATTGGGTTGGCAAGAAAGTGATTTCGGTTTGCACCAGTAGATAGCGTTATGTTTGTTTCGTTATTCTTTTGTCAATGTTAGAATTTCTTTCTTTTGAGATTTGGTAGTCAATACCTTCAGGTTGCTATAGAAAGAAATCCCGTGTAATTTTATTTACAACTGCCAGTTTACGGTCAGTTTTAACATGGAGTGCAAAAATAAGCATTTTCGACACATTTCACTTTTTTGTTTTCATAAAGGCAAGAAAGTGGCTGAGGCTCACAAAGAGATATGTGAAGTTTATGGTGTTGATTGTTTAACAGAAGGCAAATGTCAGAATTGGTTTAAAAAATTTTGTTCTGAAGATTCTTCACTGAAAGATAAGCAACCTTCTGAAGTTGGTGACAAAATAAAAGCCATAATTGAATCGAATCCTCATATAGCTGAGCGAGAGATTGCAAAACAGTTAAATGTATCACACAAAACAATTGAAAATCATATAAGAGGTCTTGGAATTGTTAAGAAGCTCAATATTGGGATTCCGCCACGACTATGCGAGGCCTCACACATCTTGAGCAACATGTACGAAACTATTGGAGCTTGTTTGGGAAGTGATGTCGCATCCCCCATACAGCCCCGACCTTGCACCATCGGATTATGATTTCTTTCGAAGTTTACAAAACTTCCTAAATGGTAATAATGATGACCTAAAATCGCACTTGGTTGAGTTTTTTGCTGATAAGGACCAGAAGTTCTATGAGTGCGGGATCATGAAGTTACCAAAAAGATTTCAAAAGGTCATCGAACAGAATGGAAGATATTTGAGTGACATTCTTTTTTTGTATAGGAAAAATTGTGTTTTATTTCACACTAACAACCCGAAATTACTTTCTTGCCAACCTCAATATTATACTCTGTCGAACATCGAAATACCTCTGGCGAGTGGCTGCAAAAACTAAGTGGGATCAGCTCAAGGATGAAACAATAAGAGAAGAGCTACATATTGTGATAATCCGGCGATTGCAATAGCAAGGTTTGCAGACAGTCTGTCTGGGATGAGTTGATCTGTCTTCGTATAACTTCGGACAACTGGCACCTCCTCTACTGGCTGGCTAGGCAGATGAGACTAGCAGGGAAATTGAAGTTTGTCTGGTTTGCTGACAGAACAGACAAATGCAGGGGGGACAGTGGTTATCTGATGGTGGTTGTCATTGGAGCCAGGGGATCTACACGACTTTCCCTCAACCGTTCTCTTTTAATTTTTATTTTGCCGAACAATATTTATTTTAATCTCTATTGACCACAAACATTCAGCCGCAATTTAAATTATATTACTTGCCCTATCTCTACCAAGATAGCCTCTGTTCTCCACCTTGTTTTCATGTTTTCTTCTCGAAAAACTTCTTATATATATTTTCTATTATGGCGACATCATTTTGTTGGTACTTATTTTTCTTCATAGATTTATTTCATCATATCTACTTTTCAAATTTTCTAGATTGTCGTTTTTGCCATAAGGTCTTCCTGCTGGTACATTGTGTATCTTCCTATACTCCTCCTCCGCAAGCCTGACGTCCTATCCACTTGTCACATAAATTCCCAATCCCTACTTGCCCATTA
Organism: Acanthosoma haemorrhoidale; assembly: GCA_930367205.1. Lineage (NCBI taxonomy): Eukaryota > Metazoa > Arthropoda > Insecta > Hemiptera > Acanthosomatidae > Acanthosoma > Acanthosoma haemorrhoidale. Next base: position 25,560,007 of record OV884009.1, on the reverse strand, counting down.
TGATGAGTTCTTTTTATATTTTATCAACAACTTTTTCCATATCATTCCTGTTTCCGAAACATGGTTTAAACCCTATATTCCTTCTTTATCTGCCTGACACCCTACCTACACGTTTCTCTGCCATGATCAGGTTGACTGGACAGGTGGTGGTATCTGTATGTACATGACAGGCTGGAGACCCCAATCCAACCATCCACACATTGAGTTCCTAGTCATCGAGATTAGCTGCAACTTCCACACCATCCAATATATTGTAGTTTATCATCCTCCACAGGTACCTTACCTTTTGATTCAACCATCTATAATTCCGTTCTTCTTTACTCCAATATTATCATCTCCTACCTACAAATACCTCCTAAACTCATATTGGATTATCACAAGTGCTACCTAGAGGATCTGTTCCTTATGCTCCATCTCTACATTGTTCCTTTTACTCCTAATCACCACACCGGCAATTCTGATACTTGGCTGGATCTCCACGTTATCGACTCCTGCAAATCTTGTCTGCTCCCAGTAGTTTTCCTGTCTTCTCATGACATAATCCAAATTTCCTATGATATCCATATCCCATCTTTTCCTTCTAAAATCCTAACCTTCCACAATCTGGACACCCTTCCCCAAATCATTCTACCAAATCTCGAAGCTCTGGTCTGGATTGGGGTGCTAGCCATTTACTCCAGTCAGTCAATAGGTACCCTTAAACTGTTCCCTTGTTCTTGCCATCTCCTCCCCCACCCTACATATCAACTCCTTGTATCCTCCCTCACTTACTCACTTAGACTATGGCAGTGTGGTGTACGGTAGGACTTGGAGATAAGTTGAAAAAAAATCATGAATTGCTTCGTTAGATTTATCTTTGGGAATCTGTGCCACTCCCGTGTCATCATCTCTACACACAGTTAGGGTGGCTCTTCCCTTCTTTCTATGTACAATATCCTCTGTTCATTAATTTTTCAAACCAACCATTAATTCTCATCGCCTTCCCTATATATTCAATATTCTACTGTTCAAATTCTCAGTCTACTCCCGGAACACAAGATCCCATCTTTCTGACCATTATACTCCTGCCACCAAAATTATATCATATGATCATTTTTTCTTCACTCGCTCCGCTACTTTCTGGAACTCTCTTCCTCCAAATATCTGCTATGCATCATTCTAAAGAATTATCAAAACCATCCTATTCCAACACCTCCGAACAGGTGCATGCTACTTTTGGAATAATTTATTTATTATATATTATTTTCATTTCATGTACCTGTTTAATGCTGTTACTCAGTTGCAGGTCGAGTGTACCAGCCTTGCTTATTACTGTACCTAGCTGTAATCTTCTGTGGTCTCTATTTCTATTCTGTTACACAAAATATGTACCTCTTCTAGCTCTCAACCGAGCTGACTCTCTTTTCTCTTACTAACATAGATTATCATCCCCTTCTCTCCAGTTCAGCATGCCATTCATTTACAGCTTCTTATAATTTTTGTTCAGTCTATTATCAGGACAATGTAATTTGGATAAATGAAAGATTCTATCTGATCTCAGATTCTATCATACCTCATGTTTCATCTTCTAATCATTGTTTAGGCTGTCTTCCTTTTACATATGTTATCTATTTTCTCCATAAAAGCAATAAAGATCAAAGAGCTCATGGTATCTTCTTGTTTGACACCCTGTTGTCTTGGAAAAGGATTAAATAATGTTCCATTATACTTTTTAATTTATGGTATGTTGATTTAATTGCCTTGATCAAATACTGAGGGACGTGTTTCTTTGTAAGTGCATTCCACATTTCATCCCTTGGAACCATGTCAAAAGCTTCAAATATAGGAATGCCATATCTTCTTATATTTTTCCCAAGCTTTTTCAAGGACAACGCTCAGTGAAAATATGTGGTCTAGCGTCTGTCTGTCTTCCTGGCCAAAAAGCAGCTTGCTTCTCTTTTAGGCCTATTTCTACAAATCTTCTTGACTACCAAAACAGAATCACTTAAAATAAATTAAAAACCATGGAGACCAGCCAATTATATACAGATATGTTCATTGTGAAATCTTTAAACAATAGAATACATTCACCACTTTATTGATGAATGCCTTGCCTGTAGTTACAGATACCAATAGATAAAATAATTCAAGTTCAATAATTTTTTTTTGATTTATTAGGTTTTAATCATGGTATGAATAAATTTATATATAATATAATAAATAATTGATAAAATAATTAATATAATATAGTAAAATATATACCATATTATTCTAATATTTTCTTATTACTCTTAATAATAATCATTATTTTAATTATTTATAAAAACTTTATATTCAACTTTTACTTTATCTCAGGGTTCTGTTAATTATTTTAGGAAACTTTTGGCAAAAGGAATATTGATTTTATTATTACAAACATTTACAGCTAAAAATTGACATACAAACATAATCACGTACTTAAAATTTCGTATTACACTGGCCAGTGCTTCTTCGTATTGGTATCTTCGTTGTTCATATCACTTATGCTTGCTCTGATTGCCTTCATGCTGAGTGAAAGTAAAGTTGTCGCATCTGTTGATAAATGAAAAAGGACCATCAGGGGCCAGCTTGGGTACGCCACCTCGTCTAACTGTGTCTGACCAACGACTAACTACGAACGACGCTCTGGAGGTTCACCTCTCCCGCTTCTGTCCGATGCCTTCTTGACCTTCAATCTCAATTTTTTCCCGAGATTTTTTATATAAGCACCATTTAAAATCACCATTTTAAAATATCATAACAATATATACATACCATGATTACAACCTAATAAATAAAAAAAAAAATTATTGAACTTGAATTATTTTATCAATTGGTATCTGTAACTACGAGTATAAGCAAGGCATTCATTTAAAAAAAAATACATTTATCATTTTTAAAATGAGAATTACTTATCTAATAAGACAAACCATTGCGGGAATTAACATTTTACCAATTTAAATAGACATCATGCTCATAAGGCAAGGGTGGGACATTGGGGCTCAGGAAAGTTTGACAAAAAAACAAAACAAGCAACTTTAAACAAATATTTTGATGTAAAATTATAAAGTTTATTCTAAGTATATAAAATAAATGTATAATTACTTACATTTTACTTTATTATATATATATATCCTAGTCACTCTTTCATATCTGAATCACCCCTCCCACATTAATCTGGATATGGGAAACTGGGACACAAACACTCGTGCGCACACATGCACATTTATTATAGTCTCAATCACACCAGACTGTATATATTGCTATTATAGGGCATACTTCACAGATCGAAAATGTCTATGTCTATATTTATTGTTTATTGTTTTCTGAAGTAGTAATTTATTTATTTGGATACTAAATAATTTTTTTTCTATCTATTGATTTTACTTAGCTATTATATTAGTGAGATCAAAACCAAAACTAAAAATTATTATTATTAAATCAACATTTGTTCAATGTTTAATATTAGATATTGTGGAGTTTTTATATAAATATTTAATCCAACTTATCAAGAAGGCAAAATAAAAACAATTGAGAGTGGATGAAAAAAACAAAAGATAGTATAGTTTTGGTTGTATCATGATGAACACACACAGAATTACTCTCTAGTTTTAGCCCGTGATAATATAGTTGTTGTTTTATGAGGAGAACACAGAATTATTCTCTCTCTAGTTTTGGGATCAGCCCGTGATACATGTTAGCTGTAAATTGTGTGTCAGAAAAACTTTAAAATTTCTTTTAGTTAGTGGTATTGGACTTAGCAGAACCAAGAAGAGCCATTGCAACAAAAGAAAAAGAACTGATTTGGTTTGAAAATAATTGATGAGGATAAAAGAAGAAGAAGAAGCAAAATTGTTAACAAGTATTTATAAATAATTAATTTAAGTTGTTTTTTTTTGTAATTAAATATAATCTTTTGCCAGAATTATTTTTTTTAGTAGAACCTAAAAAACATCAGATAATAAGTAAATAAAATAAATTTAAAGTTAAAGAATAAAAATAAAATTACGTTACCTTTTAAAAGAACGTAAATATTTTAATAATATATATAATGCCATAAGTCACCAAATTCTCAGAACATTAAAAACCAATGGACTACACATAGAGGTTACTTTGCCAAACTCGTTTAACCTTTGGCGTGTTGTTTTTCAATGTTACGAGAACATAAAAATTTGTATAGAGCCCCAGAACTACCACTTTCTTTATTCTTTTTCTAATAATTGGTAATAATAGTGGGATAAATACATTATTAATATACATTAATAATTATTAATATTTTAATAATTAATTACACCCAATAACTTTAACTACACAACAAGGTAACTATGATTTACTTTCCGCATTTTTGTTCAATTTATCCTGTTTGCTGTGATTATTAAGATAAAAGGTTCTTTATATTCTCAGTGTCTAACCTAGGACACCTTAGCTTATGTTATCTAATGCTAACAATATAGGTTACATTAAGAACAAGTCAGGAATCAGGGTGTCTTACAGCATCAATAATGCCCCACAGAACAGGATTTTGAAGCCGATACCCCTTCAAGAACGCTATGAGATTTATAAATTAACTTCCTGAACAAATGGTTCAATGAATATGTACATATACAAGTAGAGGCTAGAAACTGACAGTTGAGTGTTCTTATAAACATGTTCATGGCTCACTCTTTCTCTCACTCTCTATACATACAGATTGGAAATCATTTTCTAATAAACATGTACAAAAAACAAAGATTAATCAATAAAACTTCAGAAAAATAAGGATTTTTAAGTAAATATTCTCCATTAAGTTCATCAGATCAGATCATTAAATCATGATTGATGAGATGTTTGGTAAGTTGCAATAAATGGAAAGGCTACATGCGTTGGCTCTAGTTATTAGGTAGCTACCAGCGACCACCCCCCTCAATTATATTATTATTAGCTCACACTTTGCTCAAAACATATATTTAAAATAGGGTTTTGCAGAGTTCTATTAATTAATTATTAAAATGATTGCCTTTTTAAAGGTTAATTCTTGACATCAGAGATAATATTAGAAATTGCCCAAGCTTTCGGACTAATGGATTTTAAGGTATCTATGATTGGTTAGGAAAAACAATAAATGAGACATGTCATGAATTATATGGAGATGGAATGTCCGAGGACCAAAGCATAGTTAATGATTAGGCATCTAAAATTGAGGATTTTTGTGAGGGGTGTATGGAAAATGAGGTATACAACTTTGATGAAATTGAGTTAGTTTTAAACCCCTGCTGAACAAATACATAAAAAAAGTATTTACCAACCAATATTTCATTAAAAGAGCACTCTCCTAAGCAGACAGTCAATACCCACTAGTTATGAATTATTGTAATGTGGAATATAAAAATTTTAGTACATGTTTTAACTGTATAACTTATTCAAAAGTAATTAATTGAAACATTAATTATAATTTAAAGTGAAAATAAAAGGCTTATATGTATTACCAATTTCATAAATGAATAAAACACTTTTTCTTTTCCTTTTATTGTCTTAACAATAGATTTCAATCTATAAAATCTTGGTTTGTCATCACCCTCCTAAAACAAAAAATAAAAAATCTACAGATATTATTATTATGGAAAAGTCAGAAATATTTAAATATAATTAAAGGAACACAACTCAGTATTTTAACTGAAAACAAGATTAAGGACAACTAAATAGAAAACAAAGCTTGATTTGTCATTGATATAGAATCTTAAAGACCCTTTCCCTTATTTTTGAGTATTGTTTCTCTCTTTTTGAGCAGTACAAGGTATAGTAATTCCCAGGTTAAATCATCCAAAGCCAAGCTATGATAGCTATGACCCTCTAAACTTAAGTTTTTGGAACATCATTGAATTTCATTTTTCATTACAGTGTTCATTACAGTTTTAGACTGAATCAGTAAGTATTAAAAAAAAAAGTTTTCTATACTTTGAAGTTGGGTATTAAATTAAAGATCAATTTTCTTATCAATAATATGTAATATGTGTGGTTTTTGACTGAATTACGTTCTATGTAGCTCGCTCACATGTTCTTTTTAATTAAGTTCCTAAAGAAACCAACACATTTTGTAGCTATTTCAATGATGAGTTCTATAATTGGAACAACAGTCTATGTCGCAGTAGCCTTCATTTTTTTGTTTATGAGGATGCATTCACAAACTGGCCCGTTTAAGTTCTTTTTTTATTGCTGTGTTCCTTCATTTTTAGTTATCTCCTTATTATTTGAATAATTATAATGGAAAGTAGAGTGAATGTTAAACTTTCAACCAGTGACATTGATCACCTTAATAAATCCAAATGTTTAATTTGATGGATTGACTCTAGGAACTGGAAAGTTGATAATTGGAAGTCACTGCGTGATGCTGGTCAACAATAAAAGTTATATGAAGGAAAAGTCCTTGTTCCAACTAAAACTTCGCCAACGTATGTAAGCATTATGCTATCTCTTTTTATGAAAGGAGTATATATGATTATAATCCTATCAATATTGTACTTTTCCTGTGAAAACAATATTATTTAGAAGTTTAACATGCGGCGTATTTTTCTTTTTTTTCAGGATAAGGTTTGTGGAAATGTGTGCAACAACAAGTCACATTACTGTAGAAATAAGACCCGAATAGAATACTTGAGCCTTGATCTCAACATATGTAAAATGTACCCCAATTTCAAAATTGAGCACTCCAATGTAGCAGTAAGTAAAACACTTAGCGATTCTATTTTTATAACAATGAACTTGAGTCTTTGCAGCCCAAGATCAGATACATGGAAGGTTTGTGATTAACTTTATGTTCAATTGTCTGCAGCTAAGACACAAGAAGTAAGGAATAAACTCACCTTTGGAAGTAATTTACACCAAGCTTAAGCTTCTTTAGGATACATTGAAATGAAGGAGGATATTACAAAATCCCAGGTGAACTCTTCTACTGTGGTGTTATGTGTGGATTTGCAGCAAGTTCTGTTTTACTAAACTCTAACTCACTCAGACATTTTCTATTAGGGGTAGCTTACTTAGCTGATACAATTTATGGGTAATAACATTGTCACAGAGAACATGTGATATGAATGTACCGCTAAAAAAGGTTAAACTGAGATTGCGTTATGTTTAATAAAATAAATCATTAGAAAATTCAAACCACTTCAAGTAGGAGAACAGGGCAAGTTAATTATTTGGATGGCTAGATTTCTTGGCGAAAACAATAATTGGCGCTTTCTTTACTTTGTTATTACTTCCTTAAACGTGGATATTTTACAGAAGTTAATAAAAAGTTGTTGAATACAGGCCACAGCTTTTTGCATGGCCACTGAGATTTTGTGTAAAAAGAGGGAACAGAAAAAAAATTCGAAAGTATTCATCCTATCTGAGTGGAAATATGTCATTGAACTAGCAAAACTCGACAAACCATTCTGTCATTAAAATGAAGCAAAGTGAATTAAACATTTTTGAAACAAATGAAAACTACCTATCTAAAAATATACAAAAAATAAAAATTCCACAAATTTGATGTTTACAAAATACTTATGGATGAAGTACAGCCTTGATGAACCATTGTCAATTTATCCACAATCCTCGCATAACATATTGGGCCTTGGGAGAAATTCAAGGTAAACAATACACACAAAAAAACAGAAATTCAGCCTGATGATCTATCTCCTGCAAACCATCAATTTATCCTAATACAAAAAGTAAACAAACAGACTTGTTGAAGATGATCCCCTATCTTGAAAGCCAATATGCAGATTTTAACCATCAAAAATCTTATTTTTATTTTTTCAATTGATATTCAAGATATTATACGTTTTTATCTGGATAAACTAGACACATAAGCCATAATATTGTAGCTTAACCCCTAACAGTGGGAAATGTAATTTATTATGGTACTCACTATTGTCTTCTTGTTTATGAATTACAAGACAACAGTGAGTGGTGAACTCGTCAATGGAAACATTCTTTCATACCCCTCGTTATCCTATTCTTCTCTCTTCTTCCACCACATCCCTGACCTACTTCAAGATTGGAAATATGAATGCATCTCACACCCAGCATCTCAAACCATCAGCCATGCCTGCCTGCGATTCCTTCTGGATGTTTCTTCTTGTTGCTTGTAACAGTAAAACGACTGGGAAACGAACTGTCTTTACTGATCAAAGGCGCTCCATATCTACTCTCTTCTCCCATCCTCTATGACCTGATATTCCGTCCTTCCTCATTGGCTACAAACTGTCTATGTCATTGGGTTTCACTGCACATATGCCAAGAGTGACTAAAACCAATTATGGACAAGAACTACAGTCATACCCCCTTTGCATGACTTTACATAACACGAATTAGCTACAACGCGTTATATTTAAAATGAAAAATAAACACCTTATTACATTATACAACTAGTGTAAATTTTTGGAAAAGAAATTCGGCTCAGTAACACTACGCACCCACATCAGACTCGGATATTTTTCCAAGGAAACCATTAATTCTTCTCCCTTTAATTGTTTTCTAGACATTGAGAATAAGTTTTTCTATCAGTTTAGTTTGAACAATTACAACAGGTGTAAAAATGTGAATCCATGACATTACTAATTAAAATGAAAATTTTAAATAGGATGGAGTATCTGAATTGTTAATTTTCTTATTAATTAAGTTATATTTAGCTTTGGTGTAATCAAGACCGCCGTCACAGTCTAGTGGTTAACATGATGACTTCCTGATGGAGAGACCCAGATTCAATTCCTGGCTTGGCGTAGGATGTTTTCGGGGGGATGGGTTCGGTTGTGGTCAACTCATCTATGAATGCCAATGATTGGCTACTTCAATAAAAAATTAGCAAATCCAATTATAAAATTGAAATTTAATGTTAAGATGTAACTAACGCTTAGTGCTAATCACACAAGCACCTCAGTCCCAACTACTAAAACCTAAAACTGGCCTTACCTCTTGAGGAGTTGAGTCTACATTATGGAATATTTTTTCTGTAATCAAATATTGGTGTCAAGTTTTTCAACTATTTATTCATTAGTTATTTATTTAATTTAATTTTTGAAGTGATTAAATGCAAGAAGTGATGTTTTCTTCAGATCAATATACCAAGATTAAAATAATATTGTGGTTAATGTTATACGTGTAAAGTTTCTGACCTAACAAAGCTTTTATTTATTTTATTATCATCTTCATGTTGAGGTCGGAAACTTTTCAGACCACCTGTGTATATATATACCATTATCTACATATATATATATGTAGATAATGGTAAGGACTTTTCAGAACTATATCGGCGAAGTGAGCAAAAAGGTAACCCTGTAACAGGGTTTTACTGCAATGTAATAAATACACCCTGTATAATTGTAGTACAATGAATAAAAATTCTACATTACCAATATAACAAATGACTGCTATAGATAATACACTAATATGGACGATGAAATAATGATGTTATTAATTTCTTTCAAATATGAATTTCAGTTAAATAATTATACTTGTAAGCACAACAATAACTTATACATTAAAAATAATATTTTTTTTAGTACCTTAAGCTCTTCTAGTGTATCTGTGTGCATCAAAGGTTGGACACTAATAGTATGTCCAATATTAATATTATGCAACTTAATCACATCTTTTTCAACCCATGTGGCCTTTTCGCCATTGTCAGCATCATAGTAGAAGCTGATTTCCTGAGGGGCATCATAATCAGAGTTTATCTAGAATAATTAAAAAAATTGATGATTTAAACAGTATTAATTGGTTGGATAATGTACTTACTTCTAGCAGCAGAACAACCAATTACTGAGTCATATCCTCTCAAATCAGCTGCTTTCTTTCTGATTTCAGGTTTTCACACATTATTAGCCATCTTAGCAAAGACTTGGCCTCTGGTTCGATTGTTTAATAGCAATGATTTTTCTTCTTTCATTCTCTGACTCTAGGACTTGGTTTTTGTTCTTTGGCTCTAGTACACATTATCCTTTTTTATAAATAAAAAACAAAATCAACAGTGCCACACATCATGAAGAGGCATGGCCAAACAAAGGTTGTCATCACGGGTTGTAGGTGGCACTAAAGTATAAGCGTGTTATATACTAAGCGTTACTACTCGACCTTGTTTTTGGTTGTTATAATAGATAATAAATTTCCTTTCACCCAAATAAATAAGTTGCTCAAATAAGATGAATCGAAATTCTATGGTTATTTTCACTCACTGTAGGAGACTCGCTTCTATCAGATAGCCATAAAAAATGATGAGGAGGATGAGTATAATATTTCTGTTGTTGGATGATAAATCAAACATTATGGATGCTCCAATTACTATATTCAATTTTCACTCAAAATGGATCCCATTGGCAGCCTATTGCCACAACTGGGGGGGGGGGCAGATTAAGGCACCGCCTTTCCTAAAGGTAATTAAAGTCAAAGATTCTGTAAGAGACCTTAAGTTCTGTTGAACTAACATCTATTTGTTTATATGCTCCTCTTTAGTATACTTCTCAAAATTCAGGAACATTTACAGATCTTCTTCATCCAACCACCTTTGTCACAGCAATATTTTCTAATAAAAATAATCCATTTTACCTTGAAAGCAGCAGTCTATTCAAAGAAATGTCTATCAAGTAATAAGGTATGAAGTATGATTATATTAACTAAATGTCATTTAAGTATAAAATTACTTTAAGATGTATAGAATGTCTCTCTAGCTTTCAAAAAAATTTTCACTGAAATTTAAGAAAAGGATCCTGCCTATTATCTACAAAATTATCATTTTACAAATTTAAACTATTTATTCTAATTAACATTAATTTTAAAAATTAGTGGGGATAAATGTATTGCTTGAAAGTATAATTTAATGGCTTTATCAGCAATCAAACACTGGTCCGTCCACCCATGAAACTAAGATTTACCGATTATTTCCCCTCCCCTCCTCCAGATCCAATCCATCCCTCTGTTAATCTCTAAGCTTAGTGAATAGAACTACTACTTTATTGATAATTACTTTTAATTTCCATCTCTGAAAGTAGTTATTACTTAGATTATGGAGATATTGTGTGCCACATTACCTGAAAATGTAGCATATACAACGTCATCGGCGAACATATACAAATCGATAAGGTCAGTGGACCCTAAGTTGTCAATGAAGAGCATTGAATAAATAGTGAGATAACCAACCCCTGCGGAAGCACAGCAGACTGAGTATTGGAAGAGCTTTCGATGCAACCCAATTTGAAATTTAAACTCTTAAACAACTCCATGGTTGTAAGGTATCACCTTTTGCAAATCATTACACCGAGTATTGACTACTACTCCCCGAGACGAGCATCTATGTATATTTTGAAAATTGTGTGATGGAAATCTTGTATGTATATTTTCAATACTGTACAATTTAAATCAGTCATTATAATCAAGAGTTAATATAATAAACAAATACTAAGCAGTTAGGGTAAAAACTATTAAATATGACTTACATGGCCTGAGATTAATATAAATAAAGTATTTAAATAAATAACAGTATTGCATATAGATATCATTTTATTTATTACAGGTACAAATGGCTAGTTGTGTAGTTAATAAGTCAAGAACGTCAAGTTTCAAACAACTTAGCCTCTCAAGATAGGTTACATATTAATGAGAAATACTCCTAAGACGTTTCTTCTCATTTTACTTAGAGCTATTTAATTCACTGATCTTTACACTAACCTGATAGACGGGGTTAGCATATACCAGTAGTATCAGGTTCAAACTAAAGAACTACTTAGCGCTCCTGAGGTCGTTTTAACAACTAAAAATATTACATATTTACTAACTTACGAAGTCGTTGCTTACTCTGTACATTATAAAAATATTTATAATAGCATTGTTTCTTGTAGTCTTCGCAATATGAACTCACTTTTAGATATTTATTGCCCCATTTACGTTACCAGTGCTCCAGTTTTTATCAAACTCACAATTACATGAGATACTAAATAGTAACTCAAACTACACATACATCAGCTTAAACACATATATCCATAATACTTAGAAACCAAGACCATTACTACTCCATGAATAATAATATTAGATTCCTTCAGGTTTATTAAGAATGTGTCGTGGCTACCCCTGTAAGATGGGAAGAAGGAAAAAAAAATGTTGGGGCAATTAGCCTCTAAAATAATCCAAAAATGTCAACTGCTCAATATAAATTATTTATGTTACTATGACTTTGAGTTGCTGGACTATATGGACTATGGCCTCGAATATGCCAGATATGATGGCAAAACGTCGGTCCATATGTTAGTGTAGAATATAAGATTCTTTTGGAGACTAATTGGCCAAACATTTTTTTTTTCGTTCTTCCCATATTAGATTCCTTACTAAACAATATCACTCCTCAAATAGTCACACTATTTTTTTTTTTATCTAACAGCTCTTGTTTTAGTTTCTTAAGCTTTGTATTTGACTGCTGAAATTTAGTTCAAATAAGTAATAACTTGTAACTATAAAATTATTTAGCCTCAAATCAAGGATTCAAATGGTGATAGTGCATTTATTGTACACATTTTTCTAAGGATTGGAATAACAAATATTGACATAGCATTAATAACGATATTAGTTAAGACTCACTTCTTGTTATTAGCACCAATCGATGTAAATTCTGATATTATTGAAATGGATATTAATAAAATTATAATGTGAAAAAATACTTATATCCTTCTTTATACTTATACAATCAATTTTGTTGATTGGACGAACGAACTTGGTAACCTCATCGAAAAATTAATTATAAATCATTATTCTAATCCAACAGAAGGTGAACAATTTCTTAAATAGTTGTCTTGCTTCTTAAATCAGTAAGAGATTCAAATCGGAAACTACAAGAAAGAAGAATGTAAAATCATGGCCTGAAATTGAAATGAATTTTTTGAGAATCCTATGAGAATAGTAGGTATATAGACATATATATAGACTTTCCAACAACAACAAAGAATTATAGTTTGATTAATATAGATGTTAACGGCCAGATTACGTTTAGCAATAAAAGGCTCATTAACGCGTAGTAAGAAGAAAATTGCCGGTCTTCGGCTCTCAAACATTCAAGCGAAATTGAGAAACTCGACATGACGTACTGTGAATATCTTCAGTGGACTTAAATCTCCAACTGGAATATTACTTGTAAATCTTACCTCAAACAATTTCTCCGTGTTGATATAGGTAATCGGTGACTTGTTAATGGCTTGCTTCGAATGGTCGCCCACTGCTTCCCCAGTGCGATACGATTATTGACGACGCACGCTGCCATTTCATCTACTACTGTGCTCCTGCTATCTCGCCAATATCCTCTGAGTCCGAACAGAGTCTCGACCGGGGAGAACAGATTAGACAAACATTCATCTCCATTTTTACAAATGGCCCAATTCTAATGATATCCTACCCTTCTCTTCCTATCGAATTGCGCACTGATGCAAGTTCTTTGGTTTATGGCGTTATTTTATCACATATTGTAGATCGTAAACCTCGCGTTGTTGCATACTACAATTAACGCACGACACCTCAGGAATCGAAACGTCACTCTTATGAACATGAAACATTAGCGATAAACATTTTAACAATTTTCTTAACGGATAGCCTTTTAAGAAGGCCTTTCAAGGTAATTACGGATTGTTTATCATTGAAAGCCACACAGAGTAACAAGATCTTATCCCCTGAGCTCAGACATGGTGGGCATTTCGACATAGTTATCACTTTTTCATCGTATATCATATATTTTAAAAATCACTAATGCAGATTTTCTTAGGTGGCATGCCCTTGAGAATACAGCAGTAGATCAGGATAATATTGCAGAAAACGGGAATGAGATTACAAACGGTATATGCAGACCCCTAGATAGTCCTAGTAATGTATGACACATCCCCGAGTAGTATAGACATTTCCGCGGGCGTTCATAAAGTCAGACCCCACGGAAACAGGTAGGAATAAGGAAAATATTAGAATCCTCATGCAATACTAAACGAGTGCATTAACTTCAGTATCATCTGATTGGATTCTTGGTGAACAACATAAAATCCTTTTTATTTCTGAAATTGTATGAGGTTGACAATGGAATCAAGGACAGTTATGACGAGCTGGTGTACTTTGAAGGAAAATTCAGTGTAATTCACGAACTCGGTGCCTCCCTATTTTACCATACTACCTTCCATAGTCCACTGTCAATAATATCCACATTTCCATTTTGGATGCTAGAAAACATTAGATACTCTATATAATCATTATTAGTTTAAGAAAATGTCCAGATTTGTGAAACAATTTGTTGATAACTATCTTTTTGTCTTTATCGATTCATTCACGAAATATTGTCTTATTTTCCTTACTCATAAACTCGAAGCTGATAATGCGCTCAAGGATTTACGCTCCTCCATTTCTTTATTTGGTGCCATGACGCGACTTGTCGTAGGTCAAGAACGATGCTTTACATCCAGTGATTTTTAAGGATTTTGTTCTAATGCTCAAATACAATTTTATTTTATTGCCACGGGTTCCTGATGAGTTAATGATCTAGTAGAAAGATGTATGGAATCGCTGAAATACATGTTGACAGTAACTGAAATTAATGACAATCCTGCATGGCAATACAAAGTCTCTGACATTCAATTTGCTTTAAATACTACACCCCATCGTGTGACATAATGTTTAAAAAGGTTTCTGGACCTCGTGAGTTTATTTTAATTGGAGAACATGTCACTAGGAATCCTCAGGTAGATTTAAAAAGAATAAGAGCTCCAGCGGCTCATAAAATTATTCATAATGCAGATATCAGTAGCGATCTATCAATGGCAATCTCAGATATAAATTTGCACATGATCGTTTGCGAAAGGTTCCTGATGCCTGTGAACTTGAACCAAGACTAGATATCAGTAATGACGATGAAAGTCGGTTTTAAACTTTTTACCTCTGTGACCTAGTAGCTTGCAATGATATTGATGTTTATTTACTTCCAATGTTTAGGAGTTGCGGTTGATTGATGGTGTTTGCTCTGTGTGTTGGTATTTGTATTCCAATGCGGCAGTGGTTGAGTCAGACCGAGGTAACATCAACACATTAATCAATCACTTGACCCTAAATGTTTAAAGTTTACAATGAGTTTAGTACTTCTTCCTGGTATGGAAGGTACCTGATGTAATGGTGTGTCGCCTGAATTGTGCATTGAATGGTACATTTGTCAATTGTGAGCTTGCCAGTGTTTACTTTGTTTGTGATATTAAAGAACTACCATTATTATTATTGGTTAATAACTTGAATTTGAAAAGTATTCTGACAGTCTTGGACCTTTCGCAAACAACTTTTGTCTCTATTATTTTATTTTACTCCTTCGTGTTATACGTTTCTGTTGTCATGTTCATGACTTTAGCGTCATTATTGTTCATTAACTGGAGTATTTTGGAGTAAACAAATCATACAGGGTGTTTCAGTGATCTATTTAGTTTGAAAAAGGCCCAGTGTTGTAAGGGAGGGTCGTAGAAGGGTAGGGATGGTCTCGTTGTGTTCCCCTGCCATTCAGTTGAGATCATGGATCCTTGGAGTGACGAGAGCAACGTGCGTTTGAAATGGAGGCGTTTCGGAAGAACGGTGGCTCAAAGACGGTTCCGTACGCACTTCAATATCGGGCGTCACGGTCGTGTTCCTTTAAGGCCTACCATATTGAAATGGGTCGGTATATTCAGGGCAAGCAGACCTCAAATGAAAAGAGCAGTAGGTGCTCAACGTAATATTCGTACACCACAATCTGTGGAAGGTGTACGCCAGGCAGTGGAGGCAAGCCAAGGGAGCTCATTACAAAGACACGCAACGTCACTGAGGATATCCCATTCATCCGTTCGGAGAATTCTAAAGGATTTGAGCTTCCACCCTTATAAACATGGTGTACAGACCCTTCTTGCTATCTTACGCTACTGTTTATAGTTCATTGAATAGTTATCTCAATCATTCCAAACAGGGTTTCTATTATAAATCCTGACCCGGCTATTTCTGATACCCCATATATATATATGGAAACACCTACAAATAAAAGCCGTTCTTCTAGCTCACCAACAGCTTCACCTCAGCCTGGATGAAGGCACTCCATGTTAGCTGGTGCTCTACCAAATAAAGCTCCGCTTTTGGCATCTACCAATTAACTTACCGAACCACAATCTGGGAAGATGGTAGAGCAGTCCTCTAGCCAGCCATCAGAACTTCTCATTATCAAGCCAAATGAGCAGCCATCCCTCGAAGCGACAGACACCACAAGGACCAATTATTACCCAAGAATTGGTCGCCTGATTAACGTTCCGAAGACTCTTGAGTTAGTTCCTTATATTATTGTGTAACATAGTAATTGCTTGAGTTATACTGTTGTGTTTTTATTACTAAGTTATAGTTTGTAATTACTTGAGTTACCTATGTTATCTTGTGGTAATTGCTTTACCTTTTGTGAAGGAGGGATGCCAAGGTATATAAGATATATTTGTACCTCGAAGGCAGGGATTGTAACTTGCCGGTAACCTTTATGTTCACATTATTACCATTACTGGCTAAGATGCTTACTTATTTCCTAGCTCTCTCAAATTATAATTAGAGAGTGATAGTCGGCAGATAGGTGGAATGAGCAGTGATAGATAGATGCATGGAGGTCGTTGCTGTAGACAATGATCTACCATAATTACAAAATTGATGAACTTTGAGCTACACCAGAATAACAGGAAAGGGGTTGGGATAGAGGTTAATTAGGGGGTGAATACTACCTGGGGGAAATTAGGGATGAATGATTTAAACCAGCTGATGACACTGAAAGAAAAGTAGATCTAGTTTCAATAGAAAGATCAAGGGTGTCAAATGCCTAGGTAAAATCGTAGAGAATAAGGATAGATTGTGCTGTTGGTCAATGGCAGATTGTAGATCTTGTGTGATTTTAATGTGATCATTTTCGTTTTGTATAACATTCTCAATATATATTAGTGCAATGGAGGATGCATCCATAAAAATTAATAGGTTCGACAACTAGGCCTATGGCCCTTTTTATAAGCCCCTATATTATACCCATCCCACGCTACTGTTCCTTCTGTATCTACCTGTCCTCCTACAAATCAAGAAATTACCTCCATTTGATGAAGCATTGAGGCAGCCATGACCCAGTAAAGTGGTTGAAGAAATACCTTGTAAATAAATAAATAAAATGGTACAATTCACTGGCAGAACTCATAAAATAATTCTAAGTTATTATGAAAGTCACATAAGCATTACAATGTAGCTGAAAGCACAATAACTCGATTCTTATTTTAAATTACTTAATACTTGAAAAAAACAACAACACCCGTGATGATTTTAACTATATACAATACCATTTTGATGAAGCCGTACATTACAATAAAATCAGAATATAACTATTATTATAAGAGATAAATGATGGTGTTTAATAAAATAAAACATTTCCACTTATGTAAATATAATAGTTCAAAATTACAAAACATGATTCATATTAGTAAGCTAATTTACCTCAACAGTTATTTTGAACGATAAGGGGTTAATATTATCCAATTTTGTTTTAGGTAAAAGTGATGGAACATATACCAATATTAAATGAATTAATGGACGGTATAAAAACAAAACATCACAAATTTTAAACAGCTAAAGAAGTAAAAATAAAATTTTATGAATACATTATTAGAGAATAACATAGAAATTTACAACCATTGCAATTGTTATTTATAAACAGTATAGGCTCATTAATAGTCATTTCTAATAACGGTATTTTTAATAAATAACAATGATACATTAAATGTATTACTTAAGTAAGAAATACTCATTATGCATTATATTCATGTGAAATTAATATATTATCATAATATAAAAATCAAAACTATAAATTGTGGATTAATTACATAAAATTTGTTAAATAAAGTAGCTAAAAGAAAGTATATGGCACAATCACAACAAAACCAATAATAGTAATTAAAAACATGTGACTAGTTACAGCAAAACATTTCTTTTTCTGCTGGTTGTAGGTGTTCCAATGATGAAAATATTTTCATAATTGATATGTACTACAATAAAATGTAAAACATTTCACAAATTAATAATAGTGACATCATAAAGCATAAGTTTACTGTTATTGTTGTTTGTAAAACTTGATTAATTCTATAATTGACTAGCTATGCAAGCCAGACCATAATAACCTATTTTATCTCTAACATTTTCAATTTCAGTTTTATACAATTGTTAAGGAAAAAATTTAATGCCTAAAATAAGTACGAGTTCCTAAAAACCCGAGCAATTTTTGGGTAGGGATTTAACCATTGTCATAAAAAGCCATAGACTTATGGAAATTTGGAATTAAAACATTTATTTAATGCCATTGTGATGCACAAGTATAATATGCACAAATATTGGATACTGATGATACTACCATGGCGTCATGTGCAAGTGGGGCATTTTCTTCTAGTAAGAACACGTATTGGAAATAGAAGGATCACCCTTTTCCCAATGATTCATAGCATAGAATATAAAAGATCACTTTTACATCAGTCTATTGACAGTGGTGAAGTACCACACATATATACTTTTTCTCACACTTAAAAACATTTCAGCTAGATATAGGCAAAGTTGTCCTTTTTGTGAAATAGTATATTGAACTAGTTTAAAGGAACTATAATTCTGTATTTAACGCATACACAAAAATGTAATTGATCAGACTGAACTACAATTGACTAAAATAATAATATCAATCTGAGCCATTTGTTTACAGATCATCTGAACCAGTTTGTTTGCCATCCTTCCATCTCAATCAAGAGGGTAACATTCCAGATCTCAAGCCATAAAGGAGTTCAGTTCTTACATTCATATTCAAAATATGAATTAGTGGAGCTATAGTAATAATGAATTTACATAATTTGTCAAATTTATTTAGGTAATAATTACTTTTAATTGTTGGCCAAAAAGTGCTAGTTACTGGTAAATTCACATGCCAATAAAGAGTACCCGATGATTTGTCTAAGATATTCAGGTAATTGGAAGATGCGACTTTTAAGTCTGTGAAAAATATTTTTCTAGCCTTCGCAAAATGTTTTGAGCTTATATTTTTACTTGGGATAATAAATATTTCTGTTGCTCTTACTCCATTCCTGCAGACAGTTGTTTACTACTCAGTTCTTTTGGCATTTTCAAAAGGTTTTTATGTTTGTAATTTTTTTTCTTGAATTTTCATTTTGAATATAAAAAGGACAATGTCACAAAGATGCATAAGAAAAACATACAATAGTTCCTCGAGTGATGCTGACAACAAAGTGTAAAGGCAATTCTGTAATAATAAGAATAAATCCATGAATCATTGTGATCCTCATGTTTGGTCAAGAAAAAACTAGGAAATTTCTAGGCTGGTGCTCAGAATGAAATTGCTCGGATCCAACCCTGTAGGTGGAGGGTCCTAATCTCATCTTGGGAAGAAATTTTTTTGGGCAATGAAAACATCTATTAGTTCCATGCAAGGTTAGAAAAGTATGGCAACCAGTACATAGCCCAGGTAATAGGGTTTGCCTAACTGGTGCTAAAATAAAAAATGGACCACATTTCTGGCCATTGAAATCCTAAAGGGATGAAATGTTCATAAAGGTGGCTGTTAAATTAATATTGCTGTAGTTGATTTAATCCAGTTAAATTTAGAATGGATGAAGTAAGAACAGCTTAAAATCATTCACCATTTCAGATTTTTAATAAATTATTGAAGGGTTGCTGTACAAAATATAAATTATTACATTTAATGACTATGTCGAGAACATCAAAAGAGATCAAAATATAAAAAAATTATTAAAATTTAATTAGTCTCATATCTAAGAACGTTCAATTTACGGTTAGTAGGAAATAAATAAAATGAACAATATATGACTGACTTCAGTAATAGTGTAAATAAGTGTCATTTAATTTAAGTCTTGATTACCTTTAATCAATAACAATAAAATGAAAACAATTTAAATAAGCCTACTTGATCTACCAACAGAGTTGATATCAATGTTTTAGCATTCTACATTGATACAAAGCAAAAATAACTAAAATAATACATTTCACTCATCAAACAGCTAAGAAAGTATTCTAGGTTAATACAAAATATTATTTTTACAAAGAATAGCAAGTTACATAAAATATTAATTAATTGGAATGTAATAGAATAAATAAAAATAAAATGGACTAGAGCCTTATACTGTATCATGGGGATGTAATACTGATTGTTAGCTATTTTAAAAATAAATACAGTTGTATCAGTCTTGGTTAAATATGATTGGAATATTTATTTTTGTTTTAAGAAAATCCCACTTAATTTGTACATATAAAAATAAAACAAGTTTATTGATAGAATAGAAAGGGTGTTAAGTCTTAATTTAATCCTTAATTATATTTTTTTTCATTTTAGAAATTGTTACTCAACTAAACAATACCCATCCTAATGCTGTTAATATTTTCATTAGACATAATAAGAAAATAAAGATTAATGTGATCAATTTTTTTTTAACATTGGAAACAAGTTAATAACCAAAACATACAAACGTTTAAATAATTCCTAATAGTTGAGGCATCAATATTAAAAGCTAGGGGAAAACATTGGTTACTTAAGAGTTTCATATTCACACACAAGCTGAAACATGATGCAATAATGTATCTGTTACGCTGTATACCACAGTAGATATAAGCTCTAGTGAACTTTTGTTCTTCTATATTCCTCAGAATAATCAAATCAATATTTGGGAATAAAAATATAACTGAAGTAACTAACGCTTTAAATGTATAAACCAGTCTCATTGGCTTGATTTCGCCAAACAGCCAATGAATTTATTATTATGGTATGTACCTACAACTTATTACAATTTATTCCCTTGTACTAGCACAATAACTATTGGAAATGGGGATAGTCCTTAAGTGTTAAATTATCTAGCTATTTCCTTATTTAACAAGAGTCTGGTCCTGAAGGGCAATCACTGAATGCAAATATTAAAAAATATAAACGTTTTTGTCAACTAACACCTAAGGAGGCTGAAAATCTATATTATGATTTCTGGAGGTAGAATGATCCCTAATGCAGTAAAATTATAACTACCCATTGGGAGGGGGGGTGGTTAGATTAAAGGGTGCTAATTTATAATGGCACCATATGATTAAACAAATGTGCAAAGCAAATGTTAAATTTTCTGCAGCCCAATTTTATACGCATAAGCAATTATAATTATACATTAGTATAAAAAATAAAGAAACTTTTTAAAAATTGTATCATGAAAAAAAAAATTAACTGAAACTGTTGAGAATTAGTTTTAATACAAACATATTATCTGACCTCGAACAAACAGCGTTAATACCATTTATTAAATATGAATCGACTGGATAAGGTAACATAGGCAATTACTAATTTTGGGTTAGTATTAAAGAAGGGGTGAAGGAAATACTACTTGGAGTAACAGCCTTATGGAAAAATCTGGATATATATAACAGAGGTAGAGTTACTTTTGGTTTGCAACTAACTAGCCTGCAATAATTATAATTGCATAAACAACATAATAAAAATTATATAAAAATATATAAGTTAATGTAAAACATTTTAACTCAAATGCATTACACTAACAAAAGAAATCTGAAAATAAATCTAGAACAAAAAGTAAGAAAAATATTAACCTTTCTTTAAAAAAATAAATTACAAAATAAACACTAGGGGAAAACTTAAATTCAACATTAAAATTAATACCCGGGAAATTCTTTGGAATTAGCATAAATCACAATTAAAGCAATTACAAAACAAAAAAGTTCCTATCACTTTCCTGTCTTAATACTGTTAAATATAAAGAAAACATAAATGTTTAATCAACTTAAATATAATTATTAATTTAATTTCAATTCAATAATACTGTTCACTTGACTAAATAATAGTAGATTCTACCAAAAATAAAAATATTTGGCTAGAAACTAAAATAAAAATAGTATTTAAACAACAGTTAAAAAGCTACACATACATTACAAATGTTAAAACACTATTTCTTATCACCATTAGTATCAATAATCTAATGTATAAATGTAATACAAAGTTAAAAAAATATCTATCACACTTGGATTCATAAAAATATTAGATAAATATTTAGAAATTCTTGAAATATTGTAGTAGCTGCAGGTTTGCTAATGAAAATCTTACGTACATGCCACCATTTTTTATACAAACATTGTGATTTATAAAATTAATCTTCAGCCACTGTTTTTACTTTCACATGAAGAGGAGTGTAGTTATTTTTGTGAATATTCTCTGGTGGTAAGTTCAGTGCTTCTTCAGCTTTTGCTAATAAAAATTATAAAAATAATTATTATTTATATTAAAACTTAATTATAAAAGATAATCTAGAATGATCCGATTGCTAAATTAGTTCATAAATAACAATAAAATACACTGTGTAACAGTGTACTACTCATGAAGAGGTAGTAGAGGCCAACAGAAGGTATTCATTTACAATAGTTCCTTTTTTTTCGTGGGCCACAAACTTAGGTGGGCCAACACAAAACTTTAGATAATCTGGTGATTCGTTTTTAGTTATAATCTCAGCATACTTTGATGTAAGCACAACATTATAATCTAGGTCAACTAATTCACTTTGGATTCCAGGAGAGTACTGCTGAAGTTTCGAGTCTTTTATAGCAAAGTTCATAGCTGACAGAGGTCAAGGAATTCTTCAGATGTTTAAAGATTCATGTTGTGCATATGAACATAAACACACAGCTGAGCAGATAATTTCGCTGCTTCAAATGAACATTGATGCAATTGAAAATTTTGCAATCACCAACATATGGATATTCTAGAGCAACAAAACAAAGAAGAAAGGAAACCTTTAGAAGTTATAGAAATGGGTTCTGCAGATTTCATAAATTTCAAGGGGTTACACAATGAAATGAAGCTTAATATCATTAAGTATGGTAATGTATTCAAAATATCTGGTTTCAAACGATTAAGGTTTGAAAATGGTTGTGACATGATTAAATACAAGAATAGCTACAAACAGTTGGAGTGGAGCAATGTAAAATTTAAAGGAAGGAAGCCGGGAAGTTCAGGGGATGAAGAGGTTCCATTTCTCCATTAAAACCTGCCTACACAAGGGGAATTCCACTTGCAGAAGGAAAATTGACAGATTTAAAAAGTCTTCTTCAAAAAAAAACATAATCACCCAATTTTATAAATCTTTTTAGGTATAATTTGCATTTTGTTCCTTAAAATAAATTTGCTGATTTTATTAAACTTTTTTTGTTTACAAATTACATTTTTTTTTTAAAGTTCTGTATTAATTTTTTTTTAATACCTTGACATCTTTCTTTTTTCATTTCTGTGCGTTTTCTATAAATATAATTATTAATATCCTGACAGAACTATTGAAGCATTGGTTTCAATCACAGAAGAACAATGACGCATTTGCAGGGGATGGTCATGATTGAAGGTTTAAATAGATAAAATGCCTCAAACCTCAGTAGGTTATAAAATTTATAAAAGATATTAACACAAGACAGACCAAGCTCCTATGCAAAACAATAATGATTTCATTAATCATCGGGTCAACAAATAAAACCGTTACATTTTTTTATTCTCCTATAAAATTGCCATTTCTACAGTTGTATCAATGTTCTATTGCAGCAGCGATTTTTCGTCGGGACTTTCATCCAAAGCCAAAGAAAAATATTTGTAGTTGAAAAGCTTTGAAATTACCAGTGAACTCATCATCTTCTGCCATCTCGTCAATCCGCCGCATTACCATATTTTGAGACAGAGCTATTTCGTCTACTAGTTTAGAAATTTTAGGATCGCTTGTCTTTCCAACGCATTTCCATGGTTTTATTTTTTGTGCAAGCACCAAAGAGATTTCATAGGAAGCTGTTAACATTGAAGAAAGCTGATAACCGTTTTTTTAATATTAATTACTGCCTATATAACAATTTCAACTTTTTTTCAATGAAATCTAATCTCAAGAATGAAACAACCGGATACTTGGAATCAAAATCAGAATGATTCTTTGTGCAATGTTTCTCCAAATTGTATTGTTTAAGCATTCAAACATTTCCACCAAAAATCTAACACACTGGTTTTGATATGTTTGCATCAGTAAACAGAAACAGTTCTTCCCATTAATTATAAATGGAAGGAATTCAATGGTAAAATATAATTTTATAGACAAAATGCTTTATTAACCAAAAACAACAAAATATTAAAATGTTTTAATGGGAATGACTAATTTACTTTTGATCAAAATGATGAACAGATTACATCTATTTAACTAGCTAAAATAAAACTTAAACCTTACTATTGTACATCGATGTCTTCAATATGATGTAGCAACAACCTCTAAGCCAAGGTCAAAGACAAAAGCAATCATCTGCAACCCATCCAAAGAACGGCAGGTACATCCAGGCTCACCGCCTAAGTCTTGCTCACCTCAGAGTGACTAAGCAAGTTCCTCCCAATTCTCGTCCTGATGTATAATGTTCTCCTCTTGGACCGTATCTCTGCCCTTCAACTGAAGGCGTTTTTCTTTATGGCCCTTTGTGATTGTGTATGCTTTTTCACACCATCTTACGAATGGGTTATTCAGCACTTAGCACCACACATATCCCAACAGATGGGGTAGGTCCATCGGTTGGCCTACATCAAAAGAGGGGTTTATGGCATGCTGACAGTCAGCCTATTACACTCCCCATGTCGGGAGTTGAACATATAACAATTCATAATGAGACGGGGCACAAAGTACAAAACTTCATGTGGCAGGAGTATCTGGACCGAAAACGTAGTGACAAATTATTTCCTGAACAGAGAAGTACTTTGACAACATAAATCTTCTCGATTCTTAGCACAGTTATTGTTAAAGTTTAGAGTAATTGACAAAATTAAAATATATTTATTTTTTGTTATTATTAAACTTGGTATGAATTAATTTATATTAATGATAAATGCAAATCAGATTGACGAGTTGTTATAATAAAAGGCATATGATGTTGTTCTGACTAACACAATTTTTGTTTACCATTAATCAATAAAAAACATAGGGATTATTATTGATCAACCCCTAAAAGTCCATATATTCCAAATACTGATGCTGACTAGGTATCATTAAACTATTTCACTGCTCTAACCATTTCCTTCTTCTACTCTTCGTATTCTCCCTCACTTTTACTGTGGTTGTGAGGTAGGTAGGAGGATAGTGGTGGTCTTATGGACAGGTAGAAGCAAATCACTAACTGTTTTTGTTAAATTTGTCATCGGTATTCTGCATTAATTCCATCTCTACATTGATTAAGGGTGGCTTTGATACTCGACCATTATTACCACCATTCTCTAACTGATGCCCTAAACTGCTCTACTTAAGTTACATATCTCCACCCTAATCCAGTGAGAAGAACTGAAGCAATTTGACCACACTGAACCACCTCATAAATTTCTACCCTTTGAACATTGTTTACGTTTGACTCTTGTTTAAAAGTTTTCCACTCATTTATCTAGGACTTTTTTCTTTCTTTTTATGTTAGTCTGTGATGCGAGTAATTGCAGTTATTCATTTCTATTATATGTGATAGTTCATTATTTCTAACAAATTATTTTTTTTAATGTACAATATTTTTCATGTAATGTAAAAAACAAACAAAAAGTTCATTTAAAAAAATAAAAAGTTGTTTATTAGTAGTTGAACTGCCTAAAAGTGTGACAGTTTCACATTGGTGGTAGGAGATAGTAGAGCAGTTTAGGGATAGCAATTGTAGCAGTTCAGGGTATCAGTTGGTATAATTGGTGAGTAACATAGCTCTTCCCTTCCTTCCAAAGACAATATGTTCTTGGTCTTTGGCATATCTGTACTAAATCATTCACTCACAAACACACACATACTTATGACATCTTTTACAGTCAAATCTTCAGTCAACTCCAGGAATACAATTTTACCTACCTATCCCAGTAGAATATGAAATACTATCTTGCTGATCTTCATACACTCCTCATGGAATTGCAGCATTTCACTGTCCTTTCTTTCTTGCTCTCTCCACTATCCTCTGGATAGTATATATGGTAATAGTACCAATGCTTTACTTTTTGCCACTCTGATCTCTTTATATTTGGAATTGTATAGCTATTTTTATATTATTTATATTATTTTGTCATGTTTTGTTCTGAGTAGTTGTGCACATTGTAAAATTGAAATTGTTGCATGTAAAAAATAAATTTTAATTCTATTATTAGAGTATTTAGTTACTCCTGACACTCCCTTACTTACATGTATATTCTCTCATAATGGTAGTCTGTCTAGCTTGAGTTTACCGGTGAGGTAGTGGGGAGAGTGATGCAGCACTAGCTTTCCCTCCACTCATACTCCCCCTTTCCGATTGGCACTTCAGTGGGGAAAAGCTGCACGAGCTCTCTGCCCCTACCAGCAAACTCAATTTAGACAGACTTTACCAACCACTCTCACTCTCTAAACCTATAACCTCATGAAGAAGCAACCACTTTTCATTTAATGTTTTATAATTTTTTTTTTTACTATTTGCATTGTTTTGTAATTATTAAAAGGATAGAATAGTCCAACAAAAAATAAAGATCTATTTTTATTATCACAAATTAAACAGATAATAAAATTGAAAATATACTTACAATAAGCAACAATGTCTCCATATGTATAATTCATGCGACACACAGAATAAAGAGGACATGGCGACCAAAAACAACACACCACAAACATTACTGATAACGTTAAACACAGGAATATCACAAATATTGATACCATCATAACAAGCCTAGAAAAACAAAGACAAATAAAAGATATGGGAACAAAAAAATATAGGTTTTAATATAAATTATACATGCTATAAAAACAAAATTATTAATACGACTAATAAAAACAGTAGACATACTCTGTGGTACTGGATACTTTGATTAACTATAATGCATAATGTTCAGGGTACGTGCCACACTTAAAACAAACATAGAAAGCAAAGAACTGCTTTCTAGGTAATGTTTCCCTCCGACAAGTCGTTGAAAAGTTTATATTCATGTAGTTGTGGACAAGTAGAGGACCATTGTTGAAAGATTGGGGAGGTGTTGCTAACGGAAAGGCTCGTCACAGAGTCGAGAAGAAGATTAGGTCGTCCAAGCTGGCCGCCATCACTGATAAGTTGGTAGGCCACTGTTAGCAAGTTCTGGATGCTGGATTCAAGTTCCAAGGGAAACAGGCTCGCACAGACGTTACTTTAACACTGACTCGGAGCAAAAGCCCCAGCCCCAAAGCCTTGTTCTCTAAAGCCCAATATTTTGGTCCAGAGTTTCCATATAACGCACCCCTGTATCCTCCTTTAGGAGTTTAAGTTTTACTACCCTAACGATACCATCCTTTCCAGGATAGGTTTCAACTATTCCTACTATATAAAATAAAATGCGCTGCCCTGTTTAAATCAAGAAGGTGGCAGGTCGTTTTCAGACTATAATTCTGTACTTTAAATTGATGACACTGCTAACACTGGTCTATCGCCCGCCCAGGGTCTTGACATCTACTCACGCTTGACACTAGGATGCATAGGTCACATGTATGTCCATTCACGACTCGTGCTTCCAAGGAAGGCACATAGGTCTTTTTTTTTTTATATATGGTTGATATATTGCTGGAAAGGTTTAAAAATTTTTACAGTGCTGAAATTCTCTAAGAAACTGTTAAAATAATTAACATCACTTTTTAATTACCATGAAACATTAGAAATGTCACCAGATCATGAATACATGATTGGATTTTGAAAATTCACACCCGCTTTGCTGCTATGCACTACCATTTTTTTAGCGGTTTTTGAAAAAATTTGTATCTAGCAAAAATTGGGAATGAGGAGGAATTTTGAAAATGCCACTGGAAATAAAATTCCAGAGTTTGCTAAAAAAAAACTTCCATTTTCGTTAGCTGACTTGCATATAGAGCACTAAAACGTGAAATCTATTCGGGCAATTCTCGGATCAATTCTTATCCTCCTTGTCATAATGTAGCTGTAATATAAGAAATAACATAAAAATACACTATAACTTAAAACAGCATGGAACATAAAAAAGAGTGATATTTATACATGGATAGTTGCGGATTTTTATATGGGTGTCATTCTTGCTGAGGCCTAGGAACTTGATTGATGAAGTCATCTACTTTGAGATTATAAGTGGTTATTAAGGAGTTGCAATTGATAGGTATTGAATGGATTAAAGGAATACAGCTTGTGACATCACATAGATGTCACAAACTTGAAAGATATGTGATGTGATATGTAATGTCACATATCAATGAGATATGTGATATGTAATGTCACATATCAATGAGATATGATATTCATTGATGATGACATTTATATACAAAAAGAGAATGAAATTTCAAGTAGTGCCCATATATATAAATATTATATAAAAATTTCTTGACACTGATCTATTTAAATCCACATATTGAAACCATTGTACAAATTGATTAATTAATAAAATAAAACACATGCTTTTAATGTACAACCTTTATTTATTTTAAACACAATATTCAAGAAGAAGATAAAAATGATCTGCCTGAAAAAAAGAATGCACAAAGTAAATTTTTGTGGGAATTTCTGCAGTGTACAAGCTGAAGAATAAGGCTTTGGTGGGGATAATGCTATTAACAACAATAAAATATTTTTTCCAGTGAAAAATAACAAAACAAATCCAATTTAACAGATATAATATTGCAATTTTTTGAATAATATTAATGTTAGTCCTCTTTAATTTTTTCATATAACTAACCATTTTCAAGGTATCTGCCACAAAAGTTCAAATTAATTTTTATCATGAAATAACCTTTTCTTTCTGGGGTTAAAAAAATTGTTTCAAAATCTGAGACAAAATAATTTTTTTCACTAAACATTTTACTGCATATTTATATATATATATATAAAAAAAATATTGTAAAGGAAATATAATCGCACAACCAGGTCATGATTATCATTTTGTTCTTACATAACATTGGTACAAATGGACCAAATCAAGTGAATTTATAAATTATAAGTCCTCTTATGACACTTTTACACTCTGCCACTCACCCTATCCTCCAGTATGATATTCAACCAAACAATTCCTGTTAAATCCCAGACAACGTATCTACTACTTGTACTAGATAAGCGACTCACTTGGGGCCCTCACATCAAGTCCAAATGACAAGAAACTAACACAGACAATTCAAACTACTTCTCACCTCAAGAACAATCATTCATAAATAACAGTAGAAAACAAGGACTGATATATTCAATGAAAGTCCAACCATTTTGTCCTAGTGAATAGAAGTCTGGGGGAGTAGCAAGCCCTCCAATATTTTTCGCAGCCAATTCTTGCAATTTAGAATCCTCCACAAGATAGCCAATGTTCCCTTCTATGTCAACACCCTATTCTTTCGCGGCCTAGCCATCTCCCACTATTAGAACCTCTATTCACACTTTCCTGGCTATCCTATTCGGTACGATAATACTCTATACTCCCATCTTATCCCCGCCAACCCAGAGAGTCACCTAAGGTGGCCCTGCAACCTTCTCCGAACCAACTAGCATTTTGTTTTTTGTAAGCTATGAGTGATAAAGTGTCAAGTTAAGCAGTTTAGACTAAAGAGCCGTTTCCCTCTAAAGAAACAAGACGTTAAAAGCTAAAGTCTTAAGAACTGCTTAAAATACATTGTATTGATTCCATTTAAATACTGTAATAAATATATATATCATCATGATCAAACTATCTAGTTCCGGCCACAAGCCCAAGATGAGCTGGAAAAGAAAACGACAGACATCATGGAAAAGGTTGCCACACAAACTCTACCGATCAAGGAACATAAAACAATTTTTGAGAAACACATCCCACATTTCATGGGAGGGAATAGCTTACATATTATATGTACACATTTGCTATAATCTGCAAAACTTCAATGGTACACATCTATTTCAGCTCTGCAAAAACTAACATTAATGAACTACAGTTTTGACTGGAATATGGAGTATTTCAAAAATAAAACAATCGGCTTGCTGATATATTAAATGAGGGGGCTAGAATAGGCAAGTATCATTCTCTTAAAACTAAATGCTTACGAGTCATTCATGTAACTAGTAGAAGGGCAGCATGATACAGTATTATTCTGCCAACAACAGCTTGAAAAGTATGCAAGAACATCTTTGGTAGGACATATTTTTTGTATTCCATATTCCGCTTCACAATCTTCAGCTCCTAAAAGTAGAAACAAAATATTGGCATTACTACATAAAACTATCCATCATGTTTCTGATCGTAGTTCAAAGCATTTTCATGATAAGTTTAATTCAATCTTTTCCAAATATAAATTTATTTGATACTTTCCCATTTATATCAGAACTTTATCCAATATATCGTAGTGATATTTTTATGGTCAAATTAATTTTTACTATAAAACAAATATTAGTTAGAAAGAATATTATAGTGATAATAATAAAATAATAATATATTTTAACCTTGATTTTAAAAAACCACAAATATATAAAAATATACTGAAAACGTAGAACAGATCTATGGTGCACGAATTATATTAAGTCCTCAAAATAATGAATAATAATAACAATAATAAATGCTTATAGAACTAACAAACAGCTCTTATTGTTTAATCCATTTTTATTGACTAAGTAATTCCAACAATTCTAATTTTATAAACTAATTAAATAAATATTTTTCGACATTAAAAATAACACTAACATAATAACATAATGGTTTAGGCCTTGGGGACAAAGTGCTAGAAAAAACCATTGACCTTCAGTAATAAAATCAGGTAGCCTAAGGTAGACCTAGACCCAAGATGTTTTGTGAAGAAATTTGTTCCATATGTCCGTTAATATCAGCACAAAAATGGACCTACTAGTAAGGGTGTTCTTTTACTAGAGAATGCTCTTTTCTCTCCCATCTGAATCCATTTTAGAGCAGATTACAGACAAATTTTCTTCTACTATCTACCATCTAATGTAACTTCGTTAATTATGCCCATGGTCAAGGTGTGATAACCAATTTAAAAAGAAGGTAAAGAAAGACGTTTCTTCATCACCTATTTTGAAGATCAAAATTCTGAATAAAGTAAAGGGAAAAGTAATAGCTTTAAGAAGCATAAGGGCAGAGGTTAGAAAAATTAAAACTGAGAGTAAAAAATAAAAACTGAAAATTATAATTAATTTGTGTATGTATTTTTTTTGTACATGTATGTACAAATGTTCTTTGTGAAAGTAAAAATATATTTGCGAGTTGTAAATTGATGTTTTTTGTTCATTTACATCAAAGTTAAGCTATAAAAATGTGTTTTTCAATTATTCGGGGATACTCTCCCCGCCATTACTGCGGATAATCGGGGTTGTAGTGTATAAGAGGAGAGTATTAGGAAATAAATCTTGGGAATTTACTATGACCTATGGGGGATAGCCACTCTTAGGTGGTGGGGGTATGCTCGCTATAAATATCAGTGTTTACAAGAGAGCCGGATCTTAAGTCTTATTATAGCCCTTAAGTCTACTTCTTGGAGCTCAGTGAACTTATATCTTACTAAGTTGGCCAACAGCTATGAGTCTGGCTGTGGCAGCTTGAGCGATGTGCTAGACTACTCAGCAAAGAAGAAAGAGAAAAGCAATAAAGACCATCCACCACCCTACAACGCAGAATAACCATATTTTTATTTGTTTTAGGTATTTACTATTTTAAGTATATAACTCTGTACAAAATAGTAAATATAAAACATTTAAATAGTAACTTTATGTACTAGAACCACATTTAACCCTGAGATAAACTTAACTTTGTCATTATTGAATAAACTGATATCCTTAATGAATTTTTATTTAAGACCCTTTTTCCATTGGAAAGTATAAACATATTTTAAAATAAAGCTGAAAACCTACTAAGGAAGAAAAGGAAACAGATTCTGGTGATACAACTTTTGAACAAAGCAGTTCATCTCAACCTCATTTACTGACTCAAGAGAATCTTAACGATCTCATTCAAGATTTAAAGTTATCCAAAAAACCAGTCTGAAATGCTTGCTTCCCAGCTAAAAGGATGAAATTTTCTTCAAAATAACACAAAGATATGATCTTATCGTGATCATCATTCTGAATTTAAAGACAATTTTTTTGAAGAAAATGGTTTAGTGTTTTGTAATGACATTTCTTCTCTTATGGAGAAACATATGAAAACTTCAAATTTATATTAGAAAAGCAGTGTATGAATGGAATATTTGTGGTGATTTGAAGGTAATTGCTTTTATTCTTGGTCTGCAACTTGATTACACAAAGTAATGTTGTTTTTATAAGTCAATGGGATAGTAAGGACAGATAAAACCATTACATCAGAAAAGAATAGCCTAAATGTGAATCACTCATTACGAACAGAAAAATGTGAAACATGACCCATTGTGTAATCCTAAAAATGTGTATCTTTCTACGTTACATATCAAACTAGGATTAATGAAGAATTTTGTCAAGGCCATTGGGAATACTCCTACTTTCATGTACTTAAAACAGTAGTTACCTAAAATTAGCAATGCAAAAATTAAAGAAGGAATAGCTGTGGGTTCACAAATACGACCACTAATGCATGATGAAATATTGAATATACTGGAAAAAGCAGCTTGGCAAGCATTCAAAAATATTACTTAGTTTTTTTGAAAATCGAAAGGCAGTTAATTCCCTTGATATTGTCAACGATCTTATAAAAATTTAATTGTAATATGTTAATAATATCCACACCTGGATTTCTACCCAGAAAATCTTGGTGCAGTTAGCAAAGAGCACGGGGAACACTTCAGGAGATTTTAGCTATGGAAAAGAGGTATCAAGAGCAATCATAATATACTGGGCGATTATTGCTGGACCTGCAAGAAGGTTCCTCATCAGGCGAGATATAGCAGAAAATCGTCATTTCTTGCTTCCTAGATGAGTCAAATGTTTGAATATAGAGTAGTTAAGAATGCAGAAAGTATTAACACGCCAGAAATTATAAATTTCTGTCTCTCAGAAACCTTGCATATTGGAGGAAAACTGATATCATATTAGAATTCAGGAGAAAAATACTATCAGAAACACATATTTGTCATCTGGAGACCCAAAAAATATCTTTTTTGTTCCCCAATGTTATTAATCAATTAACTGTAAATAAAAAATATTTATTTTTCGATCATATTATGCAGGGTATCAAATTAAAGGTCTCGATATCCTGATAAATAATACATATTCTGTGTTGGGGCTTTAGTGGACTACTATTACAAAATGGGTCAATATAAACATTTTCGAAACCAGAACAAAACCCTTAATAGCATGACAGCTTACACTTGAGTTGAATTTTTTGTCTTGGTATTACTTCGACCATTTTGGTATGTCCAGATAACTGGAATTAACAAAATTGTCCATATATTAAAAGGTTAATAAATTATATAAATTTATTCAATTCATGACGACTCCTCAAATGGATTTTCGTCTCCTTAACTGTTTATTTAATTTCCATTCCAATTATTTTAGTGTTTTCTTAATTAAACCAATATTATTATTACAATACAGGCATAATTAAGAAAACTACTGTGCACAATTTTTACTTGAGCCCATACATTGTGTTAAATGAGGAGTAGTAAAAAACTGGTTTTTGTTAAAGAATTTAAAAATGCAGGGCATTGTCAGTATGCCAGAGGGCTTTGGGGGTAGGAATCATTATTTATAACCTGATATGCCAACTATGATAAATCATCTTCTGATTAGGGATACCTTTTAAATGGCAGTAATTCACTAATGAGGCCATAAAAAATATGTCATTAATACTTACTGGTAAATATTGCCGGGTAGCATATAAAAATATAGATTATAAGCAATAATAAACTGGTTCTATTCATTTTAAAAAAACACATTCCACAGTATAACCATCACAAAACTATCAATAATCTTGAATCTGTTTTCCTTCATCCAAAGAGCATAATCCCACACCAAAATGTCGGAATATACAATCCCCTAAAGAAATATTGAATAACAGAGATATCGATCATCATCTAATTAGTCCAGCCCTCTGGATTTTCACCAGGCTTTTCTGCTGGGAAAGTTCAATTTTTTTCTTCTCCATGTTTTTGAAAGAGCTGATAACGAATTTCAACTTCCCAATAACAAAAGAAAATTAAAAATTGCAACTTTTTTTGCTTTTAACATATGCACTACGCACTTTTTCGTAAAAATTATTCCATATACAATAAAGTATATTTATTTTTGGGCAGGTTCATGTTGCCCAACAGAAACAGTTTTTTTTAAATTAAGTGTCTGGCTACTTAATACTCAGTTCCGGAGACAGTCGGGTCCACGCCAGCTCCTTGATAAAGAGGTATGGTAATTCTTTATTCATCTTGGAGTGACTGATGTTCAAAAGAACTTTGGTGACAGAGCAAAGCACTTTATTTTGAAATTTTCGTAGTTTGTTGTCAATTAGTTGTACTCATTTTTTTAAACGGAAAAATACCATATAGATGTCTTCCATCTTACATTTCTACATCACTGATTCGCAAGAACAGAAACTATACCGGGAGGTTACCAGACACCTTCACTCCTGTTGCACTGATCAAGAAGGAGCTTGAAAGGATCAGCTTTAAGGCCTATGACACCTGATACATTCTACATCGAGTAAACAAAATACAACTTCCTTGATTTTTCGTTAATTTAGAGCCTGCGCCTCGAAATCAGATATATTTACCTTTCACTCCCTTCCTAACACCAAAATAAAGGTGGAGGAGCCTTACAAAAGATAAGAAATTCCACAATGCACGTACTGCCAGTGGCCCTACCACACAAGGAACATGTGCCGGGTAAACCCTGTTTATGCGAAGTGTACAGGACCTATGAAACAAAAAACTGCTCCAAGAGCTGGGAACTCACAGAAAACAACGCCCACTGCTCTCGTCAGCACTCAGCTAATATAGGGGCTGTGTAGTTTACCAGGGCCTGGCTTTCAGATGAAAATCACAAAGCCACTAGGGGGCCACCCATCAACCCCAAGACAACTAGACCCCACCTTCTCCAGTCACCCACCAGCTAATATAGGGGCTGTGTAGTTTACCAGGGCCTGGCTTTCAGATGAAAATCACAAAGCCACTAGGGGGCCACCCATCAACCCCAAGACAACTAGACCCCACCTTCTCCAGTCACCCACCAGCTAATATAGGGGCTGTGTAGTTTACCAGGGCCTGGCTTTCAGATGAAAATCACAAAGCCACTAGGGGGCCACCCATCAACCCCAAGACAACTAGACCCCACCTTCTCCAGTCACCCACCAGCTACCTGTGCCATCGATCACCAGATCTCAACAAACCAAGCTACTTCCTTAAGGCCAGTTCTAACAAGCAGTACAGCACCAGCAACTTCTGGCTATCCTCAACATCACATGAGAAACACCAGATCAGCCTCCATCTCAGTGGCTAAGTATTAAGCTTCTGTAACTAGATCCAATAGCCCCAACACAGACCTAATTATCCTCATATTACTCCTCTTCCCAAATCATCATACTAAACCTGACAGCAATAACAAACTGTCCGCTCAAATCGTAATGAAGTAGTTATAAGATAAAAATAAGGCTGGAGGCCAAAACTCAATAACTTGTCTTCTTGCTATAGTTTTATAGCCTATTAAGCTAATTCTCTTAATTTGTAAAAATCAATAAGCCTCCAGTACTAAAATTGATTCTAAATGTGTGTTATCTTGCCACTAAGCATTCATCAGGCATTGGCAAATAAAAGGAGGACCAGAATGTATTCTTAACATCCGACAAAATATGACTTAACCAACTTACGAGACAACTGCAGAAAGAACTACAAAATCATATCAAGAAAACTTTCACAGAGTTCACTAACAGACTAACTCCTTCTGACCAACCGCTATGGTCAGCTACCAAAAGAGTTTTATCATTCCCTAAGACTCCACATCTCATCCGACATGACAATGGTTCCTAGGTAAAGACTGATGAACAGATTGCTTTTGCTGTTGCACTTCATCTGTCAAACGAGTTTCGTCCCCATTAAACTACCCATTAGACACTGAACATTGTTGAACCTTGTATCTAATACATTTTTTCAGGCTCAGTCATTCACAAATTTCCTACATGAAAATCTGCTGGTTTCGATATTATTACTCCAATCGTCCTCAAACATTATTCAAAGAAATCTATTTTACTCCTCACCTTCATCTATAACTCGGTCCTTTAAGACTACTTATTTTCCTCTTCTCTGGAAATTCTCCTCAATTAAAATTAACCATAAAACATATTGACCTTTCTATTCTCCTACATCGTAAAGACCTATTTCCTTCCTACCGATCAAGGGGAAAATCCTGGAAAAACTTCTGGTCAAACGCTTAACAGGTTTCTTCGAACCTCTTATTCCTCCCTCATCATACGTTTTTAATTTCGTTCCTCGCATTCCAATAACCATCAATGGCATCGCATACTAAGTACCTCTATGAATTTGCCGACGACACAGCCATCCTCTCTTCCAATCTTAGCCCAATTCTTGCTCTGGACGAAAACCTTTCCCTTTACGATGGCCCTCCAAATAGAGATTCAAAGTGAATGCTTAGTCCTATCATGTCACCTTCACTCTCTATCGCTCATTCTGTCCAACAGTTTTACTTTTCTACCAACGCTACTAAATCCTAGGCCACATATCTAGAACTTACAACGATGCTCCAACCTACGTATATATAGAAGTATGTACCAAGCCCTCCAATATACTTCGCTTCCAGCTCCAGCAATCTAGAATCCACCAAAAGATAGCAAATGCTCTCTTCTATGTCACATCCCACCTACCCAAGACTTAGTCACCTCCTACTATCAGAACCTCCATTCCTGCCTTCTTGGGTGTCCTAATTTGTATCTCAATGCTCTATACTCCTCTCTCATCACCGGCAACCCAGAGTGACACCTAAGGAGGCTTCGCGATCTTCTCCAAACCAACTAGGATTATTTTTTTTGTGAACTATGTGTGATAAAGTGTAAAGTTAAGTGGTTTAGGCTAAAGAGGCTTTTAACCAAAAGAAACAAGACGTTAAAATACTTTTCTAAGCAATTGTTGAAATACTTTGTGTATTGAATGCATAACCATTTTAATAAAGATATATATTGAAAAAAAAAGAATCAAACTGTCCAGCTCCGGGGACAAACCCATTGTAGGGTGACGATCCTTCCAAGCTGTATAATAAGCATTTATTGTGCTGGAGGCTCCAGCAAGGAAATTGGGTTTTGAAAACAATGAAAGCAAACCTAAATACAAGGTGTTGGGCACGCTACATTTTGTCGGGTCCCTGAAGCCGTAGTCTGCATGCAAGGGGTATCTTCCAAGGATATGGTAGTTTAGCGGACAGAAGGAATCTCCACTGAGAAGGGTGTGGAGGCTGACAGTACTGACACTAAATCTAGCGAGTGAGGAATTGAGAGGTCCCGAGGTAATTAAATAACAGAGCCATGGTTTGAGTAAAGCAGCAAATGCCAGTGCAGAGAGAGGGAACAATGTCACTTCTGATTCCGACTGAATAAAAATATAAATATAAATACCTTATATAGACAGGTAGATTTCTGTACGAAGCCAATGCGTGTATTATTCCACCAAATCAGGAAGGCCGTGATTCTGACCAGTCAGGGTTGACTACACTAGTGCTCCTACACCGGCGATGTCCCGACACCGGGTCCCGACACTTGAGTTAGTTCCACCTACCTACAATGATGCCGTAACCTATAATGCACTGAAAAAAGATACTGTAGGTCTCAAATTTCTAGCTGGGCCGTTTCTTGAGCTGCCTGTGGCGTACTTATCTTTGTCTGGTCGGCGACGTTGTTCGTTTCTAGACTTCAGGATTCTATAAGATTCGCAGCGCTTATAGTTGGTCAGATGAACTTGTTGGTGGAGCGCGCATACTTCAGGCGATTTCAAGGGTTTCTTGTATAATACGCTCTTGTTCTGCCCACTGCATTTTACACACCAGGAAAGGTAGTAGTTCGGGCGTGCCTATACGCCTGACAATTAATTATGGCACTGCACCACGTCGCGTTGCACCAGCGACGGCCTGTATTGTATTATACAGGTGTGTTAGATCGTCGATTTTCCCTACTCCAGGTGTTCACTGAAGACCTAGAAAGAACAATGGTAATGTCGTTTTAATAGCTTCGTGTTGTGTCTTATCCTCTCGCAACACGTTGGTAGTTTAGCAAACTTTGTATCCTGAACTTTGTATGTGAACAGGAGCAAAGAGCTCATCCTCAATTTCGTCAGCTTGTGAAGTGGGTTGCGGGATACTGATCACCCCCTGAAGCGATCTTTCTTGCTTTAGCTGGTATGTATGGAAATCAGCCTTTGTATCTTCCCAATATTTCATAACAGCGTTTTATTTATTAGGAACATCTGGAGAAATTTTAGTGTCTCGTGAGCTTTACGGCAGAAATGTTATTGTCTTATGATCGATTGAGAAACGTGTATTTGCCCGGACTAAAATTGTTATTAACTGTGAGCATAGCAATTTAAAATTGCAAATATTTCGGACAAATATTGATGGCGGTTTAGGCTGTTTTGTGGTCTGGATGTATTCCATGTCCTCTACTATTGTTATATATTTTTCAGCACTTCGAAAGTGTTAGGCGTGAAGAATGGAGACTCGTCGACGGTTTCTTCTGTCCCTTTAGATGACTTTGGTTTCGGTGGTAAGTCCTCTATTGAGCTAGCAGCAGAAGAGTTTATTTGTCTAATAGATTGTCGTGGTTTTCGCTTAATTGGCGATGGAGTAGGTCCCAGTAACCTTGATCGCTTTTTTTTAATTTTCAGACATTAGTTGTTGATAGAAAGACACGTTTCATTATCAGCAAGATTTATAACTTTTGTAAATTATTTTTATAAAAAAAAAATCGTGTGGGACTGTCTCGAACCCATGATGTAACGCCCAAGAGACCACGGTGTCGTAGCTTTGGCACAGTCGAGGATAGGATGAGTTTGCCTATTGCCCTGTGTTATTGGTAGCTCGGCAGAGCCATACACAAAGCCACTCAATATGGCCGGCTTCTCGGTAAGATCTCTACACACACTGTATAATATATAGTATTTAATCCTCAATCCACTCACTTGCAAAGGGCTCTCTCGTGAGAAGCTCACGTAAATTGCCTGTTGAGACAGCTTTACGACAGCCCACTATAGCGCAGATGCAGTACCCTTGCAATTTAAAATAATCAAAATAAATAAAATAAAAAAAATGTGAAATATATCTTATTTCATTGTTTTGTGTATAGGGTAATCATTAATAGTAATATATCTTTATTATACCTCTGAGGTGTGTAAAGTGCAGTGAGCAGCACAAAAGTGAATTGTGCAAAAATTCCCTGAAATCGCCTGCGTGCTCTAGCAGCAAGGCCATCTGGCCAACTACAAGGGCTGTGAGACTGGCTTACAGAACGCTGAAGTCCAGGAGCGAACAACGTCGTCGGCCAGAAGAGGAAAAAATAGCAACAAGAAGCGGCCCAGCCAGAAATTTGAGGCCTTCAGTCTCTTGCTGATGTGGTTCGGAACAAAGAGCAGTCACAGGCACTGCCCACTCCTCGTTCGCAAGTTCCTCTTCCCCAGCAATCCGTTCATCCCGTCAACCAGCAAACCCAATCCCATCCTCAACCACACATCTCGCATATTCCTCCACCTTCAAGCTCTTCAGATCTCACTAGCCTATTAATACCATTCCTTACAGAGTTCAGAACCCTGATTACCCCTCTCATTTCCCTTCTTACAAATCTTGTCTCCTACCTCATCTCCGTTAAACGAGATCCATTAGTGGATCCTTCCGACTCCTTATCCATTCTCCTTTGGAATGCGAATGGTGCTCGCACCCACTCTAACGAACTGACAGCACTACTCCTCGACAAGAACATTGACGTAGCTCTTATTACTAAAACAAGACTTACGAGTAAACGACGATTTACCGTTCGACAGTACCAGACTTATCGAACTTATCACCCATATGGAAGAGCACATGCAGGCACCGCTGTCATTGTCCATAACTCCATTTCCCATCATATAGTTCCTTTGGTAGCTACATGATTTCCTTCAGTCCACTGCTGTGTCAACAAGCATCTTCACTTTCACCCTCACTCTAGCATTAGTGTACTGCCCTCTTAATAAATCCATTTCCGATTCCCAATTCATCTCCTTTCTAGACTCCATCGGACATAGTTTCCTCGTGGGTGGGGACTTTAATGCGAAGCACCAACATTTGGGGTCAAGATCCACGAATACACGAGGACGTGCTTTGCTGTCTGCACTGCAAACATTGCTCCATGTTCTCTCCTGACACAGCCACCTATTGGCCATCAAATCCCAACCGAAATCCAGATCTCTTTGACTTTTTCTTCTACAATAGTTTTGGAACACTGAACTATTCACTTACGCGCCTCGATGATCTTTCCTCCTTAGTCATTTATTATTAACCATTTCCCTAAGACCAATTCAAAAACTGCCTCCTTCTTCCTTTATTAGGTGCCCAGTTGACTGGGAACACTTCCACCAGCTTCTTACAGATTCCGTAGACCTCAAAGTGTCCCTGAAAACATGCAGTGCATTCTTTCACTACTCTGATCCAGAGGTCGGCTTGGAAGGCATCGTAGTCCTATCGTCACCCAAAAATTCACATTCATAATCGTTTACCTCAGCATCTCAAAGATCTAATCCAAATCCACGCCGCTCCAGAACAGTTTGGCAAAGATACCGGCATCGTGCTAATCGCCACTCGTACAATCAGTACTGCAGATTGGTGAAGCGGCTATTGGCATTCTTCCGTTCCGATTCCTTTAATTTCCATCTCTCCTCTCTGTCTAACAGGGAAAACTCCTTGTGGAATGTAACTAAAAAAATCCTCAAGTATCATCCTGTTTCACGACCACACCGTCGTTATGATAGGTTCTGGGCGGCTTCAGTTGGGGATAGGTCGGAGGAATTTGGTTTGCATCTTACCCATGCTTTCACACTTCACCTTTTTCATCAAAACCATACTCACAGCACAACCATTGGGGATTTCCTCACTTCACCTATCCCTCTCTTACTTCCAACAAAAGCTGCTAACCCCTCCGAGGTCAAAATCATCTGAAAAACTGACTTTACCGAAAATCTACAGGATATGAGCTCCTTACTCCTCAAATTCTCCAAAAAATTTCTCCTAAAGCCATAATCTTCCTAACCTACATTTATAACTGCATTATTCGAACGACATACTTTCCTCTCCTCTGGAAACATTCCATTTTTGTCCTATTTGCGAAACCCGGTAAACCACCCAATGACGCCTCATCATACCGTCCAAATAGCCTACTCCCTATCCTCTCAAAAATATTTGAGAAACTTCTACTTCCAATTGTTGAATCCCAAAACCTTTTTCATTCACACCAGTTTGGTTTCCGTCAACGACATGCCACTGCTCAACAAGGCCTTCGCGTTGTTGATCACATCTTTTCAGCCCTTGAAACCAAACAGTATTGCACTGCTGCCTTTCTTGGTATAGCTCAAGCTTTCGACAGGGTTTGGCACGCAGGTTTGCTCTACAAACTCTAAAGATATTTACCACAGACCCTTTTCCTAATCCTACAGTCCTACATTTCAAACAGCTTCTTCCAAGGCTGCTGAGGTTTAGAATATTCTAACTACTATCCCATAAAAGCAAGAGTTTCACAGGACAATGTCCTAAATCCCATCCTTTATAATCTATACACCGCTGATGTCCCCTCAACCCCCATTCCAGTGTCTTGGCCACATTTGCAGATGACACTGGAGTCTTGCCATCCCACCCAGACCCCGATATAGCATCCCATAACCTTCAAAAACACCTTGATGAGATCGAGTATTGGTGCAACCAATGGCGGATCAAAATTAATGAAGCCAAATGTTCCCACATTACCTTCACCCTCTGTCGCAAGTCTTGTCCACTAGTTTATTTTAATTCTATTCCTCTCCCTGTATCCTAGACAGTACGGTACTTAGGCTTCCATCTCGACAAACGACTGACCTGGAACCCTCACACGAGGCTAAAAAGACGAACTAAACAGACGCTTTGGACTACTGTACAGACTACTTTAAAGGACATTTAATCTCAATAGAAAATAAATTACTAATCTACAAAGTTGTACTTAAGCCAATCTGGACATGCGGAATAGAGCCATGGGGCGTAGCAAAAAAGTCGAACATCACGCGTATCCAATCCTTTCAATCAAAAGTCCTGAGAACAATAGTAAACGCCCCTTATTACGTCAGCAACAAAACCCTTCATAATGATCTTAATATACTCTACATTCTTGAACTCATCTCTTTTAAGTTCCTGAAATTCCATAGTAGCCTATCCAACCACCCTAATCCCGTAGCACAGTCATTGCACTGCACCACTCATCCTTATAATCCTCCTTGGAGACTGAAACGGCAGTGGCAATCCTGGCAATGGGCAGTCTCTCTAATCATGTTCTGAACGTATGTGGCTCTCACGCTCTTCGTCAGCCTTCACCGGCTCGTATCCGGTAACGCAGCTGACGGAAGAGCGTGGGGGACTTCCCAAGACTCCGCTTCCTCTGTCGCATGCGAGGGAGGTGACAAACACGTGGATTTTGGAGGCCTCTTGGCTGTTTGTAAATATTGTATGAATGAGCGAGTGAATGATGAATTGTAAATATGGTATGAATGAGAACATTTATCTCAATTACTTATTGCCTAATAAGGGAGATTGTAATTTTAGCACAATAAAGAAGTTATATATATATTATAACTCTGGGGCTATGTCCGTTCAGAATAAACATTAATTTTACATAAAGTGATAATGATCTTAAATGATTTTGTTTATGACATATCTGTGAATTAAAAAAACAAATTGAGCACTATTGATTTGTTTTAAGTTTCTTGTTAACATACCAGCTCTTATGTTCGGTTGTTCCATTTCATTGAATAATTTTCTTTTTCGTAGCTACAATATAATAGTCATTTACTTTCAATAGTGCTAAATTCATCAAACATTTTTAACTGTCATCCTAATACATTAAGATAATAGCTTAAGTTCCTAGGATCAACACATTGGGGAAGCACATGATTTCTTGTACGAGTAGATGCCTTACAATTGAACATTTAAAAAATAATTCTTTACAGTGTTGACGGCATCACGTTATTATAAGTGAATAAACAGATAGATAATTTATATTTAAATTTTTCCGCAAGTTCTCTGAATTTTCTGACTCAGTTATTTAACGGTATAGTATCGATGCTAATGTAGAGGCGTGGATGGTGTGGACAGTGAGTGGATCGAAAGGGGCGAGAAGCTATCGAGTGGCGCTTGCGCGGCGGCCTCGGCGGTGCCAGTGTAGTGCCGCTGCCAAGGTGGCGAACATCCCCGCCTTCATCCCCCAGTCGCTCTCTATCTCCCTATCTCCGCCCTTGAGGAGGAGGCGGCGGACTCCTTCGCTCAGGGGACCCTTCACCAGCCTGTGAGTTACAATCACCACTGATCATTTCAAATATAACCACCAGACAATGATTTTCCTTTCTCGCCTAAAACATCTATTGAAACTGTCCACGTTTCACGCTTGTTGTGCGATGTTTGATAGTTTTCACACTTGTATGATTG
This sequence comes from Acanthosoma haemorrhoidale, assembly GCA_930367205.1. Taxonomy (NCBI): domain Eukaryota; kingdom Metazoa; phylum Arthropoda; class Insecta; order Hemiptera; family Acanthosomatidae; genus Acanthosoma; species Acanthosoma haemorrhoidale. Next base: position 25,516,369 of record OV884009.1, on the reverse strand, counting down.
GCGTGTACTCACTACTCTGATGGATTATGAATTTGTAATTGTTAGTGCCATTTATTTTAACGTCAATAAGCCGATGTCTTTATAAGCATTTACTATTTGGTGGACGATTGCGGTTCGAATGTGTTAACTGAGTGCGTCAAGACATAAGTCTAGTCTACTATATAGTTTGCTTTACGCTTTCTTGACTCTGATAATGATCTCAAATTATTGTTTTCTTTATGACATATCATTGAACTTAAAAAAACAAATTCCGTTCCAATGCCATGTTCTGCTTATTCCATATTTCTTTTGTATTCCCATCAATAGTAACCGATTATTTAAGGATGTATTTCGATTTTAGTTCCATATTAAGTGTTAAGAAAGATATATATATATATATATATATATATATATATATATATATATATATATATATATATATATATACATGCATACCTTCATTTTAGAAATATGTTGGTTTCGGAAAATTTATGTGCGCATGGCGATAAATGATGTTACTCTTTGGATTTAACGATGCAGACAGGTCTTCTACTCCAATCCGTATTGATTTTTTTGTTTTTTATAGTTTATAAGTGCTCTAATCTCCGAATCATAATACCGTAAAATAGGTTTTACCTATTTTACAATAATGACCTTCCAATCAAACTTTTACACAATTTTATTAGATACATAATTATTATAATGATTTTGATAGTAGACAACGTTAGATCAGAAAGCAGTATTGACGTTATTAGAATTAGCATAGAAATTATAGACCTTTTGTCTCTTCAATAGTATTACAATATTTTTCTAATCATATTACAGACGACGACGTTTCACTCTGGCATCTTCTAGACTTGGGGTAAATATTAAATAATGTAACTTTAAAAATCCTGGAATATGTTCAATTGACCAAATTCGGTTGAGGTTGAACGCGATGCACAGCGTGTCGACCACATAGAGTGCCATTGGTTTTATAAATAGTGGAAAGGACCGCCCGATAACACTCACTCTTCATCTTGACGTGTCACTGTCATCTTATTAATTAACTTGTTGTTTTTAATTACTTGATTTTGTAACGTTGTGTTTTGTTTTAACGTGTCATCAAATGATAGCGGCTACTTTCAGACGTTGAGGATCAAAACAACAGAAATCGTAGCAACCGTTGCGTCCTAATCAAATTATGGGATGAAATAAAAACTATTAATATATCAAGCAGTTTAATTTTTAGTAGTCATGCATTTACATAACCTTCATTCTTTTTTGGTAGCCCCAATTGATTTTTGTTTATTTGTACTTTATTATTATTTATAGGTGACTTTGTCGCTGAGTGATGTTTTTTTCTAACTGTCTTTTGTACATTGGTAGATTTAGACGTGTAAACAAATTGGGTTCTGTTATCTGCTTACTAATTGTTAAAAATAATCGATGTTGGACTAATGATTTAAAAAATCGATAAAACCGTTGTTTTCACCTGTGTGTCTGTTTCTCTTCCTGCCTTTCCCGACGATTGTGAGTTCCCCATAAACATGGATTTTTTATATTGATATTTCCGCTCGAGAGGTTAAAGAACGCTGACCTGCACCCGTTGCTTGGTGTGCCGTCGGTGGGTGAGTTCGTCCACCGGAGACACATCAAGTTTTTTGACTAGTTGCAGCACCTGGTTTTCATTAGTGTTTAACACTATGACCCCACCACCCCTCCCGCAGTGATGGCAACAGACTGTCGGGGAAATATTGGGTTAAGAATTAGTATATAAGTTAGTTTTAAGTTTGATCAAAAAGGTGAGCCCCATCACCTTTATTAGAGTCAGTTCAGTCCAGTCACCTATAATGTGCATCATTATACTTGTTTATTCCATTATATAATTTTAATAAATTAACAAAACCTGTATATAATGTAGGGACGCTACAGGAAATACAAAAATAAATTCGCCTGAGGATCTATAATTGTATATAATTATCTGTGAATTTAAAGGCACTAGGAAGGGGGGAGGAAAAAAAAGAAAAAAAAAGATTTCATTTGATTACCCGACGAATGACGAAATATTTTCAAAACCAAAACCATACTTGTTTTGGGTTGTTGATTAATTAATTACTTGGTAATATAAAAAATATACATCAAGTAGGGTACAAGATTAAAAATGTCGTTGCCCTGATTAACAATAAACACTGCCACTATACCGTCATTAAAACTGTCATAAAAAACGTGTTCACAATTTTCACTCAACAAGTGTTTTACAGAGAGAGATACACAGGTGGTCTGAAAAGTTTCCGACCTAAACATGAAGATGATAATAAAATAAATGAAAGCTAGTGAAATAAAAGCTTTGTTAGGTCGGAAACTTTTCAGACCACCCTCGTAGTAGTTTGCGTGGTATTTCAATTTTTATTTTGACCAAGATGACCTCTAGGTGTAAGAAGCTCAAAAATGACCAAAGCTGTGAGCGCTGGCGCCTAACAATAAAATTGGGACTCGGCGAAATCCCCAAACCTTTTCACCGGGGTCAAAGGCACCAAATCATCCAAATTAGTAATTGTACTTGCAGATCGTTTCAATCCAACTGTATAGCCCTGAAATACGGTGGTTATGAAAATTCAGATAAATAAAGATATTTGGAAAAAGTATTGAGGACAAAATGTGATTGAAAATAGTTTCAAAATATATTAACACAGAGATTATAAATATGGTTTCTTATGCTGATTACCTATAGAATAAAAATTTAAAAATAACTTCATAGTGTCAGTAAGTTTATCTGGTTACATAGGGAAAATGATAAATATATACAAATATGATATATTATAAATATAAATGCACACATTAAGATAATCCTATTATTAAATTAAAAGGGCTCAGAATTGAATACTGCTAACTCAGATAGCTAGCAATTTTAAGAATGGATATGTCGTAATTATATTTAAATTTAAAAAAATGTCGCTGGCCAGAAACACAAACTGAGGGCTGACTCTCCCAGCCCGCTTACTGTTGCTGTGTTTAAATTCCACTAAAATATAACACTGATCAGTAGGCAAACGACCGGTACGAATAAAATATGGTATTAACCACAGTCGCCAATGGTGTGCCGTGGTCCATACCGCAGGCTAGTTTTGTCCGGACTGCGACAAAATTTTGAATAACAGAAGATAACGTTTCAGTGGATAACGGGTACCATACAGGCTGTATTCGTGGACTTGGCACGACGCGGGTAATGTCTCTTAACCCCCTACCAACGCAGCTCTTTTTGTATTCTATTGATTTGTCAGGTGTGCACTTCATTCATTGTGTTTTGAAAGTAAGCTAGTGACTGATTTCAAAGAAAAGATTTAATAATAAAAGCAGGTAGCCTAGGTCAGTAGAGTAGGTGGAGTAGTAGTTGGCCTAAGCTTTCTGGGTTACTAATATTTGGCAATTTGACAAAAAAAAGAACATACGGGAAAAGTAATTGGTGACCACTGGTTTAAACTAACGTTAATGTCACTAAGACATGGGAATGAAGAGTATATTGTTTAAAATTAAATGCTGTTTATGCTGCCTGTAAAATGAGCACTCTTTTCGACCTGAACAACATGGGATACATGTGGTAGCGATCCATTCCTGTTAAATGACAGTTATGGAGGTTAAGGATAAAGTGAACCTGGCTAGAAGTCTCAGTTCTTCTCGCCTAATGACATGTATGACACACATGGGCAGTTACTGACAGAAAAGTATAACCATGAAATATAACCAGGGTCCAGGTGCCCTATAGGATGCGTTCGATATCTTCGGATAAGGCAGATTATGTAAATTATGGTAGACCTAGTCGTAGTGTTGGACTTTTTTTTGCTTATAATAAAGTGGGACAGTGTATTATTGTATTTGAGGTTTCAACATGGTTTTGGGCTCAGAATGCTCTAGCTAAATGTTTACGATAACCAAATTGGACGTAAATTATCTTATAAATATGAATATTGGATCAAAATTTAAAATTTTAAAAATATTTTTATGTATTAATCCGTTTGAAATGAATAATTTTCAGGTGGATCTTTTCCGGGTTTTAAATTACAAGAAACCATTTTCAACCTTTTGCCAATTTAGATGTATTGTTCATTCAGCTTATAATTGTACTTAAATGTTTTTTAACGTTGTGGGTTAAGACACCAAAACTGTGTAGTGATAATCCTAATGAATCTCATAACAAAGATAATATTTTAACTTCCCGCCATTAACACGTACACATTTTAGAGAAGAAACTCTGTTCAAATAGTGGTAATTTTATATTTTCTTGTACACGTAGATATCCTACAAATGAGCATTTTATTATACATAGACATAGAACCTTGGGGGTCATACAGATATTATAATTAATTACCATATAGTTAATATTTACCTTAATTTATTTTAGTTCCAACGACACTGGAGGGTGTGCGAACCCACATCTTTAGAACTACAGATAAGTAAGAAGAATTTATCGTTGAATCTAGTTATGACATCAACACACATCATTTCAGTTTTTCTCACTTAAAACTTACCAGTTGACCTCTAACAGTTTGCGCACACATTGCAAACTTGGCCAACCTTCATTTGTTTTTTAAAGTTTTGTCTTCCAAACGATTAGTATAGTTTTTTCCTACCGAGAAAATTATCTCTTAAATGAACTATCCGATGACGTGACGTAAGATATATCTGTCGCCACTGAGACAGTTCCCCATGAAACAAAAAACATTTATTAGTTATGCGTGATGCATCACACCATTGAAACCCTTAATGGTGTAAAGTTACAGTTACGAAGACGAATGTTCTAATGATTTATTTGCAATAATAGTCAACTAAAGCCCCGATGCATTATACATATATATTATTAATGAGGATGTCTAGACATTTTATTTGATACCCTACTTAATATGATATATGGAATATATTTTTTTTTTAATAATTGACCTTTTATTATTTTATTGATTATATTTTTAGCATCTTTTGGGGATCAAGTAAAACTTTCATACAAATTGTACTTTCTCTATCTGTAAACTGGGGGGGGGGAGGGGATACAAGACAATTGTGAATAGACTTATGATGACAATGTAATGACTTTAAAGTTCAATTTAGTCCCAACATATATTGCATGATAATAAATCAGGATGTCAATATCTTTAATTTCATATCCTTCTCGATTTGATAGATATACAAGTACATTACATATTGTTAATCCGGACGTCTTTAATTTATACCCTACTCAGAATTATAGAAAAATATGTTTTGTTTTTTTTAATATCAACTAATTACTTAATGCGAATTACTTTACATTTTTTGTGGAGATGGCTGTGTTTTCCGTTTCTTCCTAATATCAAATGAGTCTTCCATTTAAAATTCCATGCCTCTAGCTTGAACAGGGGATTTACAAAGACCTGGACAGACAAACATACAGAGACAGAGAGAAACTTTGAAAATTTAAATAGAGTACATGGTTTTCTATGTAATTATGTAACTGTGGTCATGTTTAGTGTAGGGAAAAAAACCACTAATAATATTGGACGTTGACACAGATCTCGTTCGATGTGGTATAACTCCGATAGGAGCGGCAATTCGGCGGTGACTAGGAAACAGTAAGCACTGCTGTGGATGTATAAGGCGGGGATAGACTGGCTGGCCAGGTTCCCAAGGGCTGTGCTTCTATTTCGAGGGGAGTCGCTCACTGGTCGGAGATGAGTGCGGACTACCGTATCAGCTTTGAGTGGTACGACTTGGCCGGGAAGGTAAGAGTTAACCTCTCCAGTAAGGTTGTGCTCTCAGAGGATGGAGGCAGTCGCGCTGTATGCGAGCCACGGCTACCTGGGGGGCCACCCCCCCAAGCTTTAACTGCCTTGGACTTCCTCTCCTTGGTGTCCCTCACGTTGTGCTTGGTCCACAACCGCTCCCGGACGCCGCGCCTCCGCCAACCCCTAGCGCGGCGCCTCCACCAACCCCTAGCGCCGCGTCTCCACCACTCCCCTTCGCCACCCCTCCGCCACTCCAACACCACGCATTCGCCACCACCCCTTCCTAGCAGCCGACAGAACCTTCTTCATCCACACCGATCCGTGTCCGCCATCCCCGACTTAGCTCCAACTTAGTAAGTAGCCTCTGGGCCCATTTTTCTTTTCATTATTTAAAATAGTTCATATTATTTTTACCAAATGACATTTTAAAATATCAATTAAGTATTATTTTAAATCGATTTAATTTTAGTTTTGAAATATAGTTGAGGGGAAGGGAGTTGCTGAATGACGGACAGTATCGAAAGACATCTGACCCTGCATCAATTTTTTAAATAATTATTGACAGTAACAAGTAAATTCGGGACTCGAAACCGGAACCTCCCAATATCTAGTCCGGGGTTTCAACCAACCTGAGCTACTCTGCCAGCCTACTTATCATGAATTACTAAGACATTATAATTTGTTTTAATTCACTTATTAAATACTGATTAAAAGATTTTTGTTTTTATTTATTCATTTCATAAATACTGATGCAATGATTAGTTTACAAATATATATTTGTTAATGACTGTTTAAAAGATTATTTTTTTATTTCTTAAATACTGATTAAATGGTTATTTATTATTCATTTATTTCTCATAGACATCAAATGATTGTGGAAAATATAATCCGTATTTTCTGTCAAAGTTACATAATTTAATTGTTTAATACCTCGGTTTTTTTTTTTTTTTTTTTTTTTTCCCCGCCCTACCTCGGTAACTGGAAATCTCCTCTAACACACAATTGAAGACGTACATAGTGAATAAACATTATTGGAGAAGTCCAAGTGTGGGTCCGCGTTTCCACAAAAGTGTATTAGAAAGAGAAAATTACCTTTTCAAAAATAATGTGTTTATAGCTAACATATTTCCTGAAAACTTGACTCGAACAGTACTAAATTACTTTTAATTAATTTAGTGCTGAATTACTTTTGTTAAATTATTTCTAGTTACAAAATATGTTCAATGTTAATCCTTAACCACGATGGAAAAAAATCGAGGCAAGTACATCATATCCCATGATATGGTTTTGTTACGACTGTCAACATTTTTTTATTTTTATTTTTTACATTTCATAAAAATCAAACACAAATTGATATCGTTAATCATGACATAAAGATCTTAAATTTGATACACTACCCTAATTGATTGAAAAATATTTATTTCGTTAATACGGAGTAATTAATTAGCCACATTTGATCATGTGTCATGGAATCGGTTTATTTTTTAATAAATTTAGGGCATAAAATAAAACTTCTATACAGCATTATTAATTGAAATGTAAGAATACATTCATGCCTAAGTACAATTTCCATTTATAAGCTGGGTACTTACACATACTGCACAGGAGCACCCAAGTGAGCTAGTTGAAAGGGCGGACAAGCACCCTTGGAATAGTGCTTACAAGTGTAGAAGAAATACCAATATCAACAATGCGGAGACGTTGTTGAGCAGTGCAGTGTCCTAAGAAGCAAAACGAAGGGGATGAATATGAGGAGGAGATATTTTAGAAGGAATCTTTTGACAATTTTTGAGAGGTTCCGAAGTAGTTTGATAGGGCCGTTGGATGAGGGATTATTAAGCGACTTACCAGGTTTCTATAAAGGGACAATCCAGCCCGATTCACTTAAGCACTCAAGACAGGGAAAAGCGAAAAATCGCTATAGACATTATTCGATCAGAGCATTCTCACCACACTGTTTGGTCAAGTCAGGACCAAGGAAAGTAAGGTCGACCCAAAGATAAAGCCGGATCGATCAATAACGGCCAAAGACAGGCGCTCTATGCGCATGGTCTAATGTTTAACCTATATATACTGTTCATTTACTCTTATCCTTGAGACTATCAAAGATACAACACTAAGGTGAAGTATTCAAAAAGTATTCAATCGGGAAAAGTGATCGGAGCTTTTGTACTGTATTCTTCTTTTTTTTCAGTTCTGTTTCCATACTCAACAATCAACAACTGACGAAGCGTCCTACTGAACGGTGAACCAATTTCAAATATTTTCGTCTTGATCTTTTTCTAAATTCAAATAAAAACGGGTGTAGATCAATTCACTCAACTACTTGCTGTTTTCGTTGAAAATTACCAAAAGCTGATTGAAAGTCTCAGACCTGCTGGAGTTGGCAGGGAAACCCAATTGCCATCTCTGTCTGTCAATCAAACTTTAACACCAACGTTCGAAAATGTCGACCCTAACCTAAAATCTTTGAAACTGTACTTATGTTTTGACAATTGTGTACAGTTGATAGGCGTTTCAAGTGATGAGCAAGTTTGTCAACACCATTTTATCAACTCCGTGGTAAAATTACAATCAGCTTTAGTGTGCCATAAGTAATTGTGATAAATGTTCTCATTCATACAATGTTTACAAACAGCCCAGAAACCCCCGCCCCCTAAATCCACATGGTTGTCACCTCCCTCGCATGCAAAAGAGGAAGCGGAGTCTTGTGAAAGCCCCCACGCTCCTTCGTCAGCCGCACCGGATACTCCTTGTGATTGTAAAGTTAGATTTTCAATCATACTTCGAGCCCAGTTTATTCAAGAACTAGACAACAACATCAGGAAATCAATTCTTCAATCTGACCTCAATGATTTTGTGACGAGGTAGTCGGGGAAGAACTAGCAATGGAAGTTTTCAAAATTGATGATCGGGGAAACGCTTTTCATCAACCGACATCAAACAACGCTGATGAGTATACAATTTCAAACCGACAACCAGGTCGACATAACTCAATGACAAATTCTAAATCACGAAATTGTTCTAGGTAAACAAAGAATAAATATTTACCTATCATGCTGAGTTCGCATGGGGTATGAAGATGGATGATAAGGTCCGGATTTATATGCAACAAAAAACATTAAAATATGCCATAAAAAATATGATAATATACAGTGTGCAGTCAAATATTGACACAAGGTAATAATGGTGAAGTATAGAGGCATAAATGTGTTCGCAAAACGAACAAACTTATTTTATAACTCAAAAAATGAGTGTTTTCATTGTAATAATTTACATTTTTCTTTAAAAAAATATGCTAAAAACAGTTACAATATTTATACTATTTAATATTATTAATTTAATTACAACATTATGAGCAAATAAAAGAATTGTTTTTTGGCATGGTTCTTTATTGATTTTATAAATGAGTTAAACAAAACGGAAAAATGATTCCGGAGAGTTGGAACCCTACTCTTCTTGAATTTTCCGTTAAGCTCTTACATTGTAAAAACAAACAGTACTTAGTATCTACGTCAAAACCAACATCCTTGTGTAATCTAATATTACTTTTATTTTATTTAGATTCAATAATAATTTTTAAATTTCTGATGTAATATTTAACAATTGTTTATTTAAAATGTACATCTAAGTTAAACAATTTTTTTAACGCCTTTTGAACAAAAATTACATCAAATTATATTATTTATGCGCATATGAATGCATCATATATGCATTTTAAGTCCAAATATGCGCAAAAGACAAACATTGGCCGAATATGGATAAATATGCATCATAAAAATTTCCTGAAAGATTTAGAATGGGTTTATTCCTAAAGACATAAACTCATGTTAAATTAAAATTGATGGAACATTCTATTAGTAATTATTTTTAGCTTAAAAGTAGCGTCAGTATAAGTTATAATTATTATATATTTCTATGTTTATTGCTATATGTATTATAATAATGATTATTATAATTGATATATTATAATGACATCGTATAATAATAATAATAATATATATATATATATACATATAACGTGGTGACTAGAGCACATATTACATATGGTAGGTATCAATAAACATAATTTTATGAAAATTATTGAATGGAAATTAGTGATGGTGCATTGCTACAGGATGAAGTTTGATGTAGATTTGCAGAGGTCAGGTGAAGACCTCCGTGAACTTTGATTTATTGAATACAAACAGAGAGGCCATTGTCGCGACAATGGCAACACCGGCTAACCAAAGGAACCTTCCTCCTTTCGCCCTTCTTCCTATCTTCCAGTGCTTCAGGGGACCTCCTCCTATGGATCGTCAATCAGGACAGCTGTTTGGTTCCATGGTGACATTTCTTCTCAAGCGTCGACCTCCTAGCTGAGATGCTTGGGTGAGACGACTCCACCTTCAAGGTGGATCGACTCGTCCGGGACCAACAATGGATGTTAGGCGCGACTAGCCACCTCTGCCTCTTTTTTCTTACCAAGTCGTCTTTGGTCAATTCCCTGGCTGGTACATTAATTGCAATGAAGGCAGCAATATCTACAGGTGTTTCCCCGGCCTTTACAAGTACCTCCCTTATACACTGACCGTGAGAATAGCTCTTGCTCCACCACGTTGAACCTCCTGTGATGCTGATCTTTGCGGGTGCTCTCATACGACCCCAGTACCTCTTAATCCCTGGTAACCGTTTAAATGATCTCATTCTGGTGACTCAAAGCTGCCCTCCTTCGCCATTAACCTAGTATTATTTTCACAGGCGAAATAAACCTTCTTTCGGTTTTCTTCGGCTCCATAATTTCATATCTGAGTGGATCGACTCTCCATCAATGTTAACAGAACTGGATGCACCCTTGTTGACAGCAGTGGAGTGACTGATTTTTTATCTTCTTTACTGTTGTGGGATCCGTTCATGATATTTGATGAAATAATGATACATTATGACCGCGAAGTTATGCGGTCCCAGAATTTCGCGCAGCAACTGGCCGCGACTACCCAGCAAAGCTCCAGCGATAAATCGGAGTCAGAGATTCACCAGCATTTCCACTGTGTTTCACCGACAACAGGCAACTTGATGACTTCTACATCTCTCGACAAACTCTCAAACTGAAATATCTTTATTAGTTTGCCAGGCACCGGAATGGCATAATGCTGTTTAGTTTTTAAAACTCTAGCCCAGAGAATCTATCCTTTAGTATATGTATATATGATGTTACTTCAGTTCCTAGCACTTTCATTTATTTCCTATGTGTGAAAGAAAGAAGAATTTAGTTTCTAATCGATGAACAATTATTTTAGTTGAAAAACAAATTGTAATAATAAAGTTAAATTTCGCTAGGACAGCTAGCTAACTCATAGTGGCATATTTCTATATTTCAATTATTTTAGCTATCTAACCTTTATCATGTATTAATCATTTAGGTAACATAGTATTTTTTCAAATATCGTAATTTAATTGTCACATAACACCATTTTAAAGTGATTTTTGGACGATTTTTTTAGTTCGGAGCCACGAGAAGAGGGCTGTAGTGAAGGAGAGAGGGTAAACGCTGAAGAGGAAGCGAACGAAGAAAGAGAAAACCCTGCGGAGTACTGTCAGGGAGGCTACCACCCAGTCAGCCCTGGGGAATTATACAGCAGTCGATACTACGTCATAAAAAAACTAGGATGGGGACATTTCTCTACGGTCTGGTTCTCGTGGGACCTCAGGTAAAATTGACAATGTTGTGTTAACTGTTTTTTAAAATTATTATTATTGTGTTGTTATCAATCGTCGTCAAGTCCTGGCCAACCTCAACAGCTTCCACCAATCATCACGGTCCTGTGCGGCTACAATATTCGGTACTTATTAACTCATACACCTAGTCGCTAATAAAGGAGGAACGGTTGGAGAGAATAACCCACCCCACCCGATGGTATACTCCCCTGTAGGATGTTGCACATTCATATATTCATTCCACAGGAGCATCCGGAACAGTAGTACAATATTGATCCACAATCTATCACTCGTATAATATTTATTTCATGATTAATGAGAAGGTAGTAAGGGCATTCACAATTAAATAAACGATTACTTTTTAATAATATAGTTAGTTAACTGTGCGAAATCACCAATTAAGGGTTTCGGTTAATCACTCTTGATTGATTTTCCTAGTTTTATTGAATTTATTTTTCCAGCATACATATTCAAAAGCAATTATAATTAACAACAAGTTATAATTAATTGCACTGTACATTCGTTACCATAGCTACAGCTGTTTTATTTAAATATTTGAAACTTTAATAAGCACACTTTGAGAAATCAAAAGAGAGATAACGTGAGCTGGCAAAACAGACAGATAAATAATTAATTACCTATTACTAATTAATGTCTCAATGACCTTTCATTATTTTTCATGAGACTGGTTTTATTTTTAGCATTGCCCCGACGACCAAACAGAACTACCGTGCAAAATTTCCTGCCTCTAACAAAAATAACTGGTTGCGTTTAGGCTGCGAACACGGTGTTCACAACTTTCTGAAATTAGTTTATACCTTACTCAAAACCAAAGATTTGTTTCATGCAGAGACCTGCCATATCTTCTTTAAGCCAAATGGGACTTCCTTGTGCAAGTTCATGCCTATTAAACTCACAAAGACTATTTATCGTTTAAGACGATTATGCATTTATTACATATAAATTCATCAACAACACCATAAAAAAAAATAAAAATATTGTATAGGGCATCAAATTAGAGATACTTCATAATTGAAAAAATGCGATGTTTGTTCGAGTCATGTGGATTAAAATTATGAAAAATTTTTTTTGGGCCCTCAGTTTCATGTTTAAAACAACAGCCCCCCGATGGTTTACTTGATACAACAGAGATGCTAAAAGTAAAGGTCACCTAATAGAAAATAATTAATAGTTAATTACTATTTAAGTAATGACTTGTAATTAAATAATTCATATGTTTCTATCAAACTGAGTAGGTCAGTGGTCACCAATTACCTTTTCCCGTCCGTTTCACAACATTGTCTGGAAGTCTCACACTAGAGTGGATCAACTTCCACGCACACTACTAAGAAAACTTCCCAGTATTCCCACCCCAACTCCCTACACCCCCCCACCTCCCATCACGCTGCGAACTTCTACTAACCTAGACTACCTGCTTTATTTTGTAAAATTATTCTTGGATATCTTACGTGGAGATCAGTTATGTTTTTTTTTAAATAGTTTTTATTGTGATTTTTAAAATATAAAAAACTGTACTTTCCCCTTCACCCTAAGATCGGTGAACCGCCCTCCTAATAAATTCATTTCCAATTCCCAATGTATCTCCTTTCTAGACTCCGTCGGACGCCGTTTTCTTGTGGGTGGGGACTTTAACGCAAAGCACCAACATTGGGGCTCAATATCCACAAATACACGAGGACGTGCTTTGCTGTCTGCACTTACACGGAAACATTGCTCCACTATATCTCCTGACACAGCCGTCTATTGGCCATCTGATCCCTACCGAAATTCTGATCTCCTTGACTTCTCCTTTTACGCTTCTAACCATTTCCTTAAGACCAATCCTGAAACTTCCTCCTCCCTCATTTATTAGGGGCCCAGTTGATTAAGAGCACTTCCGCTAGCTTCTTACATATTCCGTAGACCTCACAGTGTCCCTGAAAACATCCCAAGACCTAGACGATGCAGTGCATCCATTCACTACTCTGACCCAGAGGTCGGCTTGGGAGGCATCATCACCCCACCGTCATCCAAAAATTCACAATCAAAATACGTTATCTTAGCATCTCAAAGACCTAATCCAATCCAAACGCCACTCAAGAACAGTTTGGCAAACATCCTGCACACCACCGCTCGTACAAATCATTACTGCAGATTAGTAATGCGGCACTTATCATCCATCCGATCCGATTTTTTTAATTCCTAGATTTCCTCTCTGTCTACCAGGAATACCTCCCCCATGTAAGTAAAAAAATCCTAAAGTATCATCCTTTTTCACACCCAATCCGTAGTGATGATGGGTCCTGGGCTGCTTCGGATGGTGAAAGGTCGGAAGAATATCCTCACTTCACCTACCCCTCTCTCACTTCCAACAAAAGCCGTTAACCCCTCTGAGGTCGAAAATCAACTAAAAAAATTACCTTACCAACAATTACTTCAAATTCTCCAACAACTTCCTCCTATAGCCATAATCTTCCTAACCTACATTTATAACTGCATTATTCGAACGACGTACTTTCCCCGCCTCTCCTCTGGAAACATTCTATTATTGTCCTATTCGCTAAACCCGGTAAACCACTCAATGACGCCTCATCTAACCGTCTTATTAGTCTACTCCCTATCCTCTCAAAAATATTTGAAAAACTCCTATTAAAATTTATACTTCCAATTTTTGAATCTACAATCCTTTTCCCTGCCATAAACCAGTTTGGTTTCCGTCTTCAACATTCCACTACTCCATAAGGCCTTCGCGTTAAGCTCAAAACATATTTACCTTTCATACATAACAAAACCGTTCATAACGATCTTAATATACCTTACATTATTGAACACACCCCTTCCAAGTTCCATGAGATTCCATAGTAACCTATCCAACCATCCTAATCCCCTAGTACAGTAATTGCACTGCAACACTCATCCCTATAATCCTCCTTGGAGACTGAAACGGCAGTGGCGTCCTGACCTGCTATAGATGCGTGACAGTCGGAGTCCTGGCAATAGCCAGTCTCTCCAATCATGTCCTGAACGTATGTCGCTCTCACGCTATTCGCCGGCCTTTACCGGCTCGTATCCGGTAACGCAGCTGACGGAAAAGCGTGGGGGACTTCCCAAGACTCCGCTTCCTCTTTCACATGCGAGGGAGGTGACAACCATGTGGATTTGGGAGGTCTCTGGGCTGTTTGTAAATACTGTATGAATGAGCTATTATCAAAAATACCTCATAATATCTCAATTAGTGTTTATTTAAAGTAAATCAGGGAAGTATGCAAAAATTAGATGTAAAAATACTGTGGTTAAGTTTACTTGATAATTTACCCGTACTTAAGAGCGCATTAAATACGGTTTCGAAGTTCTTCCAATAAATTAACTTTTGGTAGCTAACAATAGAAATTGCGTATTCAATACGTCAACTTTTCACAATCATCTATAAAAAAAAAACACATACAATCTATCAAGCTTTATAATTGATCGTGGTAATTTATTCCAATTAAAGTTTTTGTTCACAATTTAGGGTGATCTATACGGTAGCACAATATTTTGCTGTAAACAGAAACGGCTATTATACCTGAGACAGCAACGAATTGGTGCCAGGGTTCCTTAAAAAATAAGAAAAGAAAAAAAGCTTGTTATTTGGGGTGGTGCCAGAATGGATAGGATGCTGCGGATGACAACCCCTGACCCTATCAACTCTAGAGTCAACTATTTAATCACAATTTTTTTGTCACTGAAGATTTTATGATATGATCTATCAAACTATAAAATCATAATGGCTCGCCTATTTATCTTAAATTATTAAAAGTTCTTTGTTATTTTTATAAATAAATATAGGTTCGTTATGACGCACACTTCCTAAAAGTACTTTCTAGTGATATATTTTTACCATCTTCAATTTATTTTCTTGTGTGTGGCAGTATTTTTCTATTTATAATATTGTGAGATAGGATTGACAGGTGAGATTAAATACGGATAATAAGAGTAGTTGCCAATTCCCTGTCTTGGCCGACTTATAAAAATTATTTTATTTACGTCCACTTGTATATTTATTATTTCATTTCATCGGATTCTTCAGATTGAAATATATAATTTTAAGATAGCCTTTATAATTACAATTATTTAACGCAATCAATTTTTCAACCATTGTCAAATTCTCCATGGATTCTTTTTCTTTAATAATTTTATGAGGCTTATTTTTAAGATTTCTTTGGACTAATTTGATTTTTTTAAACTTAACCAAATATTAATTTTTTTTTTACTATATGTGCACTATTAGTACGTCAAAACTGCTTAGTGCCATAATCCTTAATTTCATCATTCATCAAATTTAAGACGTCATTCGTTTCGTGATATCTATTTATGGTAGCCTTTTAAGGTGATTGATTGACTGCAGCATTTCCATTGCTTCTATAATATTTAGTGCGATATATTCTACGTTGACATTGATATTAGAAATCAGTGAATAATTTATTCAAATTTTCAATTTATAAAGTATTACTATTTGTTTATCAAATTAAATTCAAAATTATTGAAATATTTTCTTTTGAAGTTATAATTTGATTTCTCTTCTATCTCTACTTATTAAGCTACATTATTAAGTCATATTCACCTTTTATTTTAAAATTTTTCGAATTCTTTAACTAAATTTGATGTGATGTTCTTAATCATAATTCATATATTTTTCCCTTAACAACTTCCTACAATTTTTTCAAAAATGGAATGTAATATCCATTAATTGGGTGAGAATCATCAATGGGTCACTAAACTTACTGATATACATTATAATCTCTCTGTTAAAAATTGGACATTATACAATACACCAATTTATTGATGGGGCTCAAAATGGATCCGTAGATCATAGGTTTTTTTTACCAACTAAATCGACATAAACAACCAGTTTTGCTAAGAACTTACAACGTTCAAATTAACTTCAGTTAAATAACAGTGGAAGTTATTAAATTAGGTTGTACCTCCTGAGACTAGAGATGTCAAAATAACCGAAATGTATTTTATAGTAAGTTATATAACATAAATAAAATTCCTTTTGAATAATCACTTCGGCAGTTCTGATTAAATTAGAAGGTTTGTTAGTTTAGAAAATTAGTTAAAAACCGGTCGAACATCAACAAGGTTTACAGCAGGGGTATGATCTCTATTACTGCACGCATCCTTGTACAGCTCTCTCAGGTTTCCTCATGGTGCTAATTTTTTGAACCTGATAGCCTGTCTAAAGATTTGCTTGTTGTATACGTGCGCCAAGAAGCCGACTCAATATATCACTTCGTCTCAAGCTGATGTTCACGAGAATACTCCGGGTGGCTGTACTGGGTGCTCCACTTTTCAGTCATCTAAATAAAGCGACGTCTAAATATTTCCAACAATTTTAAAATAAGGTTCTCATAAAAGTAGTCCGACGTACATCATACGAAAAATGGCAAAGTGAATGAATGAAAATAAAAATTATTCTAGAACATTGTACCCTAACATTGATGACTAGGAACGTAATAAGAATGTCCAGAAGTTTTGCATCGCACGCACGCAGAACCCTGTTAAAAACCTGAGCTAGGTCCAGAAAGGCAGCAATGCAATACTGTTTGGTTTCGAGGGCTGAGGATATGTGGTCAACAACTCGAAGGCCTTGTTGTGCAGTGGAATGTCGTTGACGGAAACCAAACTGGTGAGTAGGGAAAAGGATTTTAGATTCAACAATTGGAAGTAGACGTTTTAATAGTTTTTCAAATATTTTTAAGAGGATAGGGAGTAGGCTAATGGGACGGTAAGATGAGACTTCATTGGGTGGTTTACCTGGTTTAGCAAATAGGACAATAATAGAATGTTTCTAGAGGAGAGGAAAGTATTTTGTTCAAATAATCCAGTTATAAATGTAGGTTAGGAAGATTATGGCTTTAGGAGGAAGTTGTAGGAGAATTTGAGGAGTGAAGAGCTCATATCCGGGAGATTTTCGGTAAGGTAAGTTTTTTAGATGATTTTCGACCTCAGAGGGGTTAACGGCTTTTGGTGGAAGTGAAAGAGGGATAGGGAAAGTGAAGAAATCTTCAACAGTTGTGCGATGAGTATGGTTTTGATGAGAAAGGTGAAGTGTGAAAGTACGGGAAAGATGCAGAGTGAATTCTTCCGACCTTTCACCATCCGAAGCAGCAGCCCAGGACCCAGCATCACGACGGGTTGGGTGTGAAACAGGATAGTATTTTAGGACTTTTTTTAATTACATTCCACAGGGAGTTATACCTGGTAGACAGAGACGAGAAGTGGGAATTAAAAGAATCGGATCGGAAGGATGCTAAGTGGCGCTTTACCAATCTGCAATAATGATGAAGAGATACTGTGAGGTCTTCGGAGTCTGTCAGAAGCTTGCGGAAGTGGTCCCAATTAACTTTGCCCTAATAAATGAAGGAGGGGGCAGTTTGTGGATTGGTCTGAGGGAAATGGTTAGAATCAAAGGGCTATGATCGGAGAGAGGTGATCGAGGCGCATCGGAAGCGTAAAAGAAGAAGTAAAGGAGATCAGGATTTTGGTTGGGATCAGATGGCCAATAGGTGGCTGTGTCAAGAGATAGTGGAGTAATGATTCCGTGTGAGTGCATACAGCAAAGCACGTTATCGTGTATTTGTGGATGTTGGGCCAAAATGTTGGTGCTTTGCGTCAAAATCCCCACCCACAAGGAAACGATGTCCGATGAAGTCTAGAAAGGAGATGCATTGGGAATCGGAAATGAATTTATTAGGAGGGTGGTTCACTGATGTTAGGGTGAGGGGAAAAGTGCAGGTGCTGATTGGCACAGCAGTGTACTGAAGTATTGTTTCTAGGAAAAATTCATTGACATATGTCGGGTAGTAGGGGGTCTCGTCTACCCGGCCGCTGCCCGGCCCATAAGACCACTTTCAGGCCCGTTCTGAAATTTTTGGAGTCGTTGGAAGTGGCAGCTTCAGTCAGGTGACTAAAAATCATAGAACCGTTCGTGAAACCGGCTAGAGTATACTATTACATCTCATTAGCTTGAAACGCAGAGACAAATTAGACGATTTCAGTAGGTGTGAAAGTTAGTAATATTTCGAGCGTACTTCTTTTACTAAGCACAAAAACGGAGGTACCGGTTCATTTTAATGCCCTAGTAGACAGTGTTCTTCTTTCTTCCCTTCCTAAAAGAAATGTACATCGTTGTCAGCTTTTCCATTATTCAATGTGATGTTTAACTTTCTCAATTCATCACTGATTTAGTTGCATGTTGTTTCGGTCTGAAGAAGGGCTTTCGGGTTAAGGCTGCTACCATACACCACTGTTTCAACAGCAAAGGCAAGTACTGTACAGTTCTAGCACCGAATTCCAACGATTTCAGACGTATAAAAATCACGGTTCCCTAAAGTACTACAGATGTGAGGAGCACTGCTTCGGAGGCGCCATCACCTATCCACAACAAACGCGATCGGTTGTTCAGAATGCTACCCAGCATCGTGCAGAACTTCTCCGCCATTTCCAGTCACAAAAAAATCGGCACAGTGTCCCCACAACCTGGTACGAAAATTCTGTAGGTTTGTAGGTAGTGCTACCCCTCTTCTTGGCATCTGTTTCGGCAGAACCGTTTGTAGCCCGTCGTGCCCAGATGCCTGTGTGGATTCAAAGAGAGAACGTTGTCACCTTCCTGTAGACTGATAGTCGAGTTCTTATTAACAGCTACCAGAACGTTCTGTGATGATGTCGAGTGCTTTAAAAGTTGCTCGTGCCACATTGTTTCTTACAATTTCATGTCAAGTTTTAGATTTGTGGTGTAAGACTTGATTTGTAAGCTACCTGCTACCTTGGCTAGACAGTCGAATTTCGTCAGATGGTCTGTAGAGTGAGGGGCTGAGGGCTGACCTCCATGATTAATAATAACTACGGTAATGAAGATCAGTTGAGGATCCACTTCTTTGGTGTGGAGAACTGGCACTGTATGCTGGCCGTGGTCAATTTGAGACCGATAAGATTCCCATTTCCTATCGAAGTCGTAGTTTGAGGGGTTAGGAGACCTCTACGTACAGGAGGAAGAGGCCTGTGGCTTGATGTAACGAAGTCTAGACCGGTGTAATCAGTGATTAAGTATGACTGTGTGGATTGAGGGTTAAGGTGAGGTGTGGGTTGGCCTTCTGGCGAAAGGTTTAGGGGTACGATTGTGAAAGGCATTTTCACCATGAGTCACCTACCCTCACTGCATTGTGTATCGCGCTCTAGAGCATGTCGTACGTTTAACCCATTCAACATTTTGCTCGCGGGCTAAGTACTCTTGAAGAGACACAGAGGGTCCTCTCAGGTTTGTTACCACCTACCACTTGGTGGTGAAATTGCTAAAAATTTGTTCTCTTCCGATATCAAATATGAGCTCTTAACTAAAATTTCATGTATCTAGCTAAAACAGAGGACTCAAAAACGCCAGAAAATATAGACTGACACAAGGGTTACATTATGTTTCTGGTTTGATTCAATTGTGAAAAAAATGTCCCTAATAAAGCCCCTGCTGTTTGACATATATTTCTTCACGATTTCAATTCTCATATCTTGACCTTGTGCATTATTAATTATTCTTACTTAACTACTAATGAATTATTCATCTCCGACAGATCTACAGCCAACCAATTTCCTAAATCATGAAATTAAAAATAAAATAAGTAGGTGCCAATGACATTCCTTAATTCGCGAACGAAACCCTTCATTGTGAAATGTATCACACATAACTTAATATTTTTATTTGAATTGCCAATTGCTGAAAATGTATTCCAATTTTGTTAATTTAATAATTAATTATACAATTACTTACCGACATTTATGGAAGCAGACAAACTGGATTAACAGATAAATCAGCACTGAATCATTTCCTGCCTATCCTCCTCTATATAAACCTTCCTCTAGAAAATTCACTCACTTGAAGGTGAGCCCCATCACCTAGTCCAGTCTATTGATTTTGTAAAGTTTAACTGTAAAAAGATAAATGTTTTTGTATTTCCACCCTCCTTAAAATGCTTGTTATGCTATGCAGAAAAAGGAGCCATTAATCTGTCAATTTGTTCATGCTATTTTTCATTTGTTTGTAAAAATAGTGAAATAAAGGGGTTTAGGGGAAAAAAAAACCAAAAAAAAAACCACTCTCTCGGTGGACTTTCACCACAGTCCCGAAATACCTACACTTCTCGCGAGGTTCCCTTACCCCTCATCCTCTACACCCATCCTTCAAGGATCCACACAATACAAATAAAGTTTTCCTTTTATTGTTCCCTTATCCTTATTTTGCCAAGTTTAAGAGCTAAGATTTAAAAAAAAAAAAATCACTTACATTTTCCTTTTAGACTTGTAACTAACTGTAACGTTATTATATTCCTGTAATTTATCATTATACCCCGTTGTTATTTACAATAAACTATTTAAAAAGTCTTGTCTGCTTTGACATTCTTTAACTGACCAGTATTCGTCTAGGTTCAACAAATGGTATTCATTGGTAAAAAACCATGATGACGATAATAATACTGAAAAACAAAAAAAAAATTGTTTTCTTAACAACCTTCTATTCCTTTTTCTTGCTTCATTCGTTATTTGTAAATATTCTTGTAGATAACATGTTAACGAGACATGCGTCTCTCAAATTTCAAATTCGCCAAAATTTTATTAACATAAGTATTGTATTATTATAATTAAACATAATTCGTAAGTTTTTTTGTATTTTTTTAGGGGAAAAAGATTTGTTGCACTGAAGATAGTGAAAAGTGCACCACAGTACACAGAGTCAGCATCAGATGAAATCAAACTTCTAAACGCTGTAAGCCAATGATAATTAATTGTTTCATAATTTTATTTATCAATTCTAAATAACTATTGGAATAAGGAATCATATCTGGTACGGGATAATTGCTCCTTCGTCTTATGACAGCAGAAGAAGAATAAGTTCGATGGAACATTCATTTACTTCACTACTTGATATTTTTTATTATTATTAAAATTCCTTTATTGTGCTATAATTACAATCTGCCTTTTATAAGGCAATAAGTAATTAAGATAAATGATCTCATTCATACCATATTTACAGTTCATCATTCACTCGCTCATTCATACAATATTTACAGACAGCCCAGAGACCCCCCAAATCCACCGCGAAGAGAAAGCGGAGTCTTGGGAAATCCCCCACGCTCCTCCGTCAGCCGCGTCACCGGATACTAGCCAGTGGAGGCTGACCAAGAGCGCGAGAGCCACAGACGCTCAGGACATGATTGGAGAAACTGGCCATTGCCAGGACTCCCACTGTCACGCGTTTATAGCAGGTCACGAGGCCACTGCCGTTTCAGTCTCCGAGGAGGATTATAGGGATGAGTGGCGCAGTGCAATGACTGTGCTACAGGATTAGGGTGGTTGGAAAGGCTACTGTGGAATTTCATAAACTTGGAAGGGATGAGTTCTAGAATGTAGGGTATGTTAAGGTCGTTATGAAGGGTTTTGTTGCTGACATAATAAGGGGCATTTACTATTGTTCTCAGGACTTTTGATTGAAAGGATTGGATACGCTTGATGTTCGACTTTTTTGCTGTCCCCCATAGCTCTAGTCCGTATGTCCAGATTGGTTTAAGTATAACTTTGTAGATTAGTAGTTTATTTTCTATTGAGAGATGGGATGTCCTTTGAAGTAGTCTGTACATTTGTCCAAAGCGTCTGTTTAGTTCTTGTCTTTTTAGTCTCGTATGTGGGTTCCAGGTCAGTCGTTTGTCAAGATGGAAGCCTAAGTACCGTACTGTCTCGGATACAGGGAGAGGAATAGAATTAAAATAAACTAGTGGACAAGACTTGCGACAAAGGGTGAAGGTAATGTGGGAGCATTTTGCTTCATTAACTTTGATCCGCCATTGATTGCACCAATACTCGATCTCGTCAAGGTGTTTTTGAAGGTTATGGGATGCTATGTCGGGGTCTGGGTGGGATGACAAGACTGCAGTGTCATCTGCAAATGTGGCCAAGAAGGTATTGGGAGTAGAGGGGACATCAGCGGTGTATAGGTTATAGAGGATGGGGCCCAGGACACTGCCCTGTGGAACTCCTGCACTTATGGGATAGTAGTTAGAGTATTCTAAACCACAGCGGACTTGGAAGAAGCGGTTTGAAAGGTAGGACTGTAGGATTAGGAAAAGGGTCTGTGGTAAATATCTTTTGAGCTTGTAGAGCAAACCTGCGTGCCAAACCCTGTCAAAAGCTTGAGCTATATCGAGAAAGGCAGCAGTGCAATACTGTTTGGTTTCAAGGGCTGAGGAGATGTGATCAACAACGCGAAGGCCTTGTTGAGCAGTGGAATGTCGTTGGCGGAAACCAAACTGGTGTGTGGGAAAAAGGTTTTTGGATTCAACAATTGGAAGTAGACGTTTTAGTAGGAGTTTCTCAAATATTTTTGAGAGGATAGGGAGTAGGCTAATTGGACGGTAAGATGAGGCTTCATTGGGTGGTTTACTGGGTTTGGCGAATAGGACAATAATGGAATGTTTCCAGAGGAGAGGAAAGTGCGTCGTTCGGATAATGCAATTGTATATATAGGTCAAAAAGATTATGGCTATAGGAGGAAGCTGTTTGAGAATTTGAGGAGTAAGGAGATCATATCCAGGGGATTTTCGGTAAGGTAAGTTTTTCAGAAGGTATTTGACCTCAGAGGGATTAACGGCTTTTGGTGGAAGAGAGAGAGGAATAGGTGAAGTGAGGAAATCTTCCACAGTTGTGCTGTGAGTATGGCTTTGATGAGAAAGGTGAGGTGTGAAAGTATGGGTGAGATGCAGAGCAAATTCCTCCGACCTATCCCCATCCGAAGCCGCCCAGGACCCATCATCACGACGGAGTGGATGTGAAACAGGTTGATACTTTAGGATTTTTTTGGTTACATTTCACAACGAGTTATCCCTGGTAGACAGAGAGGAGAGATAGGAATTGAAAGAATCGGAACGGAAGGATGCCAATCGCCGCTTTACCAATCGGCAGTACTGATTGTACGAGCGGCGATCAGCAGGATGCCGGGATCTTTGCCACACTGTTCTGGAGCGGCGTTTGGATTGGATTAGGTCTTTGAGATGCTGAGGTAAACGATTATGATTATGGATTTTTGGGTGACGATGGGGTGACGATGGGGTGACGATGCCTCCCAAGCCGACCTCTGGATCAGAGTAGTAAAAGAATGCACTGCATCGTAGGTCTTGGGATGTTTTTAGGGACATTTTGTGATCTACTGGGCCCCGAATAAATGAAGGAGGGGCAGTTTATGAATTGGTCTTAGGGAAATGGTTAGAATCAAAGGGCTATGATATGGGGAGAGGTCATCAAGGCAGTAAGTAAGTAAGTGAATAGTGTTCCTAAACTATTGTATAAGAAGAAGAAAAAGAGATCAGGATTTCGGTTGGGGGTCAGATGGCCAATAGGTGGCTGTGTCAGGAGTGATAGTGGAGCAATGTTTCCGTGTGAGTGCAGACAGCAAAGCACGTCCTCGTGTATTAGTGGATCTTGACCCCCAGTGTTGTTGCTTCGCATTAAAGTCCCCACCCACAAGGAAACGATGTCCGATGGAGTCTAGAAAGGAGATGAATTGGGAGTCGGAAATGGATTTATTGGGAGGGCAGTACACTGATGCTAGTGTAAGGGGAAAAGTGAAGGTGGTGATTGACACTGCAGTGGATTGAAGGAAATCATGTGCTACCAGAGGAACTATGTGGTGGGATATGGAGTTATGGACAATGGCAGCGGTACCTGCACGAGCTGTTCCATCTGGGTGATCAGTTCGATAAGTCTTGTACTGTCGAACAGTAAATGGTCGTTTACTCGTTAGTCTTGTTTCAGTAATGAGAGCTCCGTCGATGTTTTTGTCATGGAGTAGTGCTGTCAGTTCGTTAGTGTGGGTGCGAACACCATTTGCATTCCAAAGGAGAATGGATAAGGAGTCGGAAGGATCCACTTATGGATTTTGTTTAAGGGGGATAAGGTAGGAGACAAGATTTGTAAGAAGGGAAATGAGAGGGGTAATTAGGGTTCTGAACTCTGTAAGGAATGAGGTTAATAGGCTAGTAAGATCCGAAGAACTTGAAGGTGGAGGAATATGCGAGATGTGTGGTTGAGGATGGGATTGAGCTTGAGGGTTAGCGGGATGAATGGAATGCTGGGAAAGGTGATCTTGCGGACAGGGAGTGGGCGGTGCCTGTGACTGCTCTCTGTTACAAACGGGATCGGCAAAAGAGACAAAAGGCCTCAAATTTCTGGCTGGGCCGCTTTTTGCTCCAAGTTTTTTCTCTTCTGGCTGACGACGTTGTTCTGTCCTGGACTTCAGCGTTCTGTATGCCTCGCAGCCCTTGTAGTTAGCCGGATGTCCTTGCTGGCAAAGCGCGCATACCGCAGGCGATTTAAGGGGCTTTTTGCACAATTCGGTTTTGTGCTGCCCACTGCACTTAACACACCTGGGAGGGTGGTGGCAGTAAGATTTTGTATGCCCATATGCCTGACAGTTATGGCACTGGACGATATCGCGATTGGGATACGGTTTTTCAACCTGTACCCTAGTGTAGTACAGGTTTGTTAGGTCGTATATCTTCTCGACTCCAGGTGTCCTCTCGAGATCAACAAAGAACAGTGGTAATGCCGTTTTTATTGTTTCATCCTGTTGTCTATCCTCGCGCAACACGTTTGTTATTTGTCGAACTTTGTACCCGAGAGCTGAGAGTTCTTCTATTTCGTCAGCTGGTGTGGTCGGGTGTAAATTTCTGATCACCACTCGGAGTGATCGTTCCTGCTTTAATTGGTAGGTGTGGTAGTCTGCATTGGTTTCATCTAAATATTTAACAATCGCTCGATAAGTATCGGGAGTGTCTGGGGAAATTTTTGTATCCCGAGAGCGACTGAGGCACGTATATTTTCCGGTACCTACAATTTTGCTCATTTGTGAGCATAGTAATTTGAAGTTGCTAATGTTGCGTACAAAAAGAGCAGGCGGTTTGGGCTGTGTTGGAGTTTTGTTGACTTCCATTTCTTCTGTTGGGATATTTTTCAAAGCCTCAAAGGTGTTTGGCGTGAAAAAAGGTGACTCTAAGGCTGTTTCTTTTTTGGATGTGCTGGCCTGTGGAGGTATCTCCTCCATGGAACTAGCTGCAGAGGAGGTCATTTGTACGTTTCTATTCGACCTTCTTGGTTTTCGCTTTACAGGCGACGGTGTTGGAGTCGGACCTAGGGACCTAGATCTTTTTTTCTTATTTTGAGACAT
The DNA here is from genome assembly GCA_930367205.1 of Acanthosoma haemorrhoidale. Taxonomy (NCBI): domain Eukaryota; kingdom Metazoa; phylum Arthropoda; class Insecta; order Hemiptera; family Acanthosomatidae; genus Acanthosoma; species Acanthosoma haemorrhoidale. Next base: position 25,490,713 of record OV884009.1, on the reverse strand, counting down.
TAGTTGTTGGTAAAATCTCATTTTATCATAACAACGGTTTTTTTATTAGTAGAAAAGAAGTACGTAGCGCCGGTGGGATTCAAGCTCACGACTCCCAGACTACTTGATATTAAAATTTATTGTAAATCTAAAAATATTTATTAATAGTTTCTTAATATATCCAACATATTTATCAGAAATATGAAAGTTAATTGCAACCACAGATTATTAATATCTCTTCGAAAACAATTAAGTCAAGGTTGATAAAGTAGATATTAGTAAATTCATTGAGATATGAGTATTTATATATTTTCTTGTCACAAGATGGTGGCTGTCATGGCAACGCAAGAATATGACCAACTAGCGAGGGCAACAGTTATTATATTTAATTCACAATTAGATGCAATTATACTAACTGAATTTCTGAGAATGATGTTTGGGTTGTAACAAAAACCAATTTGGACTTACGGAGTAGAACAGTGGGGTGACAGTCGAACCTTCGAACATCAGACGAATCCAATCATTCCAATCTGAACTGTAAGTTGAAAGAGAACTGTAGGCGCCGCTCCTTTCTACATTACAAACTTATTCCTTTCCTCATCATCTCCTTGTGCCACCTGTCCTTGAACATTTCCTTCAAGATTTTCGAAATTTCCACATAAACCAATCCACGTATCCGAGTATTTATTCAGTAACAACAGCACAACTTTCCTTGTCACCTAAACCGTATTGTTATTATATTACCTCTGTCTATTGTATTGTATATTGTCTTCACCACATGGCGAAACGATGGGAGGAAGCGGTGGGAGTAATGTAATGTAATATTCCTCAACAGGCTAACCACAGCTAGATCCCCGTAAAATAAAATCCAAAAGTGCATCCTTCCAACTCCTTATCCATTCTTCTTTGGAATGCAAATAGTGTTCGCACCCACACAAACGAACTGACAGCACTACTCCACGACATAGTTCCACGACTAGTTCTCATTACTGAAACCAAACTTACAAGTAAAAGACCATTTAAACTTTGGCACTACCATATTTATCGAACGGGTCCCCCAGATGGAAGAGCACTCCATTTCTCATCCCATAGTTACTTTGGTAGCTCATAATTTCCTTGAGTCCACTGCAATGTCTATCAGCATCTTCATTTTCCCCCTCACCCTAGCATAGGAATATTGTCCTAGTAATAAATCCATTTCCGCTTGCCAATTCATCTGCTTTCTACACTCCATCGGATATCATTTAATTGTGGATGGGGACTTTAATGCAAAGCACCAACATTGGGGCTCAATATCCACAAATACACGAGGACGTGATTTGCTGTCAGCATTCACGCTGAAATATTGCTCCACTATCTCTCCTGACTGCCACCTATTGGCCATCTGACCCCCAACCGAAATCCTGATCTCTTTTTCTTCTTCTTATACAATAGTTTAGGAACACTATTCACTTACTTACTTACTGCCTTGATGACCTCTCCCCATATCATAGCCCTTTGATTCTAACCATTTCCCTAAGACCAATTCGTAAACTGCCCCTCCTTCATTTATTCGGGGCCCAGTAGATCACAAAATGTCCCTAAAAACATCCCAAGACCTACGATGCAGTGCATTCTTTTACTACTCTGATCCAAAGGTCATCACGTCAAGGTCACCCCGCCGTCATTCAAAAATTCGCAACGAAAATCCTTTACCTCAGCATCTCAAAGAATTCCAATGCAAACGCTACTCTAGAATAGTGTGGCAAAGAACCCATCCTGCTAAACGTTGCTCGTACAATCATTACCGGAGATTGCTAAAGCGGCATTTAGCATCCTTCCGATCCGATTCCTTTAATTCCATCCTCTACTCTCTACCTACAGGGGACAATTCCCACTGGAATGTAAATAAAAAGATCCTTAAATGTCATCCTGTTTCACTCCCACTTCGTTGTGACGATGCGTCCTGGGCGACTTCAGGTGAGAAAAGGTCAGAAGAATTCGCTCTGCATCTTTTGTGCACTTTTACACCTCACCTTCATCAAAGTTAATGAAGCAAAATGTGCCCACATTACCTTTACCCTCTGCCGCAAGTCCTGTCCACTAGTTTCGTTTTAATTTTATCACTCTTCCTGTATGAGACAGTACGGTATTTAGGCTTATATCTCAACAGAAGGCTGACATGGAACCCACACACGGGGCTAAAAAGACAAGAATAAACAGATGCTTTGGACAACTGTACAGACTACTTCGGAGGAAATTACTAATTTACAATGTTGTAAAAAAGCCAATATGGACATATGGAATGTTGGAAACAGCAAAAATATCGTACATCAAGCGTTTCCAATCCTTTCGATCAAAAGTCCTGAGATCTGTGGCTCTCGCGCTCTTGGTGAGCCTCCACTGTCTTGAATCCGGTGACGGTGCTGATAGGGGGGAGGGGGACTTCCCAAGACTCCGCTTCCTCTCTCGCATGCGAAGGAGGTGACAACCATGTGGATTTGGGAGATCTCTGGGCTGTTTGTAAATACTGTATGGATGAGGGAGTTAATCAATAACTTTAAATATGCTATGAATAAAAACATTGATCACAATTAGCTATTTACTTATCAAGTAAATATAAACTATACGCTAAAAAATATTTCTTAAACCAACGTCAATGGGGATAGGGGCCGGACCCTTCACCATCTACAAATAAAATTATTAAATACATTATGCGTCGTGAAATTTACTTAAAGCTATGTTGATTTTTACTCTTGCAGCAGAAGAGACTGAAGGTGATAAATTGCCTAGCTTTTCGTGTAGACCAAACACAATTTGTATGGGGTCACCCTAAAGTTAAGTGTGTAAATACAATTCAAAAATAAATAAATGTTGTTTTTTCAGAATGATAAGTTCTGTGCACGCGCTACTCATTTATGACACACGTTACTTTGGCATTCAACATTTCTTACGACCGGTAAAAAAAAGTATTTCCTTTTGGAAACTTGAAAGTAATTTTCGTGAGAGATCCAGACTTACAGAGAGGAGGCCAGTTTTAGAGCCAGGCTGCATGCTGACCCCTCTATCTTAATGTCAGTTTATTTAACCAGCTTCACTATTTTAATATTCAAGTATCAATCCTCAGTTATCCACAAGAGTTTAACGAGACCTAAAGAGAGAAAAAATCCTTAGTGGATCCTTGATGTTTCTAGAGTTAGAAATAGTATGCTGCACCACTAGGCTCATCTACTATTAAAATAATAAGCATTCTTACAAATATTTTTTTCATTAAAATGATACTGATTTTTACAGGTACAGCTGACCGATAAACATGATCCTAAAAGGCAAAGAATAGTGGAATTGTTGGACCATTTTAAAATTCATGGGCCCAATGGAATCCACATTTGTATGGTTTTTGAAGTTATGGGAGATAACTTGTTAAAACTTGTTGTAGATAGTAAATACAGAGGTGTGCCATTGCCTGATGTTAAAATTCTTGTTAAACAAGTATGGTGATTAAATTTAATTTCAAATTTATTTACATAATTTTTATTTTATTTTATGAAATCAAATAACTTATGCAAAGCTATTAATCTGCTTTGAAGGTACTAGAAGGCCTCTGCTACCTACACGACAAATGTAAAATAATACACACTGACATTAAGCCAGAAAATGTGTTGATGTGTGTAACAGAAGAAAAATTAATTAAAATGGCCTCGGATGCCACGAAACTTCAAGGTTTAAAAAGTCGGCTGCCTTTATACTTAGGTGCGTATTGAATATATTTAAAGTAATAAAATATAGTTAGATATATAGTAGATATATATATATATAGTTAAAATATAGTAGATAGTAATAAAAGTTGTTATTAATGACTATGTTAATTGTATTGGTGTGCCGAAAGGGAGACTTGCATATGTCAACATTACAAAAGCATATATACATTTACATAGAAAATTCTTAAGTAATAAAACATTACCAGAAAATCCTTTAGTACGGAAATAGGAAATTATGACAAACTCTCACTGAGGAGAGACACTTGTAAGAGAACTGATCATAATGGTACAAATAAAATGGGTTATATGGAATATTCAAATCGATGCATTTGAACTCATTGTATATAGATGACTTGACTGTTTTTCAAATTCCTGAATTATTGTTTGGTGACAGTGGGTATGGAGGAAGTAAGTCTTCGTAATTCGAATAACTGGACAAGTCGTCAATTAGTTGCCTATTCTTTCAGATTCTATATATTTCTTTAGTAATATTTCCATCATGACATACAAGACCGATTGTTGTGGGTCATTTCTGTTCAGTCGTGCCAAGTTTTTATCTCAATAAGGAATTAAGGCTTCTTATGTGTGGATCGTCACTCACGTTTCTGTCAGGGAGGCAGCTCTCCAAATGTCCATGAAACTTGTTCACAATCAATATAATAAATAATAAGTATATTTTCGTCGAGTATAACTTTTTTATAACTCTATGGTAATGTTATCGAAATAATATCATAAAAAAGAGAGCTGAAACATGTAAATGTCTATCTGTCGCCTTTCTGTCTGTTTGTATTCATGTATGCATTTAATGGTATAATTTTATGGTGGTGGCAAAAATTAGCCAACTTGGCACAACTGAACAGAAATGACCCACAATAATAGGTGTAGTATTTCATGATGACAATATTAATAAAGAAATATATAGAATCTGAAAGAATAGGCAACTGGGGCCTCCATTTGTACACTGTCAAAATGATGATGCCTTACTTAATTTCCAGTGGTCATTTAAGTGCGCCACTTTTTTTGTGGAGCAGTTTATAACAAAGCTTTATGAAGGAACAATATGATCCTGTCCGAGCTTCTTGTAACAGTTTTTTTTGTTTATGAATACGTTTGCACAAGTTTTTTTAAAAGCCATTTCAGTGACAAAGGTTTGTTTATAAAAAAAAAAGTATTTTTGATGGAAAATTCCAAACTTTTTTTTTTTAAAAATAGTTACTTTAATATATAATGAAATTCCGGGAACGGATTGTATTCCTATTCACACTTTTTTTAGTTATAAAAAGTATAACTATATATTTTATATAGTCGGGAATAAGCATTTATTTACATTGAAGCGAGTGATTCTTGAAGAGGTGACTTCCTCCATCTGGCCGTGGCAAAGTTGGCACAACAGTAATAAATAAGGATTTCTGTTATTTTAGGCCATGGAAAGAGGATAGATTCAGGAGTCGATGGCATCCCGAGTAATAATGGGAAGGATGACCTATTGTTCAACATATATATGGAAAACAACTCGTACAAACTTACAAGGAGTAAATCGAGACTAGATATTAAACCAGGTCTTCAAAGCACACATACATTAAGTAAAGGTAAATCCTACACTTATGTAATTGTTCAACTAACTATTGTCCTTATTATTTCAAATAACTTGTTCAAATAATAAATAAACATTGTGTTAACCTTTTTATTTAATAAAAAGCGACTTTTTGCAGACCAGCATATTCCTAAACCAGTAGTTAAGCAGTTAATTTCTCTTATGAGTTCTAGTTTGGTTTATGGCAATCAAATGACCGTGCGTGATGAATATGTGTGCATCGGTTTGCTCTCGAGGCCTTTTATATGCCTTTTGAAAGGCATACAGTTACGAACCGAACTGATGATAAAATAGAATGATATTAGCTGCACTCGGGTAAATTGAGGAAATTCTTCTAGAAAATTGGTCCCATTCGCTCTGAGTGATCTCCAGCATTGCCGGTAAAGTGATGCTGAAGGCATCAGAGATCAAACTTAAAAGGTATGAGTGGACTGTATATGTGAAATCTCAAAATGTGACCAAGTAGAAGGGAAAATACGTGGTTAACCTAAGGCACCTGAGAATAAACCTAAATGTAGAAGGTAATATTACACACTATAAATATGCCATAAACAAGAACTAAGAAATACATTATTTAAGTGTTTATAATATTAAGAGTTCTTATGCCTAATGACAAATTAATTTGGCCACAACGATTCGTTGGGTGCCTCAGTAATGGTACCAAAGACCAGTTGGGGCCCATAGATGTAAACGATTTCAAAAAAGATTTCAGAAGGGAGCCAAGAATTGCTTTGTGTGTCGCCAATTACATTGAACAAAAGTTCTATGGAATTTATGGAAAATTACTGTTAGTTGCGCTCGGTAGTCCTCCACAATGTCCATAGGACATAATAACACTTATAGGACATAATAAAGGGAAGCATTTCCCACCAGATGTCAAACTGCTTAAGGTTTTTTCTAGAATCTAATTTTTGATCGCTTATTTACTCGATAGCTGGATGATTCGAGGCTCTATTTGTGAGGACAGAGGCGGTGATTCGCGATATCAAAAACAAAACCACGTAATAATTGTTAGTAAATTTTTCACTCAAATATTTGAGGTTTTTTCGAGAATACTTTTAAACCATTTTATTATTATTTTTTTTTTAACTTGAATTTATGACCCCTAAATTAATTAACTTAACATTATTATGTATTGTTATTAATGTCTTATATATATTAATGTCAATATAAAGATAAAATTCATAGTTTTAAATAAGTAAAAAATACGAGTGCTTATTTTTTTTTTTTGGTGAGGCCTTCGTGAGGCCAGTGCCGTTAATGCACGCCATCAAGAAAAAAAATATAGGTAATAATCGTTAATAAATTTTAATTTTCCACTTTTATGATTTTCGGAAGTTTTGGTGGATTCGAATATCTATCATGTACATCTAATTCGTTGATTTTCAAACCATAAGGTTAATTTTCTTTTGTTGTAAAAACTCGAATTTGACCTTGTTTAATTTGGTTTGTGTTAATATTACCATATTGTAATACTTATAAAGGTAAACTATACAGTTTTATTTAAGTAAAAAATAAGAGGCTCCTGTTTTTTCGTCGTGGAGAGGCTCTAGAGGCACTGATGGGAGCCGACAACAGGCTTCCTGGCCGTTGTAGCCAACCAGGGAGAGAGCCATCCCCCCCCCCTAGACTTAGCACCTCATTTTAAAATTTAAAATTATTTATTAAAATTAAATTATTTTGTTATGTCAATAAATTATGTTAATTTATTCCCCATTAACCTTATAAATTCACATATTAACATATAAATTTATATGTTACATTTATTATTATAAAATATCATTAATTGTTTATATATTGACTTTGGTTTATAGAAGAGTCTTTTCAACTGCTGAAGCAATTTGACAATTCAAAGAAACCATCAGATAGTAAGTTACAGGTCAAAATAGCAGATCTAGGAAACAGTTGCTGGGTGGTAAGTAGTGGTTGTGCGTATTATATATATGTATGTGTGTGCAATTTCTGCGTATTTTTTTACAACCGTATCGTTAACATTCACTTAAGTAATAATAGAATCTGTCTGTGTGAAAAAAAATCAACTATTTTTATTTACATTAAGTTTATTTTAACATGTTAAGTAAATGATCCAATAATCATTAGGTTCACAATTTGTTTTTGTTTTTTATTAATAATTCATATTGAATTCCGTTCCTTTCACTATTAAATTATTTACTTCAGTTATAAACTATAGTGTATGGTTGAAAGAAACCTAAACGAAATACGTTAAGTAGGATTAAAGCTCCAAATAGTGGCAAATAAAATAGTGTGGTTTCGTGAAAAAAAGGCTGTTGTAAATAGTTTTACTGGTGACAATTGCGAAGTCCTCAAAGTAGCTGAAGTTTGGCGAAACGTTAGTAATTATATAAATAAATTTGCTGGAGAGACCTAAGGTTTCTTGTTTCAAGAAACCATTTAATGTAAGCAGAGCTGAAAAAACAAGATCATTTTCTTCCTTCATGTTACTTTGTTTATAGCCGAGTCTTGTGACTGGCCGTGCTGTTAGTTAATTTGTATCTCTAACGGCTTATTATCTAGTTACTCTTCATGAAATAAAAAATTCGTGCCATAACATCTCATGAAGAGGTAGCACCGACCGAAGTTTGTCGTTGTAGTTTGAAGGTGGCGCTGAAGTGCTGGTGTGAGTAGCAATGGGCATTACCTCTCAATTAACTCTTTACGATTATACATTGTCATAGAAATTTGGCCGTATTAATAACATAATTTAGTGGTGTGAGAATGCTTTATTTTATAAATATCAAAGTTTATTCTTTTATTTTGCTACCGTTCTATTTTAACCAACACATAATCAGCATAATGAATGGAATATACTTGAAAGTTTCACCTCGGTTGAGTTTTTCAACCACCAGTGTACAACACAACTTATAAAATACGACGAATCGCTCCATCTAGGCTCGAAAATACAAACATGGTCTGCTCTATGTCTATTTTTTTTACACATAAATAAAAACCTAGTAGGCTAGTTGGGGTAGAGGTTAAATAGAATTATAAAAATAAGTTGGAAACTAAGACTGTTAACTGTCGCTATCCGAATATAAATGGCTTCAAAATTCAGGTCAGTATCTCTCAACCAATTGCAAACATGACAGATGTTGAAGTGGTATTTCACATTGCACACCCATTTCAACAATCGTTGAAAGATGAGGTAAATGATGTTAAAGGTCTGACATGACCTGTCATGAATGTATGAAAGACGACTGCCCGCACCATAACATCTCTCTCCATAATGGGCTCTTAACGCTTAAAGCCCCAACGCTCCTGAGGTAAAAACCTCAAACGGGGTTTCCCCACAAGAGCACGTGAAGCGGGCTCATGGGGTTACGTCGCCTGTGGTGCGCGTATTCCGATGAAATGGGATTGTTCCGCCGGTCAGCGCACCTTACGTTATTCTGTTTTTCTCCTTTATTCCAAACAAAACCACTAACATACAAGGAAAAAAATATAAAAGAAAAGAAAAATTCAACTAAAACAAACTTTAAACGTAATAACTACTATGTACATTTTCCTTACTAGCTGTAACTTTTTTTTAAATATATATTATTTTATTATATAATTACCATCCTAATCGCCTAAACTAATGCCAATATTATGCTTTCATTTACTCATTATATTGTTTTAAGTTTTATAAACACTATTAATTGTTTTCTTCCCTTCTTTGGGACACTATCTCCTCATTTAAATTGGTTCAAGCTGTAAAAATGCGTAATGGAATAGAAGAACAAAGACAATAGTAATCTTAAGGGGAGGGGAAAAAAACAGTTATTCACTACTAAATTACTTCTAACTTATGTATAAGCTTACTGATATTTTTAAATGAAATCGTAGGACGAGCATTTTAGTGATTCCATTCAAACGAGACAGTATAGAAGTTTGGAAGTAATAATTGGAGCCGAATATGGAATTCCTGCCGATATTTGGAGTGTAGCATGTATGGTATGTCAACTTTGTATTAGTTAATACTCACTTAAGGTAATATACATTTTATTTATATGCATCTATACAGCGTCTTAGTTTGCTTTTGTAAACAATCAATTAAACGGTTCGCAGACAAGTTTATTTCATACATTGCAAATTTTCGAGTTGGTATATATATATATAAATATATATTAAATACTAATAATATATACATAAGTTGTATATATATATATATATATATATATATATATATATATACATATACAACGATTTATTAAAATCTTTAGGTTTTATACAACGATACATTAAAATAGATCTTATATTTGTACATAATGCAGTAACATTGGCAAACAAGCTTTCGAAAATTTAAATTAGAGGTCATGGCTCTTGTTTCCACCGTGTACGGGGCCAATAGCTAGAGCTTAGCCAAAGAAGTTTCATACTGGGAGGGTCGTCCACTTGCGGGGGGGGGATAGCACGGTTTGTAGAGCTTCTGACTCTAAGTAGATATTAGGAGGGTCGGGATTATTCGGCACTTGCCATTCCAATCACTACAATGTGGGCTCGTATGTGTATTATGGGCCCGTGGAAGAGAGAGGCCTTTTGAGAACTTACCAAGCCACTATACCCTCCCATTTTGCGTTTAAAACTTCAGTGAAAGTAGTTTTTACTTCTGAAGTCATGTAATGAAATCTTAAGTTAAAATGTAGCCAAGCTACAGGAAATATAATGAGCTATTGTAAATAGATTTATTTATAGATTCTATATTCAATTCCGTAATAACTTTGTAACAAAGGGATATGAAGAAAAAACCATCAAGTCATCTAATCAGTAAACATCATGCAAAGTAATGTTTTTTTATTGATTAGTTGTTATTTTTATTGTAATTTTAGAAATATTTACTGTTATGGTCATTATCATCCATTCTCTTTGTCATAATACAGGCATTTGAGTTGGCAACTGGGGATTATTTATTCGAACCACAGGCAGGGCAAGATTATACCAGAGATGAAGATCACTTAGCTCACATAATTGAATTACTTGGCCCTATTCCAAGGTATATAATAAACAGTGGAAAGTGGTCTGAATTTTTTTTCCGCTCCTCAGGTAATAGTTAAATTATCCTTTTTTTTTTTTAAATTACAATTTTAAAATATTATTTCTACATGATTAAGTATAAATACTATATATTATTGAAATAAGAGACTAGGAAGGCAAGAGAAAAGCAACTAGCTTAGAGAAAAATGCACTGTTATCGTTACTGGTTTACTTTATTACTAACAACATAGCTGTCAAAGATGTGAAATAACCTCATACATACACTGACTACTTGTTTGTTTTTTTGGCCTGAAAATGTATCAGTCTATCAATGCTTTTCAAGGATAAAGTATTTTAAGTGTATTGAATTGGAGGTTAGAATTTATTATAAATTTACTTGTTTTATTAATTTTTAACTTTGTCAACGGTTTTGTATAGTTTATTTATTTTTATTTTATTTTTTATGAAGGGTTGATTGGTGATATCTTAGCAGGAATTAAACCTATGAAAATGAATCAATTAAATTAGAGAGGGATGGTTATATTGGGATGTAATTGGGATTATATGGGATGTGGATATCGGACTGAGCTGTTACTTATTATGGCATAGCTTAGATAGTATGAGCGCCTTGGTTCCAATCTTTGGCCCTGTCAACATCTTTTTTCTCTTTCGTATTTAGATTGAATGGAACTTGAGGAGAACTAGGGAGCATAGAAGATCAGTATGAGTGGTAAGATACTTCAGTTTGTTGCATATGAGCGCTCTGGACGGGATGAGAGGATTGGAGGATTCGGGTTTTGAAGCTACTATGCACATACCGACAGATACCACCACCAATAAGGTTCACACCGATCGGGTAGGGAATGGAATAGTTAGTGGGAAACGGATAACGAGGCATGTCTTAACCCAGGATTCAGAATCAGAAACTTTTACCCTACGACGGAATAGCTTTTATCACACGACACACACTGCGATGCCTTAAACCTTGTACTCACTTGCATACAAAGTTGAGTGATTTTCGTATATAGACAATGTCTTTAGACAAGAATATCGCTTTCAAGAACTCTATACTTCCGTTTGAAATCTTAGACAATATAGTGCTACATTCCGTAGTGTGGAGGTTTTGGCACACATGATCCCCAGTTATTCTGTTTGAGCCGTGGAGAACGCTTCGTTGGTTTTTTGTATTTTATATTTTCTTACCAAGATATGGCCTATGGAGAATGTGTTGCAATTTATTGAAGATTTTCACGCGGTATATTGTTTGTGGGAAGTTATTAATCCTGAATATAAAAATAGCGTCAAGAAGAAAATGGTTATTGAAGAGCTGGGCCAAAAATATGAAGTGTCAGTGAGTGATGAGAAAAAAAATCCACAATTTAAAAAAAGCTTTTCATCAGAAGCATTCAAAATTAATCTGGCGAAGAAGAGTGGTGTGTCTCCTGTAAAGAATGCTTGGTTCGCTTATGATCACTTGTTATTTCTACTGCAAGTACATGCAACAAAGTCTATATAGATTGTCCGTTTACATGTCCTAGACAGTCCCATTACATGTCTACAGATAATCGCTCGGCTTTGTATACGAGTGGGTGCAAAACGTAAGATTCCACCACAACAAAAGAGTAACTTAGAAGCCGCATACAGTACAGTTCGGGCATTTAACAGGAAAATCCCCCCCCCCCTCACATTAGACCAACTCATACTATATCCAATCTAAGGTTCTTAGACATCGGTAAATACACCTTTTATGACTTTAATAGAACCCTTATCAGTCACCTTCAAATGTCCTGAGATCTGGAACTCCCGGTCTAAGCTGCAGCCTCCACTGCCCCTGGAATAGCGTTGGGGATTTTCCTGATCCTTCGCCCCCTTTTCTATAACTGGGAACATGGAAATTATGGAGAAGAATTGGGAGGATCCTTGGGCTATGTATGCCTACTGTATGAATGTATATTGTAAATATTGCGTGAATATGTTATGAATGAGATCAACTATAAGTTGCCATATCAGGCCATATTGTAATTGTCTCTAAATCCAAATTTAAAAAAATAAATTTATTCGTGAATTGTTTTTAGGTGAATTACTAAACATTGATAACCTAAAGCCATGGTGCTTGTATGAAGTATTAACTGAAAAATATTACTGGACCCGACAAGATGCTCTGGCATTTTCCGCCTTCTTATCCCCAATGCTATCTTTTGACCCAGAATTAAGATCAACTGCAGCTGTATGCCTCAATCATGATTGGCTAAAATCATGACTAGTTATAAGTTCATTATAAATATAATATACAAGAAATGTTTGAACCTGATGGTAACATGCCACTTTGTTTCAAACATGAAAATCTCCGAACTTGTGTGCTTGACATTTTTTATAAAATAAAGTTACAATCTTTTCTACGAGAAAGTATCCCATTTAATGTATCATTAAATATATAAGCAAAATCATCGTTGTAGATTTTGATATCAAATTTAAATTATGTAGCTGAAAATTATTGATTGCAAACAATTCTTGTATGATTTATTGTATAATCGTAATTTCCTAATAAGGATTATTTTCCAGTCAAGTAGCGTAAATCATTTTCTTATACTGAATCATTTGAATGAAATCAAGAAAGCAGTTCAATTTTGCTATAGAAATATACTGCTTTAATATTATTTTTAAATGTTTCATTTATCATAAAGTGGTTAAAGCTTGATGATATATAGGTTGTATGTTATTTATTATTATTTTATTTATTAATTATCCAAATTATAATTTTATTTTGTTAACACACCTGTCTTTGAAAACATAATTGCATATCACAAATCATACTTTCTCTCATCATTTTATGAAATTATAGGTTTGAATTATGTGACTATTTAATAAAGTTCGTGTGAGATATATATAATTATATTTATTATAAACACTTCTTTTGTACCAATAAATTTTTTAAAATTCCGTTTCTAAATATTTTGTCCTTATTTGTTTTTGTGAAATAATAACATCAAGAATAGATTTTAAGGTAAGGTACTTTTATAATTTTCAAAAAACTATAAACAGTTCTGAGGTTGACTGGCGCTAAAATAGTTTGAAGGACAATACTCTGGAGCTACACGCATATTCTGGTACGTTTTAAATTAAAATCAGAGGAACTAATAAGTTTTTTTTTTGTCTGTTTTTCTTTCATATCTCAAAAAATAATAAAAATAGGATAAGGGAAAAATAAAAAGGATAATTTATCTAGATTGGTAAGTACCTTTCACTAGGGGAAGTCCCATTTGAAGGATGTGTGTAGAGGATGAGAGCGTGGAGGGCCTCGGGAGAGGTGTGGGTGATATCGGGACGGTGAGTCCGCCGAGGGTTGAGCCTAGAGGTCTAGGCCGTGTGTCTAAGTCGACCAGCTCGGGCCTGGTGTGAGTGGCTCCTGGCAGGGGCTGGCTGGGGTGGCCGAGGTGTCGACCTTACCCCCCGAGCCTACGGGGGATGTGGCGCTGCCATCCTGCTACGGTGGAGTCAGCCGGGAGATCGATTGCTTTCACTCGGCTGTGTGTGGGTCGGTCATTCCCCATCAGGAGGCTCGGGGTCGAGAAGGTCTATCTGCTTCCATGCTGCTGGGCTTCCATCTGACGGGTAATGGTGGGGGTTGTAGGTCACTGAAAAGAGGATTATGGCAGTGCCACAAAGAGTCGAAAAATGTGATGTGCCGTCTCTTGATGAAATCTTGGATGGTGAGCATTTCATATTTTTCATGTATTGCGGCTACTTTCATCCTGTGGAGCGGGGTGTGCGTGAGGGAGATGCGGAGGACTCTGTTCTGAAATTGTTGGAGCCTTATTAGAATGTTGAGGGTTAGGTACCTGTACAATGGAGTCCCGTACGTTAGGGCCGGTCTCAGGACACTTTGTTATATCAGCAGCTTGAGACATACTGATATGGCCGGGCTGTAAAGTAGGTGACCTAGACTGTAAAAGGTTTTTCTGACACTTTTCAACTTTTTGCTGAGATGCGTGGAGAAAGACAGATGTCTACCAAGATTAATACCAAGGAAGCCAATTTTGTTGCTCACTTTGCATTCTTTCCCGTCTTAGACAAAGGATTTTGGTAGTTTGTTAGGTCCTGTTCTGTAGCTGAAAACAATCTCTTGTGCCTTAGCCGGGTTTACCTTGCTCTGATAGAATTATCCGGTGAGGTTGTATGTCGAATGGAGGAAAATATGTCATCTTTTCTCCCGAAACTTGGCCACAGATTTGAAGTTTTTATATAAGACCATGAACAAGCAGGGTGACCTCACCTTCAAGAATTTGGAGAAGAGGATGGAGGAGCAGGCCTAACGGTAGCAGGCACTAATGCCTCTATAGTAAGGAACAATGACGCTCTTAAATGGAAAGAGGTAACAGGTAGCGGGGAGACGAACCGCATCAACCGGCGATCGATAGTGGAGACTTGTAGGGAAGGCGAAGTTCGTCTGGTTCGCTGACGGAAGGGTCATGTGCAGGCTGGATAACGACCTACCGGTTGTTGTCGTTGGGGTGCCGGGGGACCTGAATGTCTTCGCGTGACTTCCCTTAGACCGTTCTCTTCTCGTTTAGTTTTAAGTCAGACAGGGTAGGGAACTGTTCACGGGGTCATTCTCCGACCATCAGAGAACTAGTCGCCTCCCAAGAACAGTGAGATCCAGCCTCCTCGGGCCTTCCTATTTAAACACCGCTTGTGTACCAAACCATGGGATGATTTTTAGCTTTCCTCGGTGTGCAGCTCTTTCATCTGTTCAAAGAAGTGTTTTTTTTTTCTTCTCACCACTTATTAAGGTGTATCTCACCACTCTGTAGTTTTCCTCACCCGGTGCCCTACAGGACTATTGTATGAAGACGTGCTATTCACCACAATACCCTGTCTATTTAGGTCCTCGATTTCCTCCCTGATGTGCTGACGCAGCGCCTGCGGGTACCTACCTCCTTTCTTTCACATATGTTACGCGCTCCTGTTTCAGCGGAATTTCGTGCACCTCCCTAATTTTTCCCTCTCCTCGAAGAAAATATCTTCGTACTCCCCCCTATTCGCCTTCCTCCAGTCCTCCTCGCGATTTTCCCCAATTCTCACATTACCATCCCTCATGGCTTCCGTAAACCGGTATGATTTCTTTTCCAACCTAATAGACCACATTCCGTCTCTGTGCCTCACTCGTGCTCCTACTCTCCCTATGAGGTTGCACCGTGTTATTCAATCATACTCGCCAGGCATTTTCCCTACTATATGTACATTCAAGCCCCCCCCCAATCTCCCCACCTATTCAATTCTACCACTGTTTCTTCTTATATTTCGCAAGGTCCTCCCAGGTTGATCAGTCTACACGCACACACCCGGAACCCCCGCTGACGCACAATTTGTCCGCCTCTCTCCTCCTGAGAATCATATTGGAACTTCCAGTGTCCACTACGGACCTCACTCCTCTCACCACTTGGATGATGGGTATACCACCGTAGTCACCTCCCACACTAAAATTGATTAACGTGGACTTTCGTGGTCCCTGCCACCCTCACCTCCATAGTTTCTCCCGCTCCCGGGTTCTTTCTCCTCTCCTTCCGTTTCAGAAGCTCCCGACCTTGTCGTCGATTCGGAGGGGGCCCTGGTTCTCCCTCACACTCCCTGGGTGTTAACCTACATCAGTTCCGGTCTGCATCTTTCTGCTCGTTGATAAATATACGGACACTGTCTAGCAATATATTCCTCCACTCCGCAGTCAAAACATTTCGTGCGCGGGCACTGCGCTACCAGATGTCAGAGTTTCCCACACCCTTGACATCTTCTGTCCTCCCTCCTTCCAATGTGTCTCGGTATTTTAGGCTGGGCCTCTTCCCTTCGGTCACCACCCTTTCCTTCTCCTCATTATGCGGTTCTCTTCTACTCCACGTCCTCTGTGGCATTTTCGGCCTACGGTATGTTATCCTCGTCCAGCCTCCTCTGGTTCCTCTGCCTCCAGCTGAGCTTCTTCACACTAGGCACTACCGTCCATCATCTTTTAGGTGCATTCAACGAACGACCATTCCCCCGGTAGACTTTCCTTCCTCCCCGCCAGTTGCGCCTTGAGAATGGTTTATAAGAATCCCATCCTGGCTTCTACCTCCCCTATGTTCACCGTCTCTTTCCTTTTTTCCGTGAATTTGTTGTATCTAACTAGAGGTTTCTCGGCGTACTGCCCTTTAGTCTGTTTTGGTTGTTTTATTTCTCTGAATATCTTAAATATGTCCTCCTGTCCTCCTCTGGAGTCCATCTGCCGCCCACCCCCGTATGCCTTATCCAACCTTTCCTTAACTACCCCCCATGAGGTGTCCTAATCGGCCTGTATTAGGTTTAATACGCTCCTCTTTACCCTTTACACCAGGTCCGCTTTAATCGACTTTGCGTCGCCTGGGTCAAGTAAGCCTTTATTTTTTTTTTTTATTCTACTCGATCCATGAGTCTCTCACCCTCTTTTAGAAAATGGTTAAGCTAACTTACTTCTCCTGAAAATTTCTCCCGAAGTCCGGGACTGCTCTTCTCAAGTCCTGCGACGCCGACGCACGCACCTTCATCCATGCCAGTGTATTTACTTGAGCCTCTGCCATTGTCTTATTCGGTAACTGCGAAACTTCGAAGGTTGGCGGCCGCAATTCCACCATACTAGCTTGTTTGCTTTATGCTACCAAAAAAAAAAACGTCGTCCTTTCCCCGAGTGCTTGTCATTCCCGGGTTTCGGCACCAGTTAACGCATAATGGATTTAGACGATTAAAAAATAAATGGAAATAATAAACTTACAACGGCTAAGTTATAACTGATTTCTTCTACTTCTAATCCTCTACATTTATGTTTACAGCCTTTGTTTACATTGGCTACGTGGTATGGCAATGTTAGGCCTAATACCACGTAACCCCATGTAAACAAAGGTGGTAAACATATATAGAAGATTAGAAGCGGAATAATGTCAGTTAAAACCTAGCCGTTATTCATATATCATTTCCTTTACTTTTGTTCTATTTTTTAATCTGGTAACGCCGATAGACGATAACTAGTGCCGAAACCCGGGAATTCGATCGTTCAGCCAAACGACGACCGGGTCAGTTATTTTTTGTTGAATGTTTTTTTTCTATAACCGAGTTGAAATGGTGGAATTGCGGCCGGCAGGCTTCGATGTTCCACTGTTGCCTAAGGAAACATATGGAAGCTCACGCAAACGCCCTGGCGTGAATGAAAGTGCGAGCGGCGACATCGCAGGACCTGGGAAGAGCAATCTTGGATTTGGAGAAATTTCCAGGAAAACTGAGTTGAACCATTTTCTCAAAGGCGATGACAGACTCATAGAGAAAGTGGAAGCAAGGTGAATAAAGGCCTACTTGATCCAGGTGACGCGAAGTCTATTAAAGCAGACCTGGTGTGCAGGTTAAGAAGAAACATATGAAACCTAATACAGGCCGATGAGGACACCCCATGGGTGGTAGTAAAGGAAAGGTTGAAGAAGGCATACGGGGCGGCAGATGGACACCAGAGGAGGACATCTTTCAGATGTTCCGGGAAACCGCTGGGAAACTGTTGGCGCGGTACAACAAAATTACGCAGAAAATGAGAGAGACAGTGGATACAGTGGAAGTAGAACCCAGGATGGCATTCTTAGCAACCATCCTCAAGGTACAGCTGGCCAGAGAGACGGGGAAGAAGAAAAATCTACCGGGGGACCGGTCCTTCGTCGAATGTGCTCAAGATATGATGGACGCTAGCGCCCGCGAGGAAGAAGTGCAGCTAGAAGCAGTGTAACCAGGTTGGACGAGGATGACAAATCGTAGGCCGAGAATGCAGCAGCAGACTTGGAGAAGAAGAGAACCGTTATGAGGAGAAGAAAGGGTGGTCGCTGAAAGGAACAGGACAAGCCAAGGAAGAGATAGAACTAGTGGAAGGAGAGAGGACAGACGATCTCATGGGTTTGGGAGAACCGGGCATCTAGCAGCGCAGTGCTCGCGCACGAAATGTTTCCAATGCGGTATGGAGGGTTAGACAGTGACCATATATGTTCCAAAGAGCTGAACGATACAGACTGGAACCAATGAAAGTTAACGCTCAGAGAGCGTGGGGGAGAACTAGGGCCCCCTCCGAATCGACGAAAACATCGGGAGCGTCGGAAATGGAGGAAGAAGAGGAAGAACCCGGGAGCAGCAGGAACTACGGAGGAGACGGCAGCAAGGCCCACGTAGGAAGCAGACAGTGAGGTGCAGAAGCGGAAAGGAAAATGCAAACGGTGGTCTGAGGAGCGGGCCGGCAGACGGGTGACCGCACGTTAATTAATTTCAGTGTGGGGGGAGACTACGGTGGTGTACCCACAATCCTAGTGACAAGAGGAGTGTGGTGCCTGGTAGACACTGGAAATTCAAGCAAAATCATCAGCGGGAAGGCGACGGACAGATTGTGTATCAGCGAGGAGCACCCCGGATCCGGGCATGCGCGTGTAGACTGATCACCATGGGAGGGCCGTGCGAAATCGAAGGGGAAACGGTGATGGAATTGAATAGGTGGGCAGATTGGGGGGGGGGCTTGAAAGTGCATATAGTAGGGAGAATGCCTGGCGAGTATGAGGGAATAATACGGTGCGACCTCATAGGGAGAGTAGGAGCACGAGTGAGGCACAGAGATGGAACGTGGTCTATTAGGCTGGAGAAGAAATCATACCGGTGTACGGAAGCCGTGAGAAATGGTAATGTGAGAATCGGGGCAATTAATCGGGAGAAGGACTGGATAAAGTCGATTAGGAGAGACTATGAGGATATCTTCTTCAAGGAGGGGGACAAATTAGGAGTAACGGGGGAGACGGTGCATGAAATTCAGTTGAAACAGGAGCGCGTGATATATGTGAAATAGAGGAGGTACCATCAGGCACTGAGACAACACATCAGGGAAGAGCTCGAAGCATTAAAAAGACAGTGTATCGTGGTGAACAGCACGTCACCGTATAATAGTTCCCTGTGGGCAGGAGAAAGGGAAACGGGGCGAGGAGAAGTACCGAGTGGTCGTACCGTAGCATTAGACAATTCCCTCCCATTCACATACCACTTAAACAATAAACGGAACAAAACTAAAAACTTCATTGGTAAAATATCACCCTACCTCCACAAAATATCAAAACTGACACCTGAAAAGCAGTAGTTCACCCCACAATGACAAAAGCTGCACCGGTTTGGAGTTATACTTGTACTTCAAATTACAGCTGTTGTACAAATTACTGCCAACAGTGGTACAGCACAGCATGTGCATAATTAACAACTACCCACGTGTGTCGTACTATAGTGTATTATAGGTAACATGCCTATAATTACCCATAATCAGTATGTACTGCACAACCAGAAAGAGAATTTCTTTTTTCTAACTTCAATTTCCAGAAACACATTAATATGAGAAGTAAGAAATTACCACATATATATGTGGATATATCCACAAATGCATTAAACATATATTGTTGGAATAACACTAAGGAATTTTAATTTATATCGACTTAATTAAGTTTGTTAAGCTATCTCTTTTATATTTTATTTAGTATTATTGTAATTTAATTTTAATTTTTTTCATTATGTTTTTCTTACTGAAAAAGATTTCCATAATTTATTTCATAAATGTACATATTACCAGTAAGGATTGTAGTGTACACATGTATGAGGGTGGTCTGAAAATTTTCCGACCTAACAAAGATACAAGACGTTTTTTCAGAATTTTTTTTTTTCAACATAGTCTCCTTGTAACTCTACACACTTCTCCCAGCGATGCTCCCATCTCTGTAACCCTTCCATATATATAGTACTCGGCGTTTTTCCCTGCAAAATAATCATTCACGAAGGTGATTGCCTCTTCATTTGACGAAAATCTCTGTCCTCCGAGCGCAATTTTTAGATGAGGGAACAAAAAGAAGTCGCTTGAGGCTAGATCTGGTGAGTAAGGCGGATGGTCAAGCAGTTCAAACCGTAATTCATGGATTTTCGCCATGGCAACCGCTCAGGTGTGAGACAGGATGTCGGGATATAGTTGAACAATTGTCGGAGGTGCCCGACAATTGTCGGAAAAGGTGAACAATTGTCTGAGGTCAACAATTGTCGGATTGTTGTAGTTAATAACATGGACCATGTTCCATGTAGGCGTTAATATCTGACTACATTTATTGATAGGGATGTGTCCCGACTAGACACTGTGTTCAGGATGAGGTTCAGAGGTTCATAAAGAATAAGACCAGTTTTCAGAGTTCGGGCGAGAGATCGGCAGCGTAATAAGTACAAGTCGTCAGAGGTCTGCTATAGGCTGTGTGGCAAAGTGCCGTCGTAAAGGTCGGCCTAGCGAGAGTAGATTAGCGGAAGGCTGAGTAGGCGTATTATTACCAGAAGTTACATAGATTTGCATTTCTATTATAATACATTATGAACCAGAGTGTAGGGTAATTTACATATATAGTTAGCGGTCGCTACACAGGATTTTCTTTTTCTGCAAATGTGGCCGTTTTTCCGCAAGTTGTCAAGTAATGATGCGTAGTATGCTCCTGTAATGGTTTTTCCTTTTTGAAGATAATCGATTAAAATAACTCCATGACTATCCCAAAAAACAGTCGCCATCACTTTCCCAGCTGAAAAAACAGTTTTTGCTTTTTTTGGAGCCGGTTCCCCCTTTGCAGTCCACTGTTTGGACTGTATTTTTGTTTCGGGCGTGTAATGGTGAATCCAAGTTTCATCCACAGGAATTAATCGGCGCCAAAACTCGGATTTATTGCGCCTAAACTGCGCCAACAGAGCGTTGGAAATGTTCATTCGAACACGCTTTTGGTCTAACGTGAGCAAACACGGCACCCAACGCGCGGACAGCTTTCTCATCTCTAAAGGTTGATTTAATATGTGACAAACACGTTCTTTTGACATGTTCATAACCTCTGCTATCTCTCTCACTTTAGTTCGGTGGTCGTCTAGCACCATTTGGTGAACTTTGGCAATGTTTTCGTCGGTAGTTGCAGTTTTTGGACGTCCCGAACGTTCATCGTCTCCCAAGCTCTTACGACCACGTTTAAATTCAGCTGCCCAAAATTTAACTGTGGTAAATGATGGTGCAGAGTCCCCATACACAGAATCCAACTCATCTTTGTAGATTTGCGCAGGCGTATTGCCTTTCAAAAACAAATATTTAATGACAGCTTGATACTTGATATTGTCCATTTTCATAAAAACACTCACATCGACTCACTTAAACGACTGTTACACAACAACTGCGTGTCCAAAATGGCTGAAACTTTGGTGAGTAACTGTCAACAGACGAACAACGAAATTCATTAGCTTTTATTTACGACTGCTGCTATCTTCATGTTGAGGTCGGAAACTTTTCAGACCACCCTCGTATATGTTCTAAGTAACCAAATCATATATTATTTAAAAAAAACAAAGAAAGACCCTGACAACTACCTAGAAGAAAAATACTGGGAGACCTGACATTCTTAAAGTAATTATCTATAAAAATTGTAATACGGTACGTATGGCATAGGTAAACAATAAATAGTTGCACAATTGTTTGTAATATCAGTGTGCACAATGGTAATCATGTGTTTAATGTTGGTTATTGAAATACAGTTCAATTACACTCGTGTAAGCCTACTTTCAGAGGTCGGAGATCACCCCGAAATGCATATAGGTTATGATAATGAAATGAGATTTGGAAGAGCTTCGATCACAAACGTCTGTATCTTCAGAGATCTCTTCTCGTCTAGGCCCGTCCAGATTCTGCAAGGCAGGGACGACTCCCGGGCTCAAGTGATACTTGCGTCAAGTGGCGAGTATAATGTAAGTACTCGCTAGGCGTACAGGTGCTCTCTGCTCTACTGCACCTTACTATATTGTAAGGTGAGATCCAGAGGTGGAATGGAGAGATTTGATAAAGACCTAATTAAATATATAGTCTCATAACCAAGTTGAACAAGTACAATATAAAAATGAAATTAAAATCTACTACAATTTCGGTAAATTATTAATTTAACTTAAAACTTCCTTATAAACTAAAATTTTTGATTCACTGCCATAGGCAAGAATAAATAAATTCTTAGGTGAACCCACCCTTGCATACATAGCATAGAAGAATATTAAGTTGTCTGTGAAATAAGGCGATCTCAAATTAGCCCCGCAGTACTTAATCCCTATGGCTTGTTGATCATGATCGTAATGCATATCTCACTGGAGATCTATTAAACTTAAAATGGAAATCCGTCGAAATGAGTATATAAAAACGGTTTTATCCTATCCTTTTCCTGTGGGGTAACATCCTTGTACCGTTGCTCTTTTCATTTCTATTTTATGAACCTGACACCGAAATAAATTTGTTTCCATAATATTTTAAAAGGTTCTACAGAGTCCTGTTCCTTTCTAAAACTTTTCCGAAAGATCTAAATAGTTCTATTCGACAATGCATGGGCTTAAATGTGACCGGGACTGTCATCAATTGACTTAGTGACCCGAAAACTTTGGATTTGACGCAAATGTACATGTAATTGTACATTTTATTTTCCCCCCTTTCATAGAAGTCCCACTATTTATCTCAGCTACCCAAGAACCATGAGTTCGACCCTGATATCAATTTAGCAATTATTTTTAAATAGACCTTATTGTTAAATTTGTCCCCTCCATATAGATAGAAAGACGCTCAGAGCTATTACTAAGACATCAATTCGATTCTGAGCAGTAGGTGAAGCTATTAGGGATAGCAAGATAATAAACCATCTTGGTGTTATTGAGGAGAAGGAATGTTAAGTTTAACGATCTGCGTACGATTTATTTACACGGCATGAGCACATCCATTGTCTAAAATGCCTCCTTATTTCTTATCGCCTTAGATCAGCAAATTGCAATTTGGAGAAAAAAGTGAAAGAATAAAATTTGAAGAGAAAAAAATTCAATAAAAGTTCAATACAAGAAATATTATTATTTGGTTATTCACAATTATGTCGCGTTCCGTCCAAAACTTGGCTACGCTCGGGATGCGGACTTCGGTACACCATTTGGTGGCCACTCCTCTGAACCCAAGGTAAAATATGCCAGCTAATTGCAATGAAGGATATGCGTTGGAGGAAGTCACGAGGCCACCTCCATCTTCGCCATCACTCTGGGTGCCGGGGATTTTATAGGAATACGAGGCATTGGCATACGGATTAGGTAGGTCAAGGATAAGGAATGCAATTCTTGCGGGAGGTAGCTTGGCCTTGAATGGATGAGATGTTGAGAACAGCGTTGACGGTACGGTTTTGAAATAGAAGGAAGCCAGTATTGCCTATCTTCTGGATTGCAAGGATCGGATACGAAGAATATTGGAGGGCTTGGTATTACCCCAGACTTTTATTCCGTATGGCCACGTTGCTTGAAGTATCGCTGTGTAAAAAAGTCTCTTGTTTTCTATTGTTATTTTTGAGTAATTGTCCTTGATATGAAGAAATAATTTCTTCGTCTGTTAGTTTCTTATCGTTTGGACGTGGCCTCCAAGTGAGTCGCTTGTCTAGTACAAGTCATAGATGTGGGGGGGGGATCTTGGTAGGTTGTGAAAAATTTGGGAAGCGAGCATGGGGTCGGGATTGAAAGATTGGATGGCTGTGTCATCAGCGAATTCGCAGAAGGAGGTTGAAGTATGAGCAGGCATATTAGATGAATGAATACAAAAGAAGCAGGATGTGAGCAAATGACTGAGTATCACGCCCAGAGGGATACTGGCAAGATGCGGGAATGAGGTGGATGTGGAAGAGGCGTAGGAAAGGCTGGAATATCTTTCAGTTTTACTACTAATATGAAATAGTGGAGTGCGAAGATTAAAATTAAAATGCTAACTGATGGGGGGAGGGTATGGAGGGGTCGAGGAAAGATTTTAACAATGCACGAGAGCGGAGAGGTGTGCGTTTTTTAGGACAATTTTCATTGAGGAGAATTTCCAGACGAGATAAAAATGAGTGGTTCAGAAGACCAAGTTATAGATAAAGGTCAGGAATAAAATAGATTTCTTTAAAAAATGTTTGATAGTAATAAGATCGAAATCAGGAGCTTTTTGGGGGGTATGGACTTTATGAATGACTGAGACTACTTCTTTGGGATGGAAAGCAGGGGGTGGAGAAGAGAGAGACGAGGGTATGTCCAGTTGATTGGCTACAAAAGAACAGTGTTAAGGGTCAAGGATGGTTTCTTGTGGACGAAACACGTATGACAGATAAAGAGTAAAGGCAGAAAAAATCTGCTTATCGCTTTTTGCCAGGTGCCATAGGCTGTCATAGGATGTAGAGGGATGGGTAATGATAACCCCCTGTTGGTAGCTGACCATAGCAACTGGTCAGTAGGAGTTAGTCGGTTAGTGATCACTGTGAATGTGCTGTTCGGGGGTTTTCTGAAGTTGTCTTGTAAGTTAGTGAAGTCGATTTTTGTCAGATGGGTAGCAAGAGAGTTGGCAAGACTTCATTAACCTCTATTTATTTGCCTGTATCTGTTATATGTGAGCTGGCGAGGATATTCTGTTCGACATTTTATCTCATTTCCGGTGATGCTCTGGTTTGGCAAAGCCAGTTTCCGGATGTACCTATCGTACATCATTCTGCTGTACATCTGTGTCCCTTTCTTTTTGGGTGACACTCTGTCTCCCAAAATCACTTCAGAGCCCTACCTATGAACGAGTGATCTAGACCCAATCTCCTGGCGAGTTCACGCTGGCTGTATCCTTCCTCTGCCAATGTCACAGCCCTAAAGCAATCGTATTCACTTAAATGCCTTACTGGGGCAATGGCATTTACATGAATTTACATTGTACAATGGTACAATATTAAAAACGTTTACAAAGAGTTTACAAAGAGAAAAAATAAGCAAGAACGAATGTTATAATGTTAGATTAGATTATAACGAATTAGATGGGTCAGATGCTACTGTTTTTGAAAAAGGGATTTATGAGTAAGCAAAGCATTACTCACGATTTATACACTGATATCGCCTAAATACTAATAGTTGGTCAATATAAAAGTGGAAGATAATTTTTTTAATTTTAACTAAAAAAATTGAGTGGTTCGTTAATTTTCTCCCATTGTCCCATGATTTAATTGAGTGTTCATAAGCAAATGGCTATAATATAAATAATATATATAGTCATCTTTCTTTCTCCCCCCTACTATAAATCTTAAAAAGGTCGGCAGAGTCATCCGCAAACTCTCTGCCCTGGTTTTGGTCTAATTTCTTCAACCACCGTTAAAAATTAGTCACATAAATTTGTTTTAATTGCCTGCATCTATAACTCGCTTTTCAGGACCACATGTTATCCCCTTCTACGGAAATATTCTTCAATTTAGATGATTCATTCAAAACTCAAACCTCCTGCACCTTGCAGGTCCAATCCCTTCATACGAATCAAGAAAAAAATCATTAAAATACTTCTTAAATTTCCCTCCAACCCCTTCTATCGTCGTTATTCCCACCTTTCCGTTTTATTGTGCAACAATGCCATTCCTGCTAAATCGCAAACCACTTGCCAAAGACTCACATGGGCCCCCATATCACTTCCAAATGACAAGAAATCAACAGCCTTGATATAATCCTCTATCAGATAGCCCTTGCAACACCTCCAGGTACCAACATCTCTTTCATTCATGAACAAGCGACGTACAGTTATTATGATTTACATCAAACTACGTTACCAGTCACTCCAATCCATTTGCAAACGCTATATTCTCCCACGTCATTTGGTTAATAATTATTATAACACTGGGTTCATATACTACAACTAACTGTGTAAGTGATGCGTGAAGTGGTTTAGCTAATGGAATGTTTTACCCAAAACCTACCTTGAAACATTTGAAAAAATATCCCAAATAGCAAGACAGTGTAATACACTTTTCTCGTTATTGTATGTATTAACATTTGTTTATAATTCAATAAATCTTTTTTCAGTCTAATAAATGTTATGTTGCTGTTTACTTATTTCATAGCAATGCGTTGAAGTTATTTGCTCTTTGGTGGCTTGTTTATTATTCTAGGCTAATGTGCCCACTTTCAAAGTGTCTAGTTTAGTTTATAAAGTTATTAATTTTTAAATTTTGTTTGACATGTGGAACTTTTTTTCTCGAGAAAGTTTTCCTTATGAATTAACACAAAGGGTAGATGTTTTTAATAGCTACTCGGTATTTTCTTTGAATGATGGATGTAAGAAGGTGAATATGTCAAATTAATGTAAATTACAACCTAGTTGCCATAAATCTGACAATGGATAATTCCAAAAGAAATGAGAATAATTGTTCCTGAAATGTGCTCTGTGCTGAGCCCCAACTAGTTTAAAAAAACCTCTAAATGGAGTACTGTCTTCCTCCTAAGGATTCATGGAACGTTTCCTTTATAGTCTTATCTTCCTTCTCATATATCTTCCTTTTTTCACATTCAGCTTTCATAGCAGAATGCCTCTGCTCACTAGTATAGGGTGAACTGATATTTGGAGTAATGCAAGGAATTTGATAAAACAAGTGCATTAGAAGTTTGGACAGAATGGGATCTTTGAATCTGGAGGAAAATTTATTTATTTAACGTTAGTTGTTTAGGCCAAATTGTAGTTGAAAGTTTAGTTTTCTAAGTTTAGGTCTTTCTTGTTTGGTATAAAATACCATGTTTTTTATGTAAGGGATATGTAAACAATGACCAGGCTACTGTGGGTTATGGATTAGTTAGTGTTGGGGTTGGATTTACATTTATGAATATTTTGAAATCGGTTTTTCGAAACTTGGTCCAGTCTGCATCTTTAAACATGAATTTGCTTGTTTTTGGATATGTGGATAGTGAGGAACCCCTACGGGAAACCACAAGGTCGTGATCCGACCTAAGGCAGGGTAAGGCAATGAGTGTTGATATGTTATATTGAGGGCTAAGTCAATTATGCTGGTTTGTAATTGTGTTGTTTCGGGATGTCACTTACTTCGAAGAGACTGTGTAACTTTATATGACAGTTTAAAATGGATTTGCCATTTTCCTCGTTTCTATTATGATAATAACCACCTTGATAAACAGCATGATGAAAATCAACCAAGTTCAGGCAGGTTGTTCAAAATAAGACAGGCCATATGTCCTATTGAATGCGAAAGTTTGACAATGTTTTGAAATGAACCTACAGCAAAAATAATTGGTGACCACCAGCCTAGGGTATAAAACCTTTGTGTGCTGAATGCTTTGCATTCTCTTATGAAGTGGTAGGAAGTTTCCTCCTCTAGTCTACGTTTAAAACAAATGTGGCTCTGGGATACACTTATCAAAAATAATTGTTGGCTTAATTTGCAGTGCCCAATCAAAACGCCTGATGTAAAGTTTATATTTTGCCGGCTTAAGTTTATTAATCACGAGCTGTTTACCTAGGAGGGAGGGGAGGGCATGATGATGAATAGCTTAGTCTGTCTACAGCTGAGCTGTTGGACCATCCTGGTCCTCATCCACCATCCCAATAAAGAGACAGATGCAGCCATAGGCAGGCTAATGGCCAGCTCATAACCAACAGTGACATCATTACCTAGCTAATTCATCCACTCTCTCTCTCATTATTATCTATACTTGTATCGTCAGGACCCAATATTGGCGGACATCTTTCGTTTCCACCGCATGTATGCCATTCATGGTACCTCACCAGGTTGGTTAGGACTCGTTTGCCATCTCTTACTATGGGTGATTATGTTCACTTGAAAGGAGTGCCATTATCGGTAACTTGCTGTCGGAGCAGATATTTATTCAGCTGACTGAGTTTGAATTGTAAGGCCCCAGATATTGTATATACCTCCACCTGAAACATAGTAATATGTCACCCTAGTGGTTGGTGTATAATATTTCCTGCATAAGAAAAATAAACACCAGTGCCAGTTGATCTGAAGAATTTCTTGTATGAACTATCCAGAGGAAAGTAATTCCTTAGTTTTCCAGCAATTGCTAAGGTGTGGGAAGGAACAGTTTGGAAACTTTAGTTGGCTGAGTTTGGGTTATGAAGGTATACCTTATGGTGATTTTGGCCTGTTTTCATGGTAGGCTAAATTAAGTTACTGCAGAATCGGTGGTAGCAAGAAAATTTTCTTAGCAACAAAGATACAAAAGTGGGCCAAATTTTCTTGAACATTTCCTTCCTGATTATCCATTCGTATTGGGAGGTAGTCAATGAGACTATTGGTATATCTTTTGTCCTTCTCAACATTTGTAATTGTGGTTTACCTTCTATCGAAACTAGTATTGATGTACTTTTCTTACAGTGCCATCAGCTGGTTTAAATCATTCAGCTTTGCTCGCTCCCAGGTAGTACTGATCCCTGATCCAATCCTATCCCAATCCCTTTCATCGTCTTCCGGTGTAGCTCAGAGTTCATCCATTTCTCCAGTACTTATTTGTATCTACACCAATGACCTCCAAACATCTATCCATCACTGCTCATACCTATATCCCGACGACACCCAAATTTATCTTTTAATCCTCCAATTCAAATCAGCGATCAAATCCCGCAGTATTAGACCCCACCCTTCCGACTTGTATTTGCCTTCTCACCAATCTGCTTCCTCTGTCCATCGAATTTTGGAACTCTTTCCATCGATATTCGTTCGTTTGTTGTTTTTTTCTAAGATTTAATCTGTTTATGTGAAGATTACCAATTATTCTTCCTTTTAGTCCCAAAATAATCCCCACTATGGATGCAATATCTGTGCTGTGTATTTTATGTGAAAAAGTGTGATCAATTTAATTAGCCTACCACTAATTTAAAAAATATTAACAAAGGAAATTTCCACATATTCCTTTCCCATATGGGGAACCATACACCTTAGTTCACTAACTATGGAATCAATGCAATTATAGATATTTGATTCAAGGATGCCACTGTAATATTGGTAATACAAATGGAAACAATATTCGTTCTACTACACAGTGCACATAAATAAATTTTGTGTGTAAGATCCGTTACCACTCAACATATTACAAAAACAGTATGTAATTAACTAATTGAAAATAATAATAAACTTAAATTAATATTTAAATTGTCTACTGGGCAGTGGTGGATATTTAAAAGAATAGAACAGTTACTCATTCAAAAGTATAATCAAAACTGTGTTAACAGGTTTACAAAATATATTAGGGACCGGAAAAGTAATGTGGTTTTTTTTACATTAAATTCAAACAGATAAATTTTTAACAAGTTTTTGTTTTTGATCAATGATGTAATCACCCTCGTTATCAGCAACCTTTTGCCATCTAATGTGCAAATTTTCAATGCGTGATCGATCAAAATCAATTGGTTTTTGAGCAAAATATCTGGAAATGGCATTTTGGACATTCATCCAAATTTTGAAATGTTTTGCCACTTAGAAAATATAGCGATTGGAATAAATGGAAATCCGATATCGGGTGAGTATGCAAGAGGCAATACCTCCCACCCCAATTCATTCTTTTTTTCTAGGGTTCTTGCGGAAAAAATAGTGGGGTCTTGCATTATTGTGTTGCAGAATAACGCCTTTTTTATTGACAATCGCAGGACAATTTTCAATTAAAGATTGATTTAATCGATTCAATTGTTCACAGTTTTTCCAGGTATCAGCGATGAACGACCCCGCAAATACTTCACTAAACACACAAAAGTGTCTTTTTGGAGTGTAAACCTGGCTTAGCTGTACTTAATGCCGATTCATGCTGCGAGAGATTTTTGGATTATCATAGAGGACCAATTTTTCACCTCCAGCCTCACCCACCCACCATAATCGCCCGATATTGCGCCATCAGATTTCCATTAATTCCGATCGCTAAAAATTTGAAAATTTGGATGATGTCCAAATTGCCATCTCCAGATATTTTGCACAAAAACCAATTGATTTTTATCGAATCGGTATTGAAAATTTGCACACTAGATGGCAAAAGGTTGCTGATTACGAGGGTGATTACATCATTGACCAAAAACGAAACTTGTTAAAAAAATTATCTGTTTAAATTTCATTTAAAAAAAACGAAATTACTTTCCGGTTACCCTATTATAAACAAAAATTACCCAGAAACAAAAATCATTTTAATTCTTAATAGAAACAACTAAAGTTTAGAATTTAATCTAATTTATAAATGATATAATTTAAAAAATAATTGTGTGTCCACCTCGATCCCGAATCAAAAGAGGAGTTAGGAAGGCTATGTTCAGGCCATTTGAATATATATAGCCAATTCCACCTCATTTACCAGCAGCCATACATTATTTAATATATATATATATATTATATATATATAATACACACGTATAAAAGAAAATGTTTGCAACCAATTTTTAATTTTTTTATTCTTAACTTCTTAATGCAGTCTATTGATAAATCAAATTTGCTCATTTTGAAAAAAAAGTATGTCTTAATCAACTTTGCCAAAGCCCTTTTGGAGATCAGTAGAGATAGACTTACTTCCACCAGTTTCTAGTTACAATCACTTACTTCCTTGAACTGAATATATCTGACAAATATTGTACAAAGGTCTTCATGTTCGCTACTGTTACTCTGCTAGAAAAATGTATTTGCTCGACTATTACAAATTTATGAACATGTGACACGATTCTATTGAATATAATTGTGTGAAAAATTCTTGCAAAAAATAATTGAGATAAGTCCATACTTTTAAGTATTACTAATAACATTGTGGATTATACTTACTAGATAACACACCAGTAATAACATAGCCATTTTCCCCATAGTACTACTAAGTTGTTAGAACATTGGATTAAGGGACTGATCTATGATATAATGAATCATAGAAGATTCAGGAAAAGATCATAGTTTCTAATTAAATAACCAGAAGAATGTTATCGATACCATTTCATTACTCCATCAATTTTATTTATTGAGACATAAGAAATGAAAGCAGCTGTTGTTCTCAGAGACTAACCTGTCAACATTCTTCTTTGCCTCTTTCTTTTTCTAACTTCGGGAAGTCGTAGAAATTTAATTTAGCATGCCTAAGATTGACACATGTTGCTAATTTCCTGGTTATAAGAAAATCTCAGAAATGGTCAGGTCAAACTTGAGCTCTCCTGAAACTTTGTAAATCTCTTAACTATTAGGATGTAGTCTATTATATTATTGGTTCTACCATCAGGTGATTCCCAGTTTTTCTTATGAATTTCCTTGTAAGAGAAGCAAGTACTACTAATATCTATTTTTGTTATATCGAAATTCACTAGTCTAATGCCATTTTATGTTATAATGTCATGCTAACTGTACTATCTGATTGTTGCCAACAGATAATCTTCTTTACCTGCTATAGGTTACAAAAATTCCTTTTAAAAAGTAATTTGAATATCACTTTTATTATGTTTTATTAAGAAACTCTTTTTTAGTCAAGGATCCACAGAATTGTTATTTAAAGTTAAATATTGTTATTAAAGTTAAATACTTGAATTAATTAATTTTCTAAGTATGCATTTTTTATTCTGTTTCAGAATAGTGGAGAAAAAGTCAGTATTTTCACATACTACAAGAAACCTGGAACCCAAGAATTCTTGGAACATGCTAATGCAACTTTAAAAAAATTAAAAACTCTCAAACACCCTTCAATATTACAATTCATAAATAGCTATGAGGTAAGATTTAATACTCTAAATGAAATATATACTGCCTAATTACTAAGTATCTTATATATACTTGTTAATAATGCCAAGTATTATTAATGTTACCATGCAAGTATCTATTTTTATTTAAGGATTATTATTGATATTTTAATTGTTATTATATTATTTGATTATATGGTAATTGTGATTGAAATAGTTAATACCGGAGTTATCATGTTTTAATTCTGCAATAATAACAGAAAATCATAATTATAATTTGTACCCTGGAAGTTACTTGTCATAAAATTTTGAGAATAACACTCCAAACAGAGACACTTTTATTTAAGTTCATTTATGTAATAACGCTAATCTCAACATTTTTCCTTTTAAAGCTTCATCTTCACCATAATTTGACAATTAATAACATATAAATTTTTACAAATGAAAATTGTAAAAATACCTGTAGGTTCTTCTAAATTGTCTCTCTCTATAATGTTGTTTCTGCTCAAAAGGCTTATGTGAATAACATGATTATTTTAGAAGAAAAATAACGTTGTTTTATGAAAACTATCAACCTATTAAAATCACTTCATCTACTTTAAAAAAAAATATCAATATTTCAACAGTTAAATATTGATATCCAAAGTGTCAAGTGAATATCAAGTACGTTTTCGTTGTCTCAGTAAAATTCGTTTACATTTTCTAAACTATTAATTAATTGTGACTAGCGCCAACTGGCCGTCTCATATCTAAGACAACTTTTAGATTTTACACTATTGCTTACCAAACCTAGTGTACCCCAGTTGAAGAGATTTCTATAAGTGATTGCTAAAAACATAACCTCTCTAAACAATCCCAAAATTCTGGACTATCCTGACTTCAACAGGAAAGTGAAAGTAACAATTTGAGTTACCTAGATGTTGGCACTAGTGAGGTGTTTGAGCTAGAATATAGGAGGAGTTCCCCTTGTATCAAAATATTGTCGACCTTGCCGATTCTCGGTGCCAAGAACATTCAATGGTAAGTGGTCATAAAAGAGCCACAGCTCAGGTACCCCCAAGTACCTAGCAGTTGTTGTAAGCTGGCCAGGAACACCACCCTTTTTACTGCACACCATAGCCCCAGATCCTTCTATAGAAGCTGCCCAACAAATTATTCATAGAAAATGACCGCTGTGTTTCATGAAACACACAATTTACCAATGTGACAAGTTCAGGAAGAAATCTCCTTCAGTGTGAGAGACGATAATATGAAAGGGAAATTCAACTCAATTGTCCTGGAGAAAGGGGAGATCACTAGTAAATATTTGTAGTAGATGTTGGTAAATATAAAGTTTTTGTGTGCTTTTGTCATCAAAGGAACCATACCCCTGCTCTGTGTTTGACAGCTTTTAAAGATAGTAGCATAGTAGCAAAAAATAATACCAAAACCTCAACATCCATGCTGACAGCCTGTTTTCTGCTTCATCTAACCATTTTGTTGGCCACTGCCATTGACTATATGACACATCAAATTTTTACATCAATTCAGTCGATGTTCTTTATGAATCTAGAGTTAAAGAGTTAGGAATTTTCATCAACAACCCTTTGACTTGGAAGGACCACTTTGCAGTGACCTCAAGAAAAAAATATTTTTATGCTTGATCCTACTTAAGAAACTGCACAATTTTCTCCCTCCCTCTGTTGGTGTTAATAATATTCCCTTCCACATTTTTTGTTGCTTAGACTATTGCACCATAGTCTTTGATGGTCTTGGAAATGAGTAATTGACATGTGCATTACATTCACACTGTGTTGCCCAAGGTATTCTAGATGACTCCTTTATATTTATTCTCTGTTAAAATGGCTTACTCAGTAGCATTGTTGCAAACACTTCCTTGGTACCTTCCTCTACAAACTATTCCTTACTCAATGCCCTTTATTCCTCTTTGTCATATTTAACACGCCCTCATTTATGCCAAATCCTCTTCCAACAACCTATGTCCTTTCCCCCATAGAACTTTAATGTCACACATAGAACTTCAATCACACAAGAACATAATTCATCTTTATAATTATAATATCCTTGTATTCATATGGATGTATTGATCCGGCACAGGTAATGAAAATGTAATATGTGCATAGCTAAATTCTCCACTCCTTCTCCTTATCGCTAGTATTAGTGATTAGATAGCTCATTAGTAGCTTCAACTTGCGAAATTTCTTTACCTAACCAACACAAAAATGAAAATGACTTTACTGATTTCCTTTCATAATTGTTTAAGAAAAACAAATTCAAACATATTTTTAATCAATTCAGAAAGAAACTACTCATTCACAATTCTTATAAAAACTCCCAATTTTTACCATTAAAAATAGCAAATCTTAACAGCACGCGAGCTCACGGTAGGTCACCCACAGCAGTCAGATTCAACCAAGTTTATATACACGCATAAAATATAAAGAAGTATGAAAAAAAGGTTATTCTTAAGTAAGCTAATTGAATTTGTTACTTCTTTTGGTTTATATTTTGTTTATAATTTTCTGTATTTCAGGATGATAACTATTTTCACATTGTTACCAATCATTGTACTCCTCTGCTTACTTACTTAACTAGTTTGGATGAACAAATAACAATGGAAAAAGAAAATAAAGAGATGTATTTAAAGTGTGGTTTAGCATCAATCGGTGTATGTATGATGACATTTTGTATTTAAGTTAATAATTTTTTTAAGCTAGCTGGGATAAATATTCATGGTTTCCTTATAGCTTTATATCATATTAACCCTACATAAATTCGATAATTATTATTATAATTTTATAGGTATTGTATATATAAAGCTACTCTAGGAGGTTGGAAAAGTTTATGTTCTATCTGAAATAATAATTATGTAGTCTGTTTCTTCTTGTAATTGGAATACTCTTGATTTCATGAAATGATACTGTCCATTTCAGAATATCTAGTCCTTTTCTAGCACGAGGATAAAAAATATTCATGACACACCATTATTCTGTCAAAGTACTAACTTCATGGTTTAAAATTATTTAAATAAGTTAGTTTATAAATCTCTTCCATAATGGTTTGTGAACGTAACCTAGAAAAATTCTATGTAATTCATAAGCAAAGCTGAAAACCCTGGTCATAAACCACTCCTGGTTCAAAAATTATTCTTATTCAATTTGTCAAATCATTACAAATATAGCACAGTAATGAATACTTCTTTATCAAACCCCTTAGTACCTTATGGTGTCAGGTTGGTGGCTTGCAGAAACTTCATATATATGTCTATCTTCTCTACCAATCACTTCAGATCTCCAATGTGCTGTATTCCCTTTGCTCTCAGTATTCCTTCGACATGAGCCAGCCAATGTTTTCTTGGGCGTCCTCTGGATTGCTTGCTTTTAGACCTAGCTTCCATTCAATTTTTTGGAAGCCTGTTCACTGGCATTCTATGGACATGATTGAACTATTTAAGTGCTCTGGTATTTATTAAGTCCTGGAAGGACTCTTGTCTTACCACCTGCCGCATTCTAGTGTTCCTCATTCTGTCCAATTTAGTTTTCCCCATTGTCTGCCTCCTACTTTCCTGCCAACTTATTCCAGGCCAAGGTTCTGCTTCATAGGTTAAAAATGGTAGGTAGATTTGTTTGTAGATAGCCATTTTTGTCTTGGTTTCAATAATTTGTTCCCTGTTATTGTTTTTCAGAATTAGAAATTAGAAATTCATATGGTTAGCCTGTGATGTCCTAGTGAAATATGCAGTGGATGTTTGTATTCTATTATTTAGGAATCACAAAAAGAACGAAATACCCAGAAATGACCTTGAATTTAGATTTTAAATAAAACAAAAATTATAACTTTTACCTTATAGACATTATGTATTACAGAAATAATAAATCATATCACCTTATAGAGGGAGGGGCTCGGGGACAGGTGCATTATGGACTCTCTGACTGACTCAGATGTGCGTACTAGATGAAGTGATGGCCCCTGAGCAACTGTAAGCCATTATAAGGTTTAACAAACCAAACTTTGTGATGATAATACTGTTAACAAAATAAATAAGGCCTTGGGGTAATCCAAATATTGTTTCCTTATTTATAATATCACCATAAACCTTATATAATCTGTTGCTAACTTCTGAATTGATTCAGCCATTTTCCACAACTCTAACCCCCCAGGTAGTCAAATTAGTTGACTCTTTCTAGAACTTCTCCATTAACTGTAATTAGGGATTGTCGTTTCTTCAGTTCATAGAGACTGCCATAACTTTTGTTTTAATCAAGTTAAGGGTAGTACTTTTTTTAGCTATCACAGCGGCTCATGCATCAATGGCATATTGGAGTTTCTTGGGTTACTCAGCTATCTGAATGATTTCGTCTGGATATATATATAAGAGCTTGAATGTAAACACCTGTAATTTTCCTGATACCCAATCTTACTTGGGGACACCCAAGCTTAATTTCCTTCTCAAACGATTTCATCCATTATAATAGTAGCAATTGGAGTAGGATCAGCTTTAGTTACTACATTCCACTGATGACCCCTTTTTGTGAATAGGGGTTATTACACTATCCTGCCTCTCTTGGGAAATTATCTTCTTTGGAAAGCCTTATTGTGTACGTTGGTCATCTACCTGCTAACTTCATATCCACCAAACTTAATAAGTTCTGGACTAATGTCATCTCCTCCCCCCACTGCTTTATGGAGACGAACTTTCTCAATAGCTAGTTAAACCTACCACTCATCTATTAGGTCCTCTTCTGTTATTCCTGAAATTTCTGAATTTTATATTGGATTTTGAGAAGAGTTTTCCGACAGAAAATTCTCCAAACTTCTAGGAGTTTGTCATCCTTGGTATTAAGATTTCCACTGGTACTTGAAACACTCCAAATCTTCTTAGTAGTTTCCCTCTTAGTCCCTCTGCCATATTCCAGAATTTTCTTTTGTTTTCTTTAATATTATTTTCAATATCAAGACCAAAATGTTGCCAGGATTTGACCTTAGTGTCTTCAACCATAGTTATAGGCAGGATTTCTCCTTATATATACTGGCCCACAAACAAAGTGGTGCACTTAAAAAAAAAAATCAGATATTTGCTTCCTAATAGAGTTATTTTGGCTTTCAATTCTGTTTATTAATATTAAACGTTTAGACCCGGATCTAAGAGATTACAAGTTTATTGTACCACACACACTTTGGAATTGGTTTTCAACTGCTACTGAGACTGCTCAACTTGGGTAGTAGCAATAAGTACAGAAAAGAATGCCGCAACCTGCTGTTTTCAGATGAGTCACACTTTTCTCTTTATACACCAGATGGACGGATGAGAGTTTACCGATGGCCTGGTAAGAGCTACACTGAGTGTAATGTCACTGGGAGAGTTTGGGGGGGGGGAATTGATTCGTTGGCGAACACAGAGCTCTACAATGTTCTCTGGTCAATAATGGCCCTGATGCCGGTCTCTGAGGGTTTAAATTCACTTTAGCAGTTTTTGCACATATTGCTACTCCCCGAGTTTTACAAAGAAGTTAAGCAGTCTCAGTAGCAGTTTAAAACCGATCCCAAAGTACAATAAACCGGTCATCTCTTGGCTCTGTCACTGGGGGGCCGGCCTGATCTGGGTCTGCAATTGCACAAACCTTTTTTGTGAGGCAGTGTATTTGATGATTATCTGGAAACTCGGTACTGAGATATTTTTCCCGGCTGTTTTTTAAGCTAGCCTTTACCTCCTGATCCCTCCACTGTTTCTCTTCTTTTCACAGACATTAGTGGAATGTTAATGCTGACTATACTAATAAATGGGTTCAATATCTGTGTAATTAACCGAAACACTTGTAGGATTTTTCAGTAATCAAAATTTGTTTCCAATTGCAATATAAATATGTATTAATAAAAATTAACAAACCACCTCATCATCTGAGGGTTGGTGCTTGGGTCTTGATAAAATTACTTAATTACTAATTTATCAGTTATATCATCGCTAATTATAAAGTATGTAATCTAATCTGGTACTAAGACATGGTACAAAGTTTAGGCCGCTGGGAAGTTGTCAAAGTGGGGTTCAGTGTATTTGTGGCTTCCTCATTTGAAGCATCTATTGCAATGAAAGATACCTATCGATATAGTCAGGGAAATATTTAAGGACAGCCATCATGAAGTCTGGCTGGGGACTGACCATCTCTTGGTTCTCATTAAGATCTTCCGAGAACAGCCTTCTCTGGTCCTAGCTTGGTCTAGACTGAGTAGTTTCAGGGTATATTCCTCTGAGTTCTTTTTAACTTTTCTCTATTTTCTTGTTATTAGGTGGGAATTCTCACTACAGGTGGGAAAAGTTTTCTCAGGTTTCTTTAGAAGTGTGACAGTCTATGGGCAGTACATGAGACGGGACAAGTGTAGAAGGGCTTCTAATGCTTTGATGGGGGTTGTTCTCATACCCCTAGCGACATCTAGACATACCATTATTTGAATGGTTGTTAACCCTTTCAGTGCCGAGAACACAACAGTTGCGATCAGGTAAACCCCACTCTAACACAGTAAAGCCCACTCTGCGGCTGGGATCACAACACTTGGGATCGATACCTACCTAGATAAAAACTTCCCAGACCATCACCCAAAAAGTCCATTTCCCTTGAAACTAAGGGAAAGGTTCATTCTCATTCCATTCTTTGAACTTGAAAAATGGCTTCCAGAAAAGGAAAAATTTGAATCTCTAAATTTGAGCAAATCGCCGGTTTCTTTTTATATAACTAATTTACATTCAACTTCTTTTCTTTTTTTTGTTAATGTTATAGTTATTGCTAATTTAAAATAGTAATTTCGAGGTGAATTCATCACAAGATTGGAAATATTTTCACTTTGGTTTTGGACACACATGCATTGGAGCACTAATAGATTTTTTAGTTTCAAGATTTTTAGGGAAAATATGTCACAAAATAGGTTCCAAAATACTTTAGGGCCTTACATTTCTGTGAAAGTCCTAGTATTATATTCCAAAAATGGATAGAATTCAAAAAATTAAATTGAGTTGTTCTACAATGTAATGGAGGAAACTTGTTATCCCAACGGAGAGCTATCCATTGACAAATTTTTGGTTCTTTGGAGGGGCAGATTAATTGGTGTGAAACTGTATATGCTTACTTACAGTAACAGAGTGGTCCTAAAGTTTATTATTTATTCGGGATCTAAAAATGAAGACATTGGAGGTACAGGGCACCCTGAAAAATAGTAAAGAAATTGTTGGAAGGGGGATTAGGCAAGGGACATTCAATTAACATAGACAAATTTTATACATCTGTAAATTTAGTTCAACATTTGTTTCAAAATGATTCATTAATATTTCATGGCAACGATGAGACTGAATAAGAAGAGTATAGCATCGGAAGTGAAAACCGCTAGGCTCAAACGAGGAGAAAAAATAGCTTGGTTTTGAGATTATGGTCTTTGACTCATAAAATGAAAAGGAGAGATTTTTTAATTTTATTCTCCGAGCACGCAAGTGATATTGAAACCAGGAGAAAAAAAATGCAAAAACCTTGGTACCTATTGTTCAGTACAATAAATATAAGGGTGGAATAGATAAGCATAATCAGATGATGTTGTATTACCTGGTGAAAGGAAATCTACCAAGTGGTATAAGAAATTAGGGTGTCACAGCTTACAAATTTTGTTAATTAATTCATACTTGTTATACAAAGAAAACATACAAAATGTTTCTTTCTGAACTATATGATGTTAGTTTTTGAAAAAAATTAGTGCTGGCAAAAAGTGAAGTTCCCTAGATTTCAACAATTGCTCATAGCACCTATAGGAGTCAATGAGAAAGGAGCTAAAAAACGAAAATGGTGCTAGTACTGTTTTCAAAGAAAGAACAAAACGGTGGAGATCTATTATTTATGTGCGAAATGCCCTGATAATGCAGGCTTTTGTAATGAGTGCTCCCTGTTATATCATAAATATTTGTAATTTCCAAACTATTATTTTTCTCTCTTTGTAACAAAATACAGTATAACAGTTAATATTTAAATTTTAATTTTTACCTTATTGAGTTCAAATCATTCAAAAATTATTGAAAAAATAAAAATGGTTTTAGCACAACTCTTAATTGATCAAAACATTTATAACTTCGGCCCCAAGAGGGAAACGTCATCCTCTGTGGCGGAGGTGGCACCTGTTGCAATAAAAAAAATATTAGAAAATAATTTTTTATTAATCTTCTCACGTTATAAAGGGTATTTTGATTTCAAAAATATAATTATCTATTAATAAATTAGAAACTTCACTCGTAGGCCCAGTGAAGAAACATGAAATAGATAGGTCCTGGCACTGAAAGGGTTAACTTAGCTTTTCATGTCCTTTTAAGAACAAAGGGCACTGGCACACATCCTGACATGCCAAAACCTAAAGGCCCTGCCGTTGTCTGTGAACATCTGGCCATCTGGCACAGCCCTGAGTATGTGCTCCACTGCTAGCACACACTACCCTGATAGGCAAAGACCTCTGGCCTATTGCCCTGGCATTGGCCCACTAACAGGTGGTAAAAAAGATATTTATTATAGCTAGTGGTATGAAGTGTGCTATATTGTTGAATAGCTACATTACCCTTTATTACATCATCAAATGTGTTTTTATTTAAGATAAATCTACACATTCACAATGAAAAAACTAATTATTTTTATTTTTGGTTTTCTATTAGGAAGCTGTGGCATTCCTCAACCATGCAGATCTGCGTCACAATAACATCTTTCATGGTTCGGTTTTTGTTAATGATGATGGTTTATGGCAACTAGGGGAGGTTGGATACATTACCAATTTAAAGTCTAATTATCCCCAAAAACTTATTGAGAAGTTAAGAAAATATGATCCACCAGAAGAGCTGCTTAAATTAAGTCCTGGGTAGGTACATATTTACTATTAATTTTGAATTATTGGGTTTAAAATATATACTATTATAGACCAATATCCATTTAGCTCCCATAAGTTTCATTCATTAATTCACTTTAAAATATTTAGTAGCTAAAGCCTGGATTATTTAAAAAAAGGTTATCATGGTTCAAAATTTATATAATTAAAGGATGTTTTTCATGTAGAATATGTAAGTTACTAATTTATGAGTTACATGTGTAATATCCTTAATTTTTCATGCACTGCTTTGTGCTGTATGTATGGTAGCATTCTTGTAAGAATGAGAGTATGGTAAACTACTCTGGAAAAATCTTGCTGTCTACCGAATTGGGAAAACTTGATTGGCCCTTAAACTTCACCAAGGGCCAGGGTAGAGAGAGAAGAAGCCGACATCTCTCAATAGAGCAAGTGGTAGACCACAACCTTTGTTTATCCCTCCACATCAATCCATAAATCAAAAATTTTGAGTAAAGGAAGGATTTAGCCGAGGGCAGGGGCCAAGGCGGAGACTACCAAAGACTGGCAAGATGAAGAGCATGTCAGGCGAAATGAGGTACAAGCATTTATAATAGGGTATTATAGGGCCCCCCCCCCACCCACTAGAAGCAACAGAATCCTAGGAGTTTTTTTTTTGTTTGTTTAGCTTAATTAAATCAGGGGAAACAAAATTGTACTAACTTAAGTTTTAATTTCTTTCGGCCACTCTCCTTAAAAATTATGTTCAATTTTCTTTTACTTTCAATAGACACGACTTAATCATTAAATTATATTTTTATGCTCCTAACTCATGACACCTCTTACCATCCTTATCTTACCTTTTTTATACAGTCCATTTTACTAGCCAAATACCAGCTACCTCAGTTCATAGTTGTAGTGCCATATCCCTTCACCCGGAGGAGACTACAACAAACATTTTGATCCCTTGGATTGAGATAAACGATCATTTTGTTCCCCCAGAACTAGATAGCCAAGCATTTTGGTCAACATAAACGACATAACCCTATATAATTGGTCTGCTTGGTCGAGGTTAATGTAAAGCCAATCTTATCCTCAATTTATTCAATATTTCATATCTTATCTCATCATCGAACCCTTTTCGTTGCTGGCTTGTTATTATAGTTGAGGTTTTATCAGATTAATTTTACCTCAATTCATCTATTGCAAGTAATTAATGTTTAAAATTCTTTCCTATAGACTGGCTCAATGTACCTTTCTATTTGCATGAATCAATTGGTTTCTAATCAAACTTTGAACCATAGGTACAGAGCTGATTTAAAGCATTTGCAATCTTACATATAATTACTATACATTTTGTACTTAATTAGTCTTATTTCAATTGCATTTAATTTTATGATTTTTATTCATTTCAAAAATTTTCCTTGATTAAATAAAGATAGATGTGCACTAATAACTTTATGATTTTACACTAATGGAATAATTATTTTGATTTTAGAGTTTTAATTAAAATCTTATATGTAATAATTTTTTTTTTGCTTACACAAATCGATATTTGGTATCTACTAAATTCACTCAAATCATAGGTGCACTATTTAGTTTGAAACTTAACAATGTTTTAATTCATGAAAAGATTACCTTTTTAATAATTTATTTTGTGCACCAACTACTGATTTATATACATTCATACATCATTCGATATTACTAATTAAATTGTTTTATTTTATGGTCACAATGCTTGGTTGGTCACAACACTGATTTACCCTTTTTCAAGGCTAAAAATTCTTGCCTAAAACTTTTGCTCTGTAAGACTCAGCCATTTCAAATCGTGTCGTTCACAAATGAACTTCGAATGTATATAGGTCGAAGCTCCCATGCTAGGTTCCAGTTAGTATTTTTACTCTCGATTAATGTAATGTGATGTAATCAATCGCACAATTCCATCTAGTAATTCATTTAGTTCACATTGTTAGTAGTTGCTCCATCCCTCATTCTTTGAGCATTAACCCATGATATTAGGTGTTTATTGCTATGGTTATCATTATTGCTTCTAGCTTTTGCAGGAACTCCATCACGATGAAATAGCTCACCAGATATATGTACCTCATAATTTTCATAGTCGCTAGGTGGGTGCTCTGTTGCTCTCTTTATGCTGTCCTCGGCTATCTATAGTTGATACCCTTTATTAACTATAATAAAATATAATATCATAAGCGCAACATTAGACAAATTTGTGTAATCGTCTTCACTTGAACGGAAAATGCTCCGATCCAGGCGCAATATTTTAGGCATTACAGCTGTGGGTAAGGACGTGCTTGAGTCCAAGGCTGAGACAACTTTATTTCAACTCAAGCTGGATTGGGTGCTAATAGAATGGGAGTCATTCCAAAAATACTAGAACGACCGTGATGTCGTCCATTTGTTGATCAGAAATGCCGACACATTTCCCAATGAGCAATGGATCACCTAATGTGATGAGCTGTTGGATGAGCTAGACTCCGCTCGTTCTTCAAAGCTTCAATGCTCACCTTGCTCAGGCACTGTGACAGTAAACATTTGCCTTGGAACGAACC
This sequence comes from Acanthosoma haemorrhoidale, assembly GCA_930367205.1. Lineage (NCBI taxonomy): Eukaryota > Metazoa > Arthropoda > Insecta > Hemiptera > Acanthosomatidae > Acanthosoma > Acanthosoma haemorrhoidale. The sequence goes on along the minus strand of OV884009.1, from coordinate 25,447,468 downwards.
ACACCTAGACACAACTATAGGAACCAGCTACTCTGCTGTTCTCAATACCACCCTCAATTTACAGGCAGAAGTAAGCAATGTGTACAAGTGGCACTCTAACAATTAATCCATCATGGAACAGCTACAAGATACACTATCAGGATAGTAGTCATCAAGTTAAACCAAAACCATTACATACCAGTCTAAGTCTCCAGCATGTAAGTCAGAGACAGGAAATGAATGGTTCAAAAATTATTAAGGCCAACAATCAAGGCTTAATTCTGACAGTGAATGAATGCAGCCATCAAAACCTACTAAATTACCTTCTCAATTTAACGAAACTGCTGTAAGCCAAACTATTTTTCTGGTTTCTCAATCTGTAATTAGTAAAAGCAACAATGGCTTGAAACAAATGATGTTGTAATGGTTGTTGAAAATCTTTCTTCATCGGCAGTTCACAGAGAGAAACAACAACAGCCTGCCACACCAGTTGTCACCAAGAAATGACCTTTGGATAGCTTGCAAAAGTTGAGCGGTCAGGAAGTTAGCATAACACTGAAAGGTCAGAGATGCTCGGCAAAGATATAAGTCCTTTAGTCTACAAGGAAGTTATTAAATGGAATGATAAGATGACAGATTGCCCAAATAAAAAGTATGAAGAACCCTGTTTGAAACTATTTTTAGCAAAATACCCTACAAGTAGTAAAATCGTTGAGAAAATAACTGCCTATATTCCTAAGTCAAATGGACATCATCACAATAAAAAACGTCAAATTGTCCAGGAACATATTATTTTAGTCATCAAAATAGAGACTTTAAATGATCTTAAAACTATATATCTCATTGCAGAGGTCTAGAAGAAATAAATCCGAGATCACTTCAGATGATGCCATTTTGAATATCAATCAAGCTCTGAACAAGGACTTAAAAACTACAGCTTACACAAAAAGCTTGCAACCTTCCATTTTCCACTCCTGATTGTATGTCAGACATTGTCTCGGTAACAATAGCATAAAATATCTGCTGGATAAACTTCCTGGGACCAGCAGTTGATCCAAATATAATCCTATTCATCACAAGAAATGTTGTAGGTGACTCTGGTGAAGGAGCTATTAAAGGACGGAAGTTTGAACACATTGGGCAGTGCTCGCTCAGCAAAGTACCATCACTCTCTTCACCATCACAGGCCTCCCAATCCACATGCAACTCAAGCAGATGGTGTAAATGGCTCTAATCAACGTGCCACTAGCATGAACTTTCCGATGGGAATGATGTTCCGTAATTTCAAAGAAACTTCAGGGGTCTCCGTCGTTGAAAGGCATCGGATATTGCAAGTTCTGAAATATACAATGAATAAGTATATTGTATTGTGGGCATCACAATGAAAGGTGACTCTGCCCATCACTCTACTGCATCATCACTCAATCACTCTACCAAGTCCAACTGCAACTCTAAAGTCATCGAAATCCTCAGCAAGAAGCACATTGTGATATTCGCCCTTCAGTGGATAATTCAAAGCAAAGAATTAGCACAAGTGTTCCTTAGAAAATCACTGTAAAGAAGACACTGTTCTGTGCTGTTGAGAAATCACAAAAAGATGAGAAGGTTACAAGTAAGAAATCAGATAATCTTTATCTCCGTGGAAGTGAAGACAGAAATGAAACAAAGAGTAAAAATGAAACTGAAAATGATGGAAAAAAAAAGGTGTCATTGGAGTAGGGAAATTAAAAAGGGAGGCATACCCGTCTGAGAAGAAGGCAAACAAATGTCTTTTATCAAGTGCAACTGATTTTGTGAAAGCAGAGAATGTCGTGGCCCCAATATTGTTATGACAGCAACCAAGTCTCATTTAATTAGTAGTTGTGGCATTGTAACCCAGAACCTCCAAAATAAGATGGAGGATCTGTGCCCTAGCAAAGTGACCCATTTGACACACATTAACACAGCTGATTTTAACAGAGTTTAAACATTATGTGGTGAAATCCCTTGATATTTCATTCTTGAAGTATGTCTGGCAGGTTTATGGAAGAATAGCGACAAACAACAACAAGATGGATGAAAGACGTCCTTTATTAACGAGTCCACTAGACAAGTGTCTGTACTGAAGACGGATCTATAATTACCTCAACTCATGCTACAGTTCTCCGCTGTTAGAGACAGTTAGATTCATAATTCATATTCCAAAGTTCAGTGTTCATATTGAGTGTTAGGGATAATTATTAATATTAAGGATAGATAAGCTCATTTTAGGTAAAAGTACGAATGTTAGTTTGTCTGAACCCAACCTGAGTTTTTAGTTAAGTATTAAAAAAATAGGGAATTAAAAAATAAATCAATGATTAAGTAATCGTTTATTATTAAATATTAAAATCTGATATTCTTATATATTTGTAAGTAAGAGGTTAAAACAAGTATTTAATTTGGGGTTTTGATTATCAAATAAAATATATTAATAATATCTACTTCAATATTTATTTATTTAATTTTTTTTTTTTTTTTTTACAAGATGAAGATGTATGCACACAATATATATCATGTTCATAATTGCTATTGAGCCCAACATAATTTAGGAAGGGGGTTTGTTCAATATAAAACAGCACAGCATGTTGAAGTGCCAACGGATGGCGACCCTACCAAGGATAATCTTGCTGTTTACTGAATTGGGAAGACTCAATCAGCCCTTAAATTTCACCTAGGGCAAGGGTTGAGAGAGAAGCTGACATCTCTCTAGAGTGCAACGTGTTCGACCATTACCTTTCTTTATCTCTTCACTTCAATCCATAAATCGAAAATATGGAGTAAAAGAATATTTTAGCCGAGGACAGGGGGGGGGGGCTCTGGAGGATACAACTGAAGACCAGCGAAATGAAAAGCAAGCCAGGAGAAATTCGGTCTAAGCATTTATAATACTCCCCTCCCCCTACCCACTTAAAGGAACAGATTCCTAGGATGTGAAGATTCTGTGTGTTGGTGTCCTTGTTGTCTTTAGTAAGAGTGGTCTTTTTATTTAACTCCTGCCATAAAAAGTATTCATTAAAACTGGCCCCTGGTTCATTTTCATAGTTCATGATCATTTGATTATTTTTTCAGAAAATCACTCAGATGTCAACCAAGCACTATGAGGAGACCAGACCGTCCATGATATTTTTTTTTATAATGTGTCCTTCAATTTGTCTATATGGTGTTGATTCTTTATGTAAAAACATAGAATAAAATATAATTTTGTTTTAAAAATGAAGAAAAAAAAACAAAGCGACCACTGATCTGCTGCTAGTTCAGCAAGTTTGACTCCTAAAGGCTAACTAATATTCTAAAAATTCTTATTATTCATTCATATTATATGAAAGAAAGGACATTATCTTGGAGATATTTCATTACTATGTTTTATATTATACATTCGCTTCGGTAGAAAATGTGGATTTTGGCCAATGTAATTTTATAATAATATTATTTAAGTAGTATGATCTACAAGGGGGAGGAACAATTATGTTTTATTTCATGATGAAAATTCCCATTAGCTATGTTTTATGTTATTAGATTATTTACAAAGGTGACAAATTACTCAATTTCTTTAGATTCACCCATGTATAGTTTTTAGGTATATTATTTATTAGTTTTATTTTTAGTTGTGTTGACGACTGGGGCTTAAGTATTCTGCTATGGGAATCTTTCAATGATGAACTGGCATCTAATGCAAGGCTTTCAAAACCCCAAAAGGTAATGTGCTAATACAATTTATATATATATTGTTGTGATATTAGATATTGTGAAGTTTGTATATAAATATTTAATCCAACCTTGAATCAAGAAGGCAAACAAAAACAATTGAGAGTGGAGGAAAAAACAAAATATAGTATAGTTGTGGTTGTTATGATGAAAACACACACAGAATTATTCAATCTAGTTATGGGATCGGCCTGGTGTATAGGTGTCTGGGTCTAGTGATCATGGAAAAACTTTTATAGTATAGTTGTGGTTGTGATAATGAAAACACGCAGAGCATTATACTCATCTAGTTTTGGGATCAGCCCGTAATACATATTAGTAGCTTAAGATTGTAAAGAAGAAAAACTTAAAAACTTTGTTGGTTAGTGGTTATTGACTTAAAGCAGAACGGATAGCACGAAGAGAAGAAGTATTAATTTTGTTTAACGAATGAAGAGAATTAAAGAAGAAAAGAAATCAAATTTATAGACAAGTATTTATAAAATTAATATAAGTTTATTTTTTTATGTTTGTAAAATTAAATTCATCTTTTTACCAGAATTATTTTTGTTAATAGAACCTAATAATAAATAATAAAAAGTAATAAAGTAAATAAATTAAAAAATAATATTACCATATCTAATCAAAGAACGTAATAATATATATATATATATATCTATATATATAATATATTACGGTTAATTTGATAAATTATAAATTACATATAATTGCTGTTGACTACATATAATAACTAAGGCACTTGGTAAAAGTGATCAATATTGGACAGAGGGGATGGATACAGGGGTCTGTATGAATAATTAGCATGTATTTTCTTCAGTATAGCTGGTATAGGAGTGTTTCTTTTCACAGTATTCTTAGCCTGTAATTCACTTTTGCATAAAAGTGACATAGGGCCCATGTCTTTTGAAGATAAATTAAAAAATACTTGCTATTATTGTAGAAATTGAAAATGCTTACAAATCATAGGTAATTAAACATGTATGTAAAATCCAGACGTGTAGCTCAGTTTGACCATGAAGATTTGTCAACCCACTTGCTTGCTTTTGCCACGGAATTACAAATTAATTTGCTGGCATAATTGTTTAAACTCATGCAATGACTTGAAAACTCAGTATCTCATTAACAGAGTAGAACCTTTTTTTAATATATCACAATATTTTTAGTATCAATTAAATTTATTTGTTAAAAGTAATTTTAAGGAAGTGAGTTTTCTGTTAAAATAAAGTCTATTGAAATAATGTTTTGGAACTCACAATATAAAACCATGTGTATAGATAGGGTGGGGGATGGTAGTGGGATTGCCAAGAAATAGCAGCTGATTTTTTTGGTATGGCTGAGAGGGGCCATTCATTTACCCAGTCATTTAAATTTGACATTATTAGTTGTTCAGTTCAGTAACTGTAAGAAGTTCACAGGAGACAGACCGGAATGTTATTTGCCAGAGCTACATGTTAAACAAGAGAGTGTGAGCCAGCTTGGAAACATGAAGCATGTTGAAGAACCAACCCATCCCCCCACAATGAAGAATGTATCCATTTTATTATAAATAATTCTTCATATTAAGTAATTATTATTTAAATTATATAGAAATTTCTATAGCCTATTATGAAATTTATTAAATAAGCTATTATTCTTTATGAACTTCTTATAAATGTTCTTTGATTCCTTATGAATAAGAAAGTAAAATTTTGATGGCAGATTATCGTTATAATATATACTTTCAGATATGTAGCTCCTTAGTTGGGACATGCGAGAGTCCTTTCCAGGGATAGAGACTTATGGAAATCTGTGGTTGAAAACAAACGTTAATGATGAGAGGCATAAAGAGGATATTAAAGTTTAATAAATTACCTTACATTAAGGGGTAATCGTGTCTCTACACTGATTCTGTCCACCTTGACTTTATTCTTACCCTATCCCTATATCCTATCATACCCACTATAGACCTCAGGGAGCCAGTTGTCCAGTCTGCAACAGAGTCTCCAGTACTAGGTTAATCGCCTGCCTGTCTGTAGTATTACTGATTCATATGAAACCCCTCACATTGGCTACAGACTAAGGCTGATCCTGCACACTTAATTGCCACATGGAAGTAATGAATAAAGAAGATATGATGTATTAATTGTTTCAATTAAGAAGGGGTTTCATTACTTTTGTTTATAGTGCCTCATATCTATGAGTTCCCCATGCACCCTACCAAAGTGCACTTTTTCATTTCATTTGTTAAAGGCTTACAGCCTTTACCCTGTTTATTTATTGTGTATATGTTTATTTATTAATACAGGCGAGCTTTCAGGCAGAAAATCTCCCATCTATATCAATTATTATGCTACACATGAATTCCTTAACGTCTAAATTATTTAATTATATTTACAATTTTTGTAATATTAGACTAATTAATAAACTGCAGATTAATAATTTAAAAAGAAAAAAACAGTAAATGAAATGGGACCTCTATCTTAAAATAATATATAATAACAAAGGCAAACAATGCCTTAGCACCTGAAAATTGTATGCTAAATTTCTGCCTCGACCCACAATAATGTCATCGTACCACTTTGTGTTCCACTGATAAAAACTCAGGTAAAGGTTCAGACTGCCCCTGGATATTCTTAGAAAACCAAATGGCCTTTGCACTGCAGTCACTAGAGAAACCATTGATCACATAATGGAAACATGTTTCTAGTTGGAAGCTAAACCGTCGAAGCTTCACCCAAAACTTTTCATTCACAGCAGAGAATTGGAACGAGGCTAAGGATGTGGTAAGTAGTTATTAATACCAATGATGATGGTAACATGGATAAAGCATGAGGTAAAGAGGACATTACAAGCATTCTGTAGGAATGAATGTTCTTACTAGGCAGTAAGGACCCCTTGACAAGAACTTTCCAAGCCAATGTCGCACAGCGATACTTGCCAAAATCATGGTGTATTTCCAAGGTGACCTTCATCCCAAGTAAAAGGAAGGAGTAGTATAAGGAGGACAACTCATAAGCAAAGGCCTTTACTTCAGACTATTGGTCTCACCCCCTTTTTATTTAAGGTGCTAGAAAAAGTCGTGAACAGCTATCTTTAAGCACAATTAGCAAGCCTATCACTTAAGTACTCTCATCAGCTCACCTATCTACAAGGAAAACTAACAGGAACAGTATTTTTAACTGTGATTCTAGGGATTGAAAGGGCCTTTCATTATGGAGAGTACAGCCTGGAGTTATTTTTGACCTAGAAGGAACCAAAAACAAAACAAAGCCACTAGATTGCAAGCCCTATTTAGAAGAGACATCACCGAAACTTTGTCGAGTGGATAGACCAGCTATTATCCTATACTCATAGAAGTTACTCATGGCGATGCCGCTAAAGAGATGAGGCTGTTGGTTAGGAAGCTGGCTCTCTTCACAACTATGGTGCATTCATGGATAAGCTTGATACTTATTGAAAGGTTGGGTGTTGTAGTATGAAAGGTTGTTGGACAGGATGAAAATAAATCTATACTAAAACTAAAAGATTAGCTTAAAGTTACATGTAAAAAAGATTGTTTTTTACAGACACTGTATTCATTAGTAACATGTTTATAATATTTGTGATTTTATTTTAATGTTACACTAATTGATCTTAACTTCATTTTTTTATTTATGTTTTAGATACCTTCTGATTTGTCAGCTATTTATTTTGAGCTTCAACATCAAACAGGAAGTGTGAAAGAAACTGTCAGTAGTTTGATCAATAGGTACAATTCTTAACTTCTTTGCTAACGTTAAATCACTACTTATTTGTTATAATAGTATAGATATATAAATGAATTGTCTGCTGTATACATGCAAGGTTCTCCATTTTTTTCCAGTGGGAGGTACTTTTCAAAAATCTAAAAATAGTTTCCTAACAAGTTGATGAGTTTACCTAGTGATTTAATTTTTTAAAAAAATACACTTTTTAATCTTATACCACAGATGTCACTAGATGATAAAAAGAAATAATTTATAAATGTGTGGGAATAGAGAGTTAAATATATTAAATTAAACTCATGTATATAATACAAATGTAAAACCTTCCTGTCAACTTCAATCCAATATTTTCTTTTGGATTATATTTATTAGCTCTGGAAGTTTATGATCTCTATACAGTAGGACCTCGCTAATCCGACTAATGCTAGTCTGACTCTCTGGGCTACTCGACCATCTTGTGGCCCCCACTGTGTACAGTGTACTCAATATTCTCTTAACCCTGGGGGACTGAACCAGTGAGTTCATGATGGAAATTTCTCTGAAAATGTTAATTCAATTGAAACCCTATCGAATTCTTTCAGTTTTATTTTGAACTTGGTCTGGTGAAGTTAAATTGTTTTAAGTATACATGAAACTACATACATATTTTTTATATGTAAAACAAACAAAAATAATTAATAAATAAAATAAAATGTTTACCCGATTCCACCAATGATCTCAAGAGCTAAATATAGTATTTATATTCTGGTGACTTGGCAAAGAAATGTAGTTTTCATGAAATGAATTACAAAAATTCATTTAAATCAATAATCAGAAAGTGAATTTCCAATATCCTTCGGAGCATCTATCTTTGACTCCATCTGGGTTACCCCCCATGAAATTGAATATTAGTTTTATTGTGATGCTACTGAGGAATTTATGCACTTCAGGGGGTAATGGTTGACTTATTATCTGTATCATTAATCCATTCATCCGCCACTATGGCTAGAATTAGCCAATGCGTCTACCTCCTGTTCCCAAATGAGTCAGATTTTTCACTTCTCTCTTTTTCTTAATTTATTTTTATCGAGTTTTAACTTTAAAACAATCATTTACATTTATCTAAACATATAGTTATTATTACTCCATCTCAAAGATTCACATGAATTACACAAAATTAAGTGAAAATACATTGTGATAGGATAGGAAGTTATCCGGTTAAAGGCATGCTTTAAACATTGTCTTGCCTGTTAACATTTTTCTATCAGATAACCGTCGAATTCATGTGCACATTTAAAGATTAAAGGTAGTAGTTTTAATAAGGTTATTATTTACTTCTTTTTGGACATCAGGTTCAATACCATCCTTAAAATAGTTGTTGGCTGTACACTTATCTGCGATTGGTTCTACAATCAGTTTATTTTTATGTCCATCATTTAAAACATCTAAATTTTCATTATCGCTTTGGTCTAGTTTTGTGGTTAAATTATTTTTAACAGAATTTTAAAATGTTTTATTTAGTTTATTTAAATTTTTGTCCATTTTATTAAAATATTGAATTAAGTCATATATTTATTAAAATTTAAAAATCAAAAATAAAAGAATTTATCCAAATTTTTTGTCTTATTTATCAAATTGTTTTTTATTTTCTTCCATTATCAGTTTAAAAACATTTGTAAACCCGATTCTCCCGAGCTAAAAGGGACGTTTTTTGCCATTTTCTCCCTGTTACAATTATAAATCATATAAAATAATTGCTACTCAAGATATATAAAGTTACGACTGTTTAGTTTGTTGTGGCCTGTTATCAAAAATAACACACAGTTAAGCCACACAGTTGGGCGCCAAAGTAAAGTCATGTCTCATATCTTGCCATGTGCGGGATCTAACCCTCAATAGAAAATGTAATCTGTATGCCTAATTCTATTTTATATATCTAAATAACTTTATTATTTCTTAACATTAAAAATAAAATTGCAATATATATAGTATATATAAATATTTAGTAATATAAAATAATTTATGTAATTTCATATTGTAGATTTTATAAATTTATTCATAACAGATTATAGAATACTGCCATAGTTGCACTTTTAGGAATTTTTAGGTGTATGTAGGAAAATAGAATATCATGAAATCTATTTAAAATAGATTCCTATCATGAAGAAGGAAAAAAAAAATTATAATTTATCAGAAGATACATGAGTTATAATATATATTAAAATATCAGTCTTATTGCTTATATTATTTAGGTGCTTTGTACTAATATAATTTATTATTTGATTTGGCTTAGGGAAAACTGCCACTAAAGTCAAAAGTCACATTGAGTAGGGAGACATACTGTGATGCTTAATCTAAAATATATTTTTTAAGCAATAATAATATTTGATTATTCATTTATGTTATTATTATTTATATATTTGATTATATAAGAATATATTCTAACATAAGAAAACAAGTCTATTTGTGTATTTCATATAATAAACCACCCATGGAATAGCCTGTATATTGTTGATCAATAACAGAACACCTTTTTTTTTTTTTTAGTTGCACCAGTAACAATGTATTATTTAATACTCTTGATGCCCTTAACAACTACCATCTTAAAGAAAGGGACATCAAAGCAAAAATATCTACTGATTTACTGGAATTATTACCAAACATTCCCCAAGACATTGTTTTAAACAAGATATTAACATTGTTAAAACAGGCTTATGAATTTGATTCTGATAATAGTGCTTACTTAGTACCAATATTCGCAAAGGTTTGTTCAAATTCAATTATATATTTTATTATTTTTAAACATATCTTTTCGCACATTTATTTCATTGTTAAGTTCACATTAAGTTCTTTAAATTAAAAATACATTTAGCAAAAAATATATATTTATGTATACACAGGTTTACTGAGCTAAACCTTTAACTATGGGCCTAATAGTGTGATGGAAATGACTTAGTTTATGGAAAGCTCAACCCATGCCTAGTACTTTAGTACCGGATAATGTTCATACATTTCTTATCCTTCTGTTATACTTGATTTTATATGTGATACTGGTAGAGTTTTTTTTAATTTAATTTTATGTGTGTATATGTATGTTGTATTAATAAAAACATATAACCTGAGCTAGAAGCACTAAAATGGGACCTAATTCACTCCTCTTACACCTCCTTCAACTCCAACCCCCTGGTTCACATCAAAAAACTAATTGAGGTACATTGTCAAACAGATGCAAGCACTAGTCACTCATACAACCTAATGCCTGACACCAGATCCCAACACCTTCCGAGTAAGAGATAGAGAGTTAATAAGACTATTTACAATATGAAATACAAAAATATTTATAATTTAACATTAAGATAATCTTTAAGCTAATCATATTTTGTTATTTTAGTGCCTAAACTATATTTGAGCTATTTCTTACTTGGATTCTACTAAATTCTACAGAACTTTTAATTTAGCAACACATGTCTAGTTCTTTTATGAATGTATCTTTTGTGGGAATATTTGCGGTAGTTACCAATATCTCGAATTAGTGGATTTTCAGAAGCTTTGTTTTATTGAAATAAGTTTCAGTTTAAGAAAGGACAAATTCTTGAATTGTGGAGAATTGTAATTTGTTAAGCATAGTGATTGTTGTTGATGATATGCATTCTTGCCACAGTAAGATGTTTTTTGCTGATAACCTTAGAGATAATGACCATTAAACTACTTGGTCCTATTTTTTTTGGAAGTCCCAGAGGTTTTCCATGGACCATATGAACAATAAGGATTGCAGGTTCAAGGGATGGAGGGTGAGGGTTGAAATCCTCAATAACAAATTTTCAATGAGTCTTTGTCAATTTTACCAGACTACTGTCAGGTCTAATATTTTGCTTCCACCCAAAACCAAACCTCTCCGGACAAATCTCATCTGATGACCTCAATTATTATTTTCTACTTAATAATTTTTAGAAAAATGTGCATAATATCTTTCTGTACTATTATGGTAGTAGTAGTTAACTAGAAGAAAAAATATGGTATAATTACAATAAGTAAAAACTTTTTTTCATCTTAAAACAACAATATTTCACCAAATGCTTAATACTCACATGTTGTGGTGTTCCAAATTAAAACAATAGTTATAAATATTAAAAAAGATAAATAAATTAACATTGTCACTAATATTTCCTGGCTTGGAAATTGTGAAGATATTTGTAACTATGGACTCAGTTAGTTAGTATTTTCTAGGGAATAAGTTGTAACTGTAAGTTACTGTGTATTATTAGTTCAATGTTCTGTTTTATATGTACACTCTGATATGTCCAACTGTTGTCACCTATTGCTATAAACAGTAAATTAAATTTATTTATTATATCCTCTTAGGGGAACTCCATACCTTTTACATGTTTTAAAGTACACTTTATTTTTTATATTTTTGGTGAGGTGAATGGATTCTAAGAGTTTACAAGATCTGTTATTATCTCCTTTTCCAATAATTTTTGGTGACTCAAAATCAAAAGAATGTTGTTGAATAATACTATGGTTGGCTAAAGCTGTGAAATTTAAATTCTTCAGATTTTTACAATTGGTTCTGTGTTGAGACAATCTGTTTCTTAAAGTTTGCGAGTTTTTGCCAATATTTCATCTGTCTTCACACTGTTTGCAATTAATTTTGTATATTACCTTCTGCATATCATGGATTTGTATGTTATCTTTCAAATTTGACAAGTTGTTGCTGAGTTATTATTATTACATTGTGTGAAATAAATTTTAAAACTCTGGTTATTCTGTTTGACTTGTTAGGAATATATTTAGTTTTCTGGTAATTATAGTATATGGCTGGATCTGGAAAGTTTTTGTTAGTCGTACAATTGAATAACATTGATAATTAAAATTACATTGTAATTATTAACTACATTATAATTATCTGATGTAATGTAACTTAAAACTTTAGTCAGTAATTACATTGGTACTATTAGTTTTACTTTGTAATGACAAATTATATTTTGTATATTTTCATTGGTCCTCGAGGAGAGACGTGTGCATACCTCCTATGCTGAGAATGAGGGAGAGAGTTGTTAATATTGTTTGTTATTGCAGAGGGAAAATGCAGAACATATTATGAAAAAAATCTTATACTTTAATTTTTTTTCTAACCCTGAAAAGAAAATGGCAGTATATATATAAATATTTTTGTAGTTGCTTTCAAGTTATGGTTATAATTAGTAGTTATTTGTAATTAATAGCCAATGATAGTGGAAAAAGCCAATATCACCGTGATACAATTTAAAAAAATTTTTATTCATTTGTTCACACGATGAGAGACATGGGAGCGCTGCGGAGTCCCAAAGACAAATCTAACGAATCAATTCATGATTCAATTCAACTTTTCCCCCAGACCCACTGAGAGACCCCCATACACCACACAGCCATAGTCAAGGTGAGGGAAAATGAGGGAGGAAACAAGGAGGTGAGGTGTAGGCTGGGGGAGCAGATGCCGATTTCTCTCTCTCTCTCCCTCTCTCTCTCTCTCTCTCTCTCTCTCTCTCTCTCTCTCTCTCTCTCTCTCTCGCTTTCTCCTATATATGTATATATATTTTTTCTAGATGCATGGTATGGCAACAGAAAAGAAATACCAAGATATTGTTGAAAATTATATTGTACGACTGTTTACCTCAAATGATAGAGCCACCCGTCTTGCTTTGTTGATGAATCTAGAACACTTCATTGGTAAGTATATCATATTATATTTACAAATTTCATTACAATCGTCATTTACTTTTTTTTGATATTCTTTTAAGATATTATATAAATAATATGTGACAATAAGTTGAATGAGAGGACATAAATTTAAATTAACTGTATTAATATTTTATTATTTATTTTTCTGTATTTATTAGCAAAAGACGAATGAGTTTTACAGGGCTGGGTTTCAAACCTGAGGCCCAATCTTTGGTATCATCCCTGCAATTCCAAATTATAATTTTTTCAATTTCTGGTTATTTATATAAATCTATAGTTCCTATGTACTTTAATTAGAAACAAACATTTGGTGTGACTGTGATCATCCGTTTTTCATTACATAATGAGCTGTTTATATTTATTATGCCATATTGTACCATAGTATTCATTCATTCATCTACTGCAGGTATTTATATTTTAATTATGATAAACAAATACTTAGAAAACTGAAACTAAAATAATGACTCTATAGACAACAGTATGAAAGCATTGTTAATACAAGAGTTTATCAACACATCATGTAAATAGGTCGGATTCTAGTTATTTATGTAGTATTAAATATTACCGTAATTATTGCTAAGCTCGATTTTAAAGTTGGCGAGGGGACTGTTTTAATCCATAATCTATCAATTGGTAATAACGTGGTCAGTTTGTAGGAAGAAATAATACAATAAATGGGCCAGATATTTTGTAACCACGGAACATGTTGTTAACAAAATATAAGGGCAAGATGAATGAGACGTATGATCTTTTTTTGGTTCTTTGCAGAATGTTATGCTGCTTGCTACAACTGCTAAAAACACAGTGTTCAAAAGCATGCTTGCTAGATAATCATTGATAAAATGGAGGAATAGCAAAATAGAACAAGAGAGGAAACCTGAGTGCATCCCTGGAAGAAAATAGCATCCAAAAAATGGAAAATTGGATGAAATTTATGTGAAAATGTAGTATTAAGGGAACTTTTTTTACCGATTGGAAAGACTGCCTGTCATAATGGAGAACACACTTTGAAAAACTCTTCAATAGACGTGTAGAGAATATAGAACTGCTAAATGAATACAAAATCACTGATTATGCAGTTGACCGACTCCTCCTGGAATCAATGGGTGTAGCGACCGCTAACTACATAAGATAAATCACCCTATACTCTATTGTATATATATTGTAAATTAATTTAAAACAAATGTAAATAACATTACCAAACCATAAATCATTGTAAATGTTGTAAACAATAAAGATGCAGCTGCAAGTCAATTAGTTATAGGAGCTGGGTCACCCGCTACCCGCAGCAGGTAGTAAAGCGACCCAAGAACAAAGAACAAACAGGGCTGCCGAGAACAAAGAGTCACCGCATACTGAGCTGGCATTGGGTACAATAAAACCGGAGATGATGGTATATAAGACCCGCGGTTTGGGCGGAAAAAACAAGATCCTTTTCAAAAACAAGATTTGACCTACTTCAATTAGATCCGATTACTCTGGTTTTAGCATAGGGCCTCAATAGTGCCTATCCATTCATTTCAGTCCCATACCCACTTGCAGTTCCATCCAGGTCTTTTCTACATTTTTTGTCTTCTTCAGAACTAGATCTCCACGTCTGCTTCAGTATTCATATTTTTGGTTTTTCCTGAGGGTTTTGTATAGTAACCATCAGGCTTTTGGAGAGTATGCCATAGCCATCGCCACATCCTTCTTCTCATCTCAACTTATACCTTCCCCTGATACATCAGTTGGAGTAATTCTGTATTGGTTATAGCTCTTTATCCATTAAAGAGTAAGGCCATCTTACTCATAGAATGTGTCTTATCCATCGATTAATAAAGACCTGAGTTTCGCTATTGATACCACTTGTTTCCTTCCATGTTTCACAGCAGTGTAGTAATTCACTTATTGCATTGGTGTTGTAAATGAGCAATTTTGTCTTCTATGTTATGTTTGTGCCGTAGTCTTCCTAATTTACTAAAGGCTATTTTGTTTTTGTTTTTTATTCTTGAGCCAACATTTTTGTCTCGCCTACTACTTTTAGAGACCTCATTCCAAGTCAGGAGAAATATTCCACTGCCTTTACCTCTTCTCCACCTATGTAACAGTTCCTGTTTATTGCTGTTAAAACACATTTCTTTCAAGTTTTTTGTATTTAGATTAAGTCCCGCTGCACCTACTGCCCTTTACAGGTCTCACAACTTACTGTGTATGTCAGTGAATATTTTTACCAGTAAGTCAGCAACATCTGCATAGTTCTGGCCTAAATTGGGGTGGTCCTTGGCGGATGCTTTTCAGCTAATTTATCCCAACACCTTTTATAGGCTGTACACTCCTCTCAACTTCTTTAATTTTGACATAGTATTCCCTGTTTATTTTTCTTTTGTCTTGCTATCTTTTGTCATAGTACTGTTGCATTCAATTTCCTTTAATTTCTTTCTTTCTTTTTTTTACCTTATTTTAAAATTTGCGTAAGATACTAATATATTGGTTCAAATAAGTATATTAATTGATTTTAATTATCCTTAATATATCAATCTTATAAGCTTACATTTTTTTCACAACCTAATTCAGTTTGCCAGCTTCCATCATTGTCTGCACATTCCAAACTCCAATGTTAGTTGGTGTTAGTTCCACCTCCCAAGTCAGATAAAGGGGCTGCCTCCGCGTAGCCTCTTGACCTCTTCCCCCCTCTGGGGTGGCCATCTGCGGAAATGGTGACCCCACACTATTTGGTCTAAGGAAATTATGTCGGCAGGTTCATAATAAAGGTGATCAACCAAAGTATTGTAATTATCATGAAATAGCTTTCCTCCCATGTGTACCCAAGGTATGACATCTTGTTTCACTAACTCCTTCCCTTCATTGAATGTGTGATAGACCTTTAGCAAAATGGGTTTATGTGGAGGAAGTCCACACTAGGTCAGATTTTTAATTTGCGAGCCATTCTAGAGAGGTAGGGAATACATAGTGCAAACACGTCATTTCTGTATTGGTTTTAAGTCAGCATATGACAGTTCTGATTGAAAATACTACATAATTCATTAAAATTAAAATTCACTGAAATCTTATTAGCGTGTGATGTTTGAGATGGAATGTGTTGTGTATGTTCCTGCCAAAAATTGGAGTCCTTCCTCTAGAATAGGCATAAGACAAGGTGATGCATTGGCATACCTCTCACTTAATCTTGCTTTCGAAAAATCTGTCTCAAGAATACAGACTGAGCACAATCTTCAATACAATGGTCAAACACCTCGCATATGGTCTCCATATTAACATTGTGGGACATTTAGTGCATGCAGAGTCTGAGGTATTTCTCTCTTGAGTGTTCTAATGGGCGATTTGCCCTGGGGACTTACCATTAATGAAAAAAAGATCCTACATATATGATATCCTAACAAGAACCACACGAGAATTCCAAACAAGAATGCACCCACGAATGGTATGGTGACTTTTGGTCAGTACCATTTTTAGGAGGTTTCCGAGTTCACATACCTTGGTTCACAAATAACAACCAGGTATCTGGGGTGGAAAAAAAGTATGTTGGAGAACTTAAGGAGCTATGAATCTGGACAAATCTCAAAAGTTCTACCAGAGGATTAACAATGGGAGAAACTATGCCCAAGCATGGAATAAGACATTTAAAAAAACAGTCAACTTGAGTATGATAACAACCACATGCCTTCAAAATCTTTCAAAAAGAACAATAATATGGTCAACATCTATATGGCTTTTATGAAGGCAAGTTGACCACCAGCCATACACATATATTCCCTTTAGGCAGATTCTTGAAAGAGACAGAGAACACCAAGGCAGATTTACACGCCAAATCTTCTAAGATTTTAGACCTGTGTATGATAACCTCAATACACATTGAAGAAGGGCTTCAATGTCCTATATTCCAAATAATCTAATACTCCTTACACATATGGCTATGAATGTTGTTCATTGTACAGTTTGAATTCAAGGAAAATAAATTATCTGAAGAATTTGATTCTAGTAAAGGATTAAGACAAGCTGTTACTTTGGCATGCTTCCTTTTTACCTTCCATGAAATTTAGACATATGGTACTATTTTTAATTGGACTGTTCATCAGCCTTGGTTTTGTCAATGATATAGTCATTGTGAGTTCTTTTACAGGTGTTCGATTTTTTTTACTTCAGGAAGTCTGCCTGTCCATAACTGCTAATCTGAATTTTCTAAAGCCCTAAAAAAATCTGATCTGGAGAACAAATTGTTATGTTTAGTAATCCTTCAGAAAGTGACCAACACCTGATTGGCCATTTTTTTCTTCTTAATTTTCTTATATGCTATACTTGTAGACTGTTTAGTCATGTACCACCTATGCACGCTACCTTTATGTTATTTTTATTTTCCTAATGGCATAATTGTATCCATTATATCTTTTCCGTTAGGCAGAATTAAACTTATTTATTTGTGTCTTATTGTTAAATGTAGAGGACATAGTCCAGAGTAAATATTTTTTCTATTTTATTTTACATAGAATAATATAATATTTAAATTAAATATCAAGGTTTTTTAAAGTGGTGTTCTATCTTTGAACAACAGTGCAATAGTTTTGAAGATAATTCTTATAAATTATCCAGTCTTTAAAATGATGTTTTGACATTTCCAGATAAAATTACCAAAAAAAGTGTCAATGAAATGTTCCCCAACTTATCTGCTGGATTTTTAGATTCTAATGCTAAAATTAGAGGTGAAACAGTTAAGGTAATTAAATATATCTTTTACTTTCTGATAGAAATATTAAGTTTTTACTTATGGTTTATTATTTTGGTAGTAAATATATATAAATGAGTTTGTTGGCCATCATTAGATTTATATGCAAGACCCCAATCGGCTATTGACTTACAAGACATATCTACCCTTCTCCTCTTACACTTTACTGACATTCGACACCCTTCCATCAGTCCAACCTTGTATCAAAACTACTATTGATGTCCTTTTCATACTATGCCAGCTGGTTTAAATCATTCATCTCTGATTACTCCCTGGTAGTACTCATCCCTGATCAACCCCCATCAAATCCCCTTTCATTTTTTTCTGCTGTAGCTCAGGGCTCATCTATTTCACCATTACTTTTCTGTGTCTACATCAGTGACCTCCATACATCCATCCGTCACTGCTCATATCACCTACTTACCGACGATACACAAATTTACTGATCCCTTCCTCCTAGTAAGCTACAATCTGCATCCCTTTGATTGTCCAATCTCACCCACCGCCATTGATTCATCAAGACATGGACTAACGTGAAGCCCGAGGTGTAATATTTGTCCACAGCAATTGATGTATGAGCAAATTTTTAATTTCAAAATACAGTAAAACGCCGGTTATCCACGGTAACTAGGGGGATGGATGTCCTGGTTAGTAAAAAACCACGAATAATCTGCTGGAAAGAAATGAACACATGTTTGTTGAGACTGAAGATTGTCATTTATTTTAACATTATGTATAATATTATATATATATTTATTTCTATAATTTTATATATTATATTATGTATAAACTAATACATTATAATATTTAAATATTAGATAGGAACTACTCGTATAAAATACGTCTTTAAAAAGATTCATGTAACATGTTTTAAGGATTAAAAAAAAGAACAAAAGTATTAAAGCTCATAAAACAAAAAAAAGTAATGACCGCATATCTCGAAATCCCCAGATAATCCACCCCCAGGATAATCGGCGCTTTTCTGTACTTCAGTAAACTAAAATGACAAAATGGTTTCTACTTATTTTCAGGCTATGGTGTTGATAGCTCCAAAATTGTCAACAAAAAATTTAAATGATGAAAGTATGCGCCTGCTACTATCAATACAAGCAAATGATCAGGAGGTGAGTAACTGTTGCTTTACTAATTATGAGATTAATAAATCCATCACAATTGCAGTGTGAAATGTAATACATATTTGTAAATATGGGAGGAATGTATCATAATTATTATAGTACTGGGAGAGTACGTTTTTTAACAATAGAAATACCTTCCAGTACCATGGATGCTCGAAAATGGGCTGTTTACTGTGGATAATCTGTCTTTCACATGCAATGTGATTCTTCTAAATTGTGCTCAGCTAGAAATTGGAGCACAGTACCTTGGAAAGCACAAAAAACAGCCCATTACAGTGGCCTTTATGGGGGGGGGGGAAATACATGTTAATTAATTCTATGTTTTATATTTTTTTCAAGTAGGAAACTACATTGTTCTTTCTTACATGTTTTTCCTCTCCTCTTTCAATTCTTACAAGAGTTTTCTTCATTCCCCATCGCATTTTTATTTGTTGATATTGTATGTTTAAACAACTTCCTGCTGACATAAATGGTTAATCAGTTGTAAAGAAAAGGAAGTATACTGTGTGTTTAAGGTGATATGATGGTATGCGATGAAATGAGTTAATACAAATAAATAAGAGGTATGAAGAAACACCAAGTATGAGGGCCCTCACGTCAAATTTGTTTGACCAACTACAAACCGCTACAAATCATTATCAACACTTCTCTTCTCATACAACTATAAACAACTCACATTATCTCCTTTCAAGCATCTATCAACAACTGCTACTCTCTAGTACCTATAAACAACTGAAGTCCTGGCGTTTTGTTTGAATTTAAACTTTTTAATTTAAAAAATAATCCTTCTCTCAATTTATTCCTTAAAAATAACATTACAATGTTTATATATATATTTGTAGACTTACTTAAGAACTAATGCTACTATATGTCTTGGAAAAATTGCTTATACTCTCCAACCAAGTACAAGAAGAAGACTACTGAATGCTTTTATGTTCACTTTCCGTGATCGATCCATATCAGTAAGAAATGCAGGTAATGATGATAAAATAATAATGTACATATTATCATAATTCATTATTTTTCCTAGAATTTTGCTTTCTTATTCATGATGAGTGAAAAGACATTTATTAAAAGTTCATAATGAATAATAGCTTATTTTATAATGTTTCATTTTATATGATCTCAAGGTATCTTACGGTTTTAGTGCTTAATTTTTCTATTTAAATTGTTTCATATTAACATAATTGGCTTAAGAAATTCATTTCTACTATTTAAATAATAGTTACCTAATACAATGATTTATGTAATAACATTGTACTTACACTGTTGTTAGTGAATGGGTTGGTTTCTTAAACTGGCTTCATTCCTGGTTTTTTCCATCCATGCTGACTCCCTCTCTCTCTTACTCCTAGTCAGCCCATGGCTCTGCCAAATAACACTCAAAACATCCCGGTCTCTCTCCTGTGAACGTCTTACGATAACTAGAAATTTCTTTATTTAAATGATTACATGCAATAAATACAACAAATTTCAAGCAGTGCTTAAGGCTTAATTTTGTTTAAGTATCTTTGGGCTGCTGGGGAAGAGATGGGACTATAGAGCATGAGCATCCGGAATAATATTGTAGATATAGAATCCCTTCTATTGGTTAACTTGCAGAGGATTCTGGAATGCAGGAGTTGGATGCAAAGAATATTGGAGGGCTTGGCACCTAGACTTCTATTCCGTAGGACCAGGTAGGTAGGCTATCAAAAACAGAAATATGATATACAATGAAATGTTCGGTTCCTAAATTAATTTTAGGAAAATAATACAAAATTAAATGGAAAAGCATGAGGATATATATGTAGCATGTCTTTAATATGCTTTAAGCATTGTGTTTCATTTTAATGTTTTTCTACTGGATAACCTATATAATTATTAACGGATAACATAATTTTTTTAATAAAATATTTATTATAGCCAAATTGAGTCTTTTTGATATTCCTCAATTGATCTTACAACAAATTTTTCAAAATAATCACAATTATTTTTGCAATTTTTTTAGAATTTTCGTCTATTTTACTTTTGTATCATTACTATATTCATTCCTTAGTTGTTTCATAAGAGTTTTCATTTTCAATTCCCCTGAACTCACACCGCCATTACTTTTAACTATTCTACTCCCCATAGTTTTATGTATAAAATCGCAATAGTTAATCTATATATTATGATGTAATTCTCAATGTTTTGGTTTTTGTGGCTAACTATTATTAAAAAATCAACCCTCACCTGTTGGGTTGCCAAATATGAAGTTATTAATATTACTTACAATAAAACAAATATTAATTAAACTTATAATTTATTATTAAAATCTCAGGTTAGGCTCTTGACAGCCATACATATGAACATGAACTAAATAAATAAAAATAAGATGTATGCTTTTCGAATTCTTCATAATCTTTAGTCATTCAAATTGAATTGTTTCAGCCTAAATAGTGGTTTTGTTGATCCTGATGTTCTAATGTTGCTTCAATGATTTCCTGTTTATTCTGCACAATTCACATCTCAACTATTTGAAGCGTAGTATTTTTATGTATACGTATGAGTATGAGCAAATATAATGTATTAGGTCCCTCACGATAAACATATTTGAACTTTGCCAACAGTTCCTTCAGGCATCTCTAAACAACTCCTGCTCTCCTGTCCAGCATCTCTACACATCTGGCCCCAACTCTCCTTTCCCCCCCCCCCCACGTACTTCCTTCTAATGGCTGTCTGACACTGCCCATTTTTTCCTGCTCTTATTCGAATATAAAATAACATTACATTACAATATATGTTTGTATATAAAGATATTTCTTATATATTATTTTTATAAACATACTTCTAGTTATTGTAAGGCGTTCATATATACGCCTTACGATAACTGGAAGTATGTTTATTTAAGTAATTACATGCAATCAATCAATGCAACTCTTCGTATCAATTATAACTATTCTTTTGGGGAAAAAGTGGCTCTTTAGCCAAAAGACAGGAAATTTTTATGATAAAATTAAATTTATTTATTAGAATTCATTTAATTTTAAGGACGTGAGTTTTCTGATGTAATGTGTATAGAAGTAGTATTTTGAACATCATTATATAAAACCAGGTTCCAAGGTTACCTGGAGTGCCTAGACCTCCAACATTCTTCGCATCCAATTCCTGGATGCAGGAAATAAAATAATATACATTACATTTTTTATTTAATAATTTACATATATTTATATTTTTTTTGTCACTTACCTAATATTTTACTTTGTATAATTATAACTTCTGTAACTCCAAGTGCACCCTAGGACCTCAACAATGCCTCTCCATTCAAGTTTTACTTATAAGTTTTGCATCTTTCACCATTGTAAATATTTAGGTCTTTTTAGGGTGTGCGATTCTCGTCCAGTTCCATGTCATGATTTAGCTTGCAGGGTGTGTACCCTAGCCACTGCCATTTTCTCTTATTTCAACCCAGATATTTGAATGGGTATATTCATTGGAGTAATTATGGACTTATTATTAGATTAAAGTTTCATGATTAAATAATATAGACAAACAGCCAATACCACTTTATGCTGTACTATTGGAAAGCAACAAAAATGGTAAAAAAATATTCCAATTAAATAGGTTATATTACTCTGTATTCCAGGTAAAGTCTAGACGAAATTCCCAAGACCAAGTACACTGTCAGTTTATAGGGTATACAAACAACTTTTTAAAAGAGACCCAATATTTGTAAAATGTGCTCTGATTATTGCAATGATAAAAATTGCACTTCACAGTGAGTTACAAATATTTTCCAATTGTGATGGGTCACATAGTGCTAATTTTAAATGTTACTCTAAATTCAAATAGCCCAGAGAGATGACTGACCAAACAACTGCCTGACAACAGACAGAAAAACTGCCCCTGAGCCACTGCATATTGCTTGGTTTATTAGACAGCCTAGAGAGGCCATGGCAACTGTACATCTGGTCTCACAGCCCAGTAACCATGAGCTGACAACTCGGACAGTCATTTTCAATTATTTTTTAGTATACTCTAACCGTTTATGCCAAAAATTAAATCATTTTTCACAAATCTTTTTAACCAAATATTTTCAACCTCAAATGATCAGCCCTAAAAAGTTTTTTCTTGAACAACTAACAATCCTTAATTGGAATGCAGGTGGTTAAACTGACTACTAGAGATGACATTGACATATTCTGGATTACATAAACTTACCTTAAGTCAAAAGATGTATTAAGAATAAGGGGGCATGATATTAATAGACGTGGCAGAGAAATCAGGGTTGGAGGTGCTGCTATTCTCATTAGGAAACATTGCACACACTGAGGTACTTCTTCCAAGTCTGAAAACTCTAGAGACTATTTGTATTAAACTAATATCATAAAACTATGGCTCCTTAAATATTATAGCTACATATCAAATCCTAAAGCTCTGTTTCCCTACAATTCTCCCCTATAGTTTCAAATTTATAATTTCTCCCTTAAAAATTCTACTATTCCCTCTTCCTGAAAAAAATCAAATGTTCTTCCATTAAATAAAGTTCCTAACCCCACCTCCCCCAAAGACTTCCACCCTATGTCTATTCTCTCCAATCTTTCCAAACCCCTTGAATGTCTAGTTCAATTTCAAGTTTTTTCATTTCTAGAAGCTTATTTAAATCCCCTACAATCTGGCTTTCAGCCAGGATTTTCCACCCAAGCCCATATCTATCCTGATCCTCTTAGACTTTACCAAGACATTTAACACCCTTGATCAGTCCATCATTCTATCAAAACTTGTATCAATGTCTTTCTCTTACAGTGTCATCAGCTGTTTTAAATCATTCATTTCTCATCACACCCAGGTAGTACTCATCCCTGATCAACCTCCTTCCCAATCCCTTTTGTTGTCTTCTGGGGTAGCTGCTCATTCCACCTATATTACAACACACAAATGAACCTATCCTTCCCTTCTAGTCAGATCCAATCCATTTCCCTACTGATTCAGGAAGACCTTAACCATAATCTTTGATTGAAAGGGGAGAAATCCAAGGCAATCATCATAGGTTCATGTCCCCTCCTCAAAACCCTAATTGATATTCCCACCTTCATCATCAATGGTCGACCTATCAAAGTCTCTACTTCAGTCAAAAATCTAGGTTTGATCATTTCCAAACTATCCTAAAAAGACCACATTTCCCTAATCACCCACTGACTCATTTTCACCCTCAAACTGCTCAATCAATCCTGACATCTCCTTCCAGTTCCTAGTTTCCTCTCTTGTATTCCCCATTATGACTACGGTTGTGTTGTCTATGGTAATATCTCTTGGGATCTAGAGGTCTGGTTAAAGTGGCTGATGAATTATTTTCTAAAATGTATACTTGGGATCCCTAGAGACTTCATTTTCCAGCACTTGTCCTTCCACCTGTCGACAATACTCCCTTAGATCCCTCCTCTTCACTACTACCATGACTAAAAAGCCCCCTTACTTTCACAGCTTCCTCCAATTCAAATCAGCAATCAAATCCCTCAATTCTAGATCCTTCCCTTATGATCTGTATTTTCCTTCTCGCAAATCTGCTTCCTTTGACTGTTCTTTTCTTATCCGTGCCACAAACCTTTGGAACTCTATTTCCATCGTTATTCATTCTTTATCAACTGTTCCAATCTTTAAATCTAGACTTTATCAGTCTCTTTTCTTCCTCCAATCTAACAATTCATAATTCTTCATTATTAATTATGTTTATCTATTTGTCATTCATCCCAGCAACCTTTCCCTCCTTGTGATAATTTCTGTTTTTTTTTCATTTTTGTTTCAATTTTTTACTGTTGGGTTTTTGTAGTAATCTCATATGTACATAGCAGTACCACATCATATAATACCTATGTAGATATTATTATTCATAAGCTTATCAAATCTGTTTAATGTTAGGTATTTTTTTTGTCAGCTAGACAATTTCTATTATATTCCTTGTTGTTATTCTTAAGGGACAATGTCCCAGAATGATTTATTTTAATTGTATATATACACACATTATACAATTTGATTTTCCATTTAGAACCTAATTAAGGCCTATTATTTGAAAGATTCTTCCATGTTACCTTGTAATGCTGTCTTTTTTTTAGTATTGCTGTCATAAAAAAGATTGTTAATGCTCTTTGCAATGATTTAGTTAAGATTCTTATTCGTTATATTTTGAAATAGGTATTCAAGCATTTGCAGTAACTCATCGATTCTTCACTATCGAGGAGATAGCAAAACACATTTTACCTGGTCTGGTTTTGTTAACTATTGATGTTGATTTAATGGTGAGAGAAAATGCATTCAAGACCATCAAAGTTTTATTATCAAAACTTGAGCAAGTGTCACAATCTCCAGAACTGAAAGAAACTATTGGTAAGCATCAATATCAGATTGTAATAATAGTTGAAATCGCCACAATAAATCCATGTAATAATTAAAGTATAGCTCAAATAACTAGTACTTTTAAATGTTCCATGCAAACCTTTTTCTTTTGGGTGACAATATGTTCAGACCTCATGCTTCAAAACTGATACATATTTAAGAAATTTATACAAATTATTTTAAAAAATGTTTGTGATGTGAGAATCTATTCATCACAATATTTTACAAAGGTTTTGTACTGAAAAGTATCTATGTTTTATATCGAGGTGCTTCTCAGAGTTGAGGTGCTTCTCTCCACAATATTGTATTAAAAGCACAATCACTTTCTACAGACTTATCCTCACATCATCTGTTGCTACAACATGTGAAAATATAGAATTACAATAAACTTAGTCTAAGTAAAATGTGTAATACCCATGATATAAAATTTAGCAGCAATTGTATACACACATTTTGAAAGCATTAAAAAAAGAAGCATACAAATCATGCATACATTTCACCTCATCAACCCTAAAATATGTATAAATACCCTTAATAAAAATCATTATTAAAATTATTTATATCAACATTTGTAATTACTTAAGATTAATTACATGTTCATGATGAATTTTCAATCTGTTTAACAAAGTTTGATGGAATGGTACAAAAACTATTTAAACATAATGCTGACATCTCCTTTGTGTTTAAAAGCTTATTCAAGAGTTTGCTATGAAATTCTGGAGACGGCCCTCAACATTGGGATGTTTACAAATTTGTCCTTTCTATTTAGCTATTATAGACTATTACTATTTAAATGTTATTTTTTGCAGAAAAAGATGTAAATAGTGAAACTTGTGAAAACAGTACATCCTGGTCTAGTTGGGCATTTACTGCTATAACTTCTAAGTTTTATACGCCCTCGGAGAAGAAACCAAGATCTGATATATTAGAAAACAAAACAAATGCTGGTAACATAAATTTAATTTGAATTTGGTTTATTGTACGTAAAAAATATATTTTATTTATTTCTCCTCCCCCCCACCAATGGTATATAAGTCATCATGCTGCCCAATGTTGTTCAGTAATGACTTGTTAATTTATCATTTTATTTTTTGAAGGACTAAGTACAGGCATTGCAGCAGACGCTGACTTGAAAAATGCTTCTGAAGGTATTTATATCTATTATAAGTTATCATCATTTACTTTCTAATACTTAGCCTCTACAACCTACTATATTAGATTTCCTGATACTGTGGAGACACTCTCACATCAGAATATACGAATTATGGTTTCTGTTAAGAGTTTTAGTCTTACTGAATTTTATTATTATATGTGGGCATTTCAACAGACTTGGCTATCATATTTGATGTTAAAATAAATAAGAATATGAATAAATATTTAAAAATTAGTAAAAATTTAAATCTTTAAAGGTAGTAAAAACTCAGTTAAAATATTAAGATCTTAGTTAAAATGTTAAAATACCCTAAGATTGTTAAAATTTAATTTTTGGTTTTAAACAATAAAATGAATCTGTATATTTAAAACATGTAGTGTATATTTTAGGGACTGAATTTTCCACTTCTCCACATGCCCTTTCCCCTCTTGAGTACTGGTGCACGCCCAGATCCCATTTGAAGTTCAGGTTAGTGTAATGGTAGCTAAGGGTTCACCTTTCACTAAGACATCCATTTCACAATATTCCGTTTCAACGTTTTTATTTTTTTTAAAAAAACAGGAAAAAAGTATTTATAATAAATAAAATCTTTATTGCCAAAATACAATAAACCTGTATCATTTACTAAAGTGAAAAAAATTAAATACTTTAAACAAATAATTAACTTCAAAATAAAGTAAAATATTAAACAAATTAATTAATTTGCTAAGCATTACTATCATTAAATTAACTATTTAATGACTATATTTAATAACTAATTAATTATAAACTATTTAAAGAAATTAAAATTATTATTGTCTAATAATATTGGCTTATATTTGCCCCAAGTATAAAAAAGAAATATATATTGGTTCACTAGGATTCTATTTGGGGTTAAATGGTGCTAGAAGATTGTGCTACTGACTAGGTCTTCTTCTATCATTCACCCTGTGCTACTGACTAGGTCTTCTTCTATCATTCACCCTGTGCTACTGACTAGGTCTTCTTCTATCATTCACCCACAAGCTGAATCCAGTCAGTCATCTGTAGCTTTCCAACAAATAAAATTCAGGATGGTTTGCTAGAGCAAACAAATGAAATTAAAATGTTTTTTATAAATGATAAAAAATGTAAAAAAAAAAAATATATCTCCAAAACTCCAACTGCTTCAGATCTCACTGGTGATATTGGTCAAACTGAAAATTGGTTTTACCATAGAAAGTTATGAGGTGGGTTTGAATAAACTATAATTGACAAAATGTCTTGAAGGAGGTCCACCATTTCTCTCTTAAATTGTAAACTCAGTTCACATCATACTTAATACGCACATGGTTCATGAAAAATTAGGTGAAATGTCTCAATGTTCACAAACTTCAACGTTGAACATGATTCCCTCACCACAGAATTAACAGGCTAAATGTTCTGATTACCGGCTCTACTTGTGAACTTAGTTCATATCAAAAGAAGGCACTATGAACTTGGTTTATTTACAAATCTAAAAAAACTTGACGCATCACAATTGAAAAAAAAAAGGCCAAATGTGACCAAAAAAAATGAGCTATTAATTTCATACTAGTGGGGCCAAGTTTCGTGCAACTGTCAGGCGGTCACAGTATTCTCAGAAACCCAATGAGATAATATTTTTATTAATTTGGAAAACAAATATTAACTTTCCAATGCATGGTTTATAAAGAGTGATGTTAGTGCCCCCCCCCCCTCCAAAAAAAATGTTTATATTTTATGTTAAAATTCAAATATAAATTTTTTCTCCATAAATATGTTTCATAAATCTGGATTGGTGGTTAAATGTTCACACCTTCAACCTATCCAATATTCTCAAAATTGATAATTTATGTGTAGTGTTCCTGGCAGGCACAGTATACCCACGGAGCACAACATAATAGGGAGTACACATACTGTAGGTTAAGGTTATACATGATGTTATCACAAGAGTTCTGCAACATAAACTTATGTTTTAATTCAAAACATACTTATTAAAGAGACTCAAGGCATATTTTTTAAATACTACCTCATGATCTATTGTGTCTTTTTGTAGTTTTACTTTCAGAATAATTATTGAAAATAAGTTAAGGTCGAAGTATTTTTTAATTTAAAAATTATTTGGTTATGGCTTTGTTAATTACAGATTCTCCAACGAAATCTTCAAATTTACCACAATGTGTATCTGATAAACCAATCATTGTACAGCAATCATCAGATTCTCATTCTAGTGAAAGTGAAATGTCTGATGTTGGTGTTTGGAATGGTTCTGTAAGTATGGAACATTTGTATTTTGAAAATATGTTTGATTATTTAGAATGTAATATGACAAGGAAGAGTAGAGACTTTCAAAAATTGGAATGCCACCATAATTATTATAAATAATTCATATGTAAAAATTATTATTTATATAACTCAGACATAGCAAAATTTTTCAAATTTAATAGTATGCTAGAAATACTGACAAGAGCTTAGTATTGAAAGACAAAGTATCAGACCCTGTGTACAAAATAAAAATAAGGAAGGCGAGGATCACTGTATTTAAATTCTTCTGCTGAAACTTTTTGATTCCTTGGGAAATCCAAGAATCCTATCACTTTAAAAAATCAACGAATAAGTGGATACCAATTGCCTACATTCATGAACTCAACCTCAACCACAATCAACAGCACCTGGATGACAGAAAACAACTTAAAATGCCAAGAGTGAATGAAATCTAGTTGATCATATGACCGAAACTAGCTGTGGCCAGAACCCACTGTCCTATGACAGTTGTGGCATCCACTTCTTCTGACAGCTCTTGTCAACCATGTGTTCCTTGACCTTATTCTTCTTCTGGTGGACCTGAGAATTCTAGTTGGAGACTTCATTTAAAATATTATTAGGTGTCTGTTTTCAGGTTTCACTATTTTCAGCATATTTCTTTCTTAATTCTCTTTTCTCCAGCTCCTTAAAAGTTCCTTGTTGCAGGTGGCACTAAGTCCCCAAATGTTCATGATTTACCTTAAACTATCTGATCTAACAGTGAAGGTCGGCATCTTTTTTATCGAGTATCTGTGTCCCTCTATGTTCTGGATTAGTAAATCTAATAACAAATAAATCTCTATTGTGGGTATTAATGATCTGTTTCCGCCTTTTAATGTGACATTTTTCATTCAATCTTGAATATATTTGTGTATGTTGATTGTTTCAGTAATGATTATGCATTGGAATGAAATAAAAATAAAGTTGAATTCGCTTACAATGCTGGATACAGTAATATTTTGGCTTATAATAATTCCAAGCAATGTCTTTAATTGGTTTTCTTTAAGCTGTGCAATAATTTCTTTGTTTAAAAGATAAACCAGACATAGCGATCTCATGTTAAAACAAAATGGTCTTTTCAGTTGCTTATAATGATTTTCTGAGATTTCCTCCCCTTTTTCACTTTTCTAAGTTTAAGGTAATGTCTAATGATCTTGCACTAACTCAGTTACCTTTATATTGAATTCATCGAATCCCCTACCAGGTTTACAAGCTTGGATACAAATTAGTATTTTATCATTTTCCTCAGTGTAAGTATCCTTCCTTTAAGTTTCCATTTTGGTTCTTAACCTTACGTTACGAATGCTGAATAAACATTTTCTTTCTCACCAAAAAGGTGAATTTGTAATAAAGAGATCCGCTAGGAGCTGGAAACTAGCCAATCCACTCCATATGGAAATCAAAGGACAAAATCAAGACGTGGAACTGACTTTTCTGAATTAGTTAAAAATTCAGCGTTCTGACAACATTCCAATAAATTGCCTGATACTTTAAGTAAAAAGTGTCTGAATCGGGTAAGCATTTTGATAAGTCTGATTTTCAATGTTCTCCTGATTTACCTATTTTTTTCGGCAAAATTAGTGGAGAATTGGCAAGGACAGAAAATAGTCAGGAACATTTTTTGATTGTGTTTGTGAGTGCCACAGCATTGTTTTTTTTTACCTTATGCCAGACAAAACATTATATTTCAAAGAAGTTAAACTGTCTAAAGTGAGACCCACATTTCTGGTGGCCTATAATGTGATTTGTTCTGACAAATAAATTCGTTGGATAGTCTAAAACTTCTACGTTTTAAAAATGTTAATAACTTGCTAGTTAACTACAAAAATAGCAAGAAATTATGGTTTACAGGAGGTATTTTTCCCAAAATATAAATTTTAATGACTAAAGATGCATGAAATCTTATTTCTGCCATTACAATGACTCTTTTTGCCACACTGGGTTTGGTATACAAGGATACAGAAAAAGAACCAACTTTGCAAATTTGAAAGCTACTGACGAAAATTTTGACACAGACAGAGTATTCGGCTATCTGACATCCTAATTACAAGGCCTTATTTCCATTCCAGTCTCGTCTCAGTTATTCTGGTAACAATGTCTTTTCTTTACACTCTTATTTCATTTATTCCTTTTCCTCTCTATCCTAAATTTACATGGATCTTCTCCAAAATTCCATCTCTGTAGCAGTTTGCCTCTCCCTTTTTCTAGATCCAGGTCTAGGAGCTATATAAAATAATGCTTTCCACTATAACTATAGATTAGCCATTTGGAGGAGAATAAAATATTACTCTACAGCAACAGGTTGAGCATTCCAGTAGCTTTCTGTCTTCACCACCCTATTTTATATTTCTCAGTTGACAATCAATTTGCAAAATATAATGTAAATGGTCCATTTTAATTGTCTCATTTTCATTTATTTCTGGTGTGATCATCTGTTAAAGATATATTATATCTTAAAAAAGTTTATTTTTAAGCCCCAATTATTATATTCTGGCATTAATATTGAACACGTAAAATTGGTGTCATCAGTGCCTTGAGTTATCATCATTTGATCACCTGCAAAAATACTTAAAATATAGTAGCTGCCATCTCCATTTTTTTTGGTGAGGTCATCTTGAAGTGAAGAGCAATATCAATATGTATCTTGAAAAGAGTGGGAGACATTCTGCACCCCTGTACTAGTCCTTTTGATTAATGTCTTGAATTCCTGTGAAAGCAGATTCCCATGCTTGATTTGAACATAGAATCCCCTTTATCATTTGTATAATAGATTCACTTATGTTATTAATCCTCGAGAACTTTAAGGGTTTCTTACGCTTGTTCCTTTTTGAATTTTTATTTCATAATTAAATTTATGTTACTTTTTTTTTTTTAATTGTTTGTCAGAATTTTTTTTTTCAGGAGGTCATTGTAAGAAATACAAATTTAAAAAATAAACAACAAGATATTGTTCCCAACAAGAGGAGTTCAGGCCCTATGAAACTAGGCACACGCCAAAAAATGTGATCGTTTATTTGTTTAAAAAGTTTTTTTTCTTAAGATTAAAATTGAATTTAAAATTTTTTGTAATTGTAAAAATTAAAATATATAATTATAATTAAGAGTAAATTTGATCCCATCTATGATTATTTTTTGATTCTATGATGAACATTTTTATTGTTTTGAAAAAGTTTCAATTTTATTGTATAAAACATAATACGCATGTATTAACTGTGTTACAGTAATTACAACAGAGGTCTAAAAGTTTAGTACTGGATAAGTATTTACTGGTTTATTACTGGCTGTTATTTCTGGTGATGGTGGGGGGGGGGGGTTAATGTTACCAATGCTCCATCCCTTCCAAGACTTCCTCAACCCAGTGAGAGTTGACAAATGGCAGAAATTTCAAACATTTCTTGCCATAGCATTTATTTTACTTTTCTGCACTATCTGGCCTCAAAGAACAAACTGGCTGAAGGGGAATAGCAGCACCTTAAATCATCAGATAGATTCTGGCCTAAAATATCCATAATAAATGCACATTAATATATTTAACCCTGTCTTACACAAATCCCAAAACATTATTACATGGCGAGATTATTGCCAAGTATTTTTTTCTCTGTCCATCACTAATATATTAGATCTATTGGATGAAGGGTTTATTATAGAAGAATGTTTCGTAAGAAATTATCAAAAGCTTATGTTGCAATACCTATTTTCAAAGTTCTTCATCTCCTCTGCCAACAAACTTGCCAGCTCCTGTGGTCTTTACCCTCATCCTTCCAAATTTCAACTTAAGTTGTTTGGTGTATGGACATCTTAGGGGATCTTAGTCCCTTATGTTTGTTTTTTTATTTCTCTCATCTCTCAGTATCAATCTTCATTTTATGTGCTCTGAGATAAAGATCAATATTTCCATAGCTTCATATAATGTTGCATTATTGTACACAGGTGGTCTGAAAAGTTTCTGACCTCAACATGAAGATGATAATAAAATAAATAAAAGCTTTGTTAGGTCGGAAACTTTTCAGACCACCCTCGTATATACTGTAACAATATTTCTATGATCAAAGAGAATTTTATTTTTAAATGAATATCTAGTTAGATAGAAAAGCTGGAATATGTATTGTTGTGGCCTTAGGTGGGAGAACAAGTAACCAAAGGTTAATTGAGGAGAAAACCAAACATATAGGGTAAGGGATGGTAGTATAGTTGCAAATAAATAGCAGTAGGTGCTAGTCAGTTAGACATGACTTGGAGAGAGTTGTTCAGCTACTGTAAGATGTTCAGAGGAGACAGACTGGTATGTATCAGAAGGAAGTCTGAATGGGAACCAGTATGGACCCTAGAAGTGAAGTAACCAACCCAAACGAAGTATGTATAAATGTTATTGTATATTACGTTTGTAATAGGTAACTATTATTTCAATTATATATAAAGTTCTATAGCTGATAATGTTAATATTAAATAGATAAAATTATGCACTAGTACTATATAGAACCCTAAGATCTATATGAAATGTTATAAAATAAACTATTATTCTTTATGAACTTTTTATAAATTTCCTTTGACTCCTTATGATTAAGATTGCAAAATTGTAGCAAAGATTGATTATCATAAAAATATATATAACACATATACGTTTACATTTACCAATTCTCATAGTGTAAATACATTGTCAGTAGTGCTATAGCCCCTCTTGAAAACTAGCATAAAAAATTTAAAAAAAATAAGAAGAAAAAGAGATCCCTCTCTCCCATTTGTGTCAAAGTACAAATTTTTTTTCAAAACTACTGGAAATTGCGTGTACTATCATATATATGTCACGATTCCTTCTATTCACAATATATTTTTTTAAGATTTGATTTATTCAGTGATAAAGAAGAAAACTTTGTGAGGAATAACAGTTTATTTTAAGTTAAATATATATCTGAAGGTTCGTGATGATTCTTAGTGCATACATTAAGTCATTCTTTAAATGTTTCACAATTACAATTGAATATAAAAATAATAAATACCTAATAAGAACATGAATACTCTGCCCTGTTGTGTGGTGCATGATGCTCTTTTTCCTGGCTTCTGGGTAGTTAAACTCAGATCTTAATTTATCCTAGTGCTTTCTTCAATAACAGTCTTAAAATATGGCCCTCGACCACAACTGTAACACCAGGCCTCTGACTCACAAACACTCGTACAGAACTTATTCCTCCGGGCTAAAAGAGAGAGAGAGAGGGGTCTTGGTCTTGTTCGCCTTCCACATAAATATTCAACTCCCCCCCCCTCCAAAAAAGGAGTTTTTCCAATGAGTCATTGGGGTTTCTACTCACTACTTGCCTAACAAGGCTTCCCCATTACATTCTGTGTTTCTCCAAGATACATCTGAGCTTGATGTCCTGGGTACGTTGCCTTGGGTCTGGGTAAAATACTACTTATTCAATATGCCTCAGCAGGAAAATTCCTTTTTTCATTTCAATATAATAAATAATAATAATGATTTACTAATAATAAGACCTGTACATGATATGAGGAAAGATCAAACTTTGTGGGATAGTTATCTAGCACCGCTGTGCCATGTCCCGTCCTGTTTGGGTCGGAAGACTATATTTTTCAAACAAGGTAACCGTTAGATTAATCAAGAACAAATCTGTCAATAAAACAGTTGTTTCAAGCGATGTCCTGAAATCCTGTTTAGGGTGCCAGAATCATTAGATCGCCTAGAACAAACTTCCTTCATAAAAAAATAGGTAAATTTTCAAGCTGTAAAAGAGGTAATTATCATCCATGTCTGCTGCCAAGCTGCATCCTGTTTGGGGTGACTGACTATGTTTTTTTAATTATCTGTCCACTACATTGAACTAGAACAATTTCTATTAGGAATATCAGTCATCATTGGGGCTCTAAGAGGGAGGGTTGTTTGCAAGCATGCCTGCCACCAAGCTTCTTCCTGTTTGGAGTGGTAGACAATTTATTTTGTATCAGTAAATCACCTAGATTAAACTATAATAAGGTCTAATCATTAAAAAAAATCAGTCAAATTTAGATTCGTAAAGGATTCCTTATTGAGCATTACTGGTGCCTTGTTGCACCGTGTTTTGGATGGCTGACTATGTTTCTTTTGATTAGTTAATCATTAGGTTATAACAGAACAAATTATTTTTTTTTTTTTTGGAAACAGATCAGTATATTTTTGGGCTCTAAAAGGAATCCTAATTGAGCTTGTCTGCCTCTAAATTGCACCCTGTTTGGATTTTCCTGGGTCAACAGACTATTTTTTTGTATTAGGCGACTGGTAAATTAAATTAAACTAGTTTTATTGTAAATAATTAGTCATTTTTTTGCCTCTACAAGGGAATTTTGCAAGCACATCTTCACCAGTGTTGCTTTCAGATTCATTGGGGAAAAAATGAGTGACTTTTTAAACTTGTTGGTGGAGATAAATTGTATTTATTAAATTTATCTGCTGCCCAATCACCTCTTGTTCTGGGTGGTAGAATATGTTTTTCCTAATTAGCTAACCACTAGATTAAACTATATTGTAAAGTTCTTGTTTTGAAAAATAAAACTTTGCTTGTACAGCATTATTGATTGGGATATAAGAATTTAATCATATGTATGTGCAAGTCACATTCAGGGCAGGGGCCCAGGAAGAGAACGCAGAAGACTGGTGAGATGAAGGAAGATACTATCATTATCCTGTCGTGTTTCGCTTACCCTTAGATTTTTGTTGTAAATTCGTGGTCTTTCCAAGACCACACAAAATTCCTCTACTTCTGATCATTTAAGCATAGTGCTGGCCATCCTGATGGTTGCCTAGACAGTCTGTAAGGTCATAACAAGCTTATTCACACCGCCACCAAGTTTAAGTCATTAAAACTCTCATGGCAGTCCGACAGTCGGATATTGATGAATCTTTTAGCTGTATGTCATAAGTGCAACGTCAATGTTTTTTTTCTTGTGGTAATGTCAGTTTGTCTATATAATTTCGAATTTCATTGGCATTCCAAAGAAGGATAGTTAGGTATTTTTTTGACGTCTTAATCAATTATGAGAGGCGGGAAATAAGGTTGGTGAAAAGTGATATGAGAGTTCTGAAATCATAAGAAGGATAGTGAGATCTGTGTAATTTGAGGTATATACCCGACAAAATATTGGCGAACGAAACTGAACTCTGTATTTCTCTGCTGACACAAGGCACATACAGTAGGGGATTGGCGGAACTTTTTGAAGAGCTCCCTTTTATGCTGATCCCCACAATTGACACATCTAGGTAGTTGGTGACAATACGATCGACTGTGACCATGATTCCTGGCAGTTATGGGACTGCATCTCGCGCCTGAGATTTGGATTTTTCCACCCTTGTGGTAGTTAACCTCGTAGATTTTGTTAACGCCTGAAGTCCGTTCTATGTTGACGAAGAGCAATGGTAGAGGAGTTATCAAGTGGGCTTCTAGGTGTTTTTCTCTGCTCAAAACATTGATTACTTGCCTGGCTTTGAACCTCAGGGCTGTTAACTCTTAAAGATCGAGCTTCCTTTAACTGATAAGTGTGGAATTATGCTTTTTTGTTCTTGAGTTATTTGACAATCGCACGGTATGTGTTTGAGGTAACGGGCGTGTTCCTCGTTATTCTAATTCTATAGGAGAGATGTCATAACTTCCGCCAATCTTATAATTCAGCTGAGATTTTATATAATAAGCAATGGAACAACTTTTGTAACTAAGTTCACACTAAAGAATGTTAAATGTGGTATGTACGTGCTTATTCAATATAATTCCCGGACCAATATAAACTATTCTCAGTTATAACAATTGGCGACGAGGTAATAATGAAAAACGTATTTTCAATAAATTCATGATGGATCAACAATTCCTGAAATTTCTTCGAAAAGAGTTTTTCACATCAAAGTTTCAAGGTAACCCTCAAAATACTCCAGATAGCTCAAATCTAATACTGCCTTTTGAAAAATTCGACATTAAAAAAAATAATAATTTATATCTCGAACGTTTCAATTACTACTTTTGCATGAAAAATATCACTGATAAGGTTAAGATTACCCAACTTCTCTGCGTATCGAAGGCTCGATACATTTCAATAATCTATCAGGATTCTTAGGATCAGAAAAATCAATAATAGATTTCATTAAGGTGATCTTGTAATATGCTTAAAGCAAATGCTTCTGCTAAAAAAAGTTTTGAGTCAACATCGTTTTTTAAATATATATTATTTATATAAATAATATGATTATTATTAATATACATATAATCGATTGCCAAGTATGTTGTAAATTTACAAACAGATATTCTTGACAGTGAGGTTCTTGTTAAATGAGGTATTTATATATGAACAGTTTATTCAAGGCTTACGCAACGATAACAACTTTTCCAAGCAAACATTTCGAAATTCGATGAAATTTCAACAAAAGCCATTGCGCTTGAAGCCCACAAGAATCGAAAGTCAA
Source organism: Acanthosoma haemorrhoidale (assembly GCA_930367205.1). Lineage (NCBI taxonomy): Eukaryota > Metazoa > Arthropoda > Insecta > Hemiptera > Acanthosomatidae > Acanthosoma > Acanthosoma haemorrhoidale. The sequence goes on along the minus strand of OV884009.1, from coordinate 25,410,255 downwards.
GAATTAACAGAACATTCTAATAAAGGCGTTTGGAAATTTGGTCCAAATAATATACACAAGACATCCGGGTATAAGAATCTTCCCAGTTCTAGTAACCATTCAAAAAATCGATTCCCTTCAATGTTTAGACCAAGTCAAAATCGCAATTCCAGATTCAATAAACAATCTCTCTGTCTTCCTGACTCTAAAACATCGGGTATATGTGCGCCCGGCTCTGTGTCGATTACAAGTGCGACGTAAACGAGAGATGATTCGTGCAAGTCATCCAATCAAACGAATTGATAAAATATACAGCAACCTTCGTGATTCGCATTTTTTTTTTTTTTTTTGACAACTCGACCTTTACAAAGCTTACCTACACCTACAAACAGACGAAGAAAGTTGGTTGATCCAGGCAATTACAACCCATTGGGGCACAAATCTTATGAAGCGTCTTAGTTTTGGGGAAAAAAGAGCAGCGTCTTAACTTAATAACTATAAAACACTGTTCTACCAGCTCTAACACAATTTCCTTACTGGATTCTATTTTTGCATCTCATGGATTCCTTTCCAAAATGGTATCAGAATGCATTGATTTTCCAGAGCTCAGAATTTCGAACCTATTGTGTAGCAAATGGTATTTTTCAAAACATTATGGTACCTGGCTACCAACAAAAACCGTTGGTATGAACGTAACGTGCCAACTTCAAAACACCGACTCAAGGCAGTAGTATTTGAAGGGTGCACGTCAGTATACGACTAAGTGCAACCTATTTTATTTCGATATCGAGGCACTCCATTGACTTGTGGAAAATTTCCGGCTGAATTATACCTACAACGATTAGCCGTTGGACGCAAATTTTTCCCTAGCATTCAAGCCCCTCATGTCCATTCTGTAGAGTACGATTAAATCAAGTGGGGGAGAGAGTATAGGTCCGTGAATATGGCGTGTTGAAATTTGGCACAATAAAATAACGGCAAGGGAAATTAAACTAGTATGCCATCCTAGACTCAGGGACAATAGTGAAACGTCACTTAAGCCAAACAAAGTCTACACTAGTATCCGACAAAGAAGCAGTCACCTTTAGACCCATTCAATACTACGAGGTTCCTCGTGTAGATGACGACATACCAACACCAAATGACGTCTTTCCGGGAGAGATTCCAGAAGCGTCGCCGACTCCTGTAAATCACGCTACCCCACCGGCGAGACAGAGGGATTTACCTTCAAAATTCAATGACTATCAAATGTTTTAAGAACTGGTTTCCAATTTTTGTTCCAAGTTTAATTCAAATTTGTTGTAAAAGAATTTCTTATTTCTATTCCATATGTAATGCCAATTCGTTTTAAAAGAATTTATCAAGTTTTTCTCCAATTGTAATTCAATTTTGTTTTAAAATAACTGAGGGATACTGTGATAACTCCCGCCAATCTTATCAATAAGCTGTGATTTTATCTAGGAAGTAATGGAACAGTTGAACGGACCATTTTGGAAGGGAATCCATGAGATGCAAAAATAGAATCCAGTAAGGAAATAGTGTTAGAGCTGGTAGAAGACTGTTTTATAATTATTAAGCTCCGACGGTGGTGTTTTTTTTCCCAAAACGAAGATGCTTCATAAGATATATGCTCCAATGGATTGTAATTGCCTGCATCATACTACTTTCTTCGTCTACTTGTAGGTGTAGATAAGCTTTGTAAAGGTCGAGTTGTGAAAAAACTGCGAATTAAGTGATTGATGTAAACAATGGACCATAAACGGGTCGCCGTTGACGCTATACCTTGTGTTGGCGGAGATGGTCAGGAGGCGAAGAAGCCGCCATTGCCCTTATGTAGGCCATAAGCCTAGTCGCACACCTGTGTAGAAGCAAGCAACCAACCCGAATATGTTCAAAGTATTTATCACCAAATAAATCAATCAGTTTCAACTGGCAACTTAAGTGAGGTGACCACGAGGGAGCCCTCAATAAGTGAGTAGATCGCTAGTACATTGGTGTGAAGTGTAAATAATAGTGACATCGGACTAGTAGTCGGCCATCTTGACTGAGGCATCAGCCGTCGTTCACGATACATAGCCGTTCTGAGCCAGACCTGATAGGTGGCTCAGAGCCAAGACCGGTGACCCGCCACTGGAATCCCACCGGCGCTACGTATTTTATTTTTTTTTTTTTAAACTAACAAAAATCTTAGCTAATGACAAAATGAGATTTTATCAGCAGCTAATATCACAAAATAAAAAAAAAAGATCTAGGTCCTTAGGTCCAACTCCGCCAACGTCGCCAGTAAAGCGAAAACCCAGACGCTCAAATAGGAACATCCCTATAAACTCATCTGCTGCCAGCTCTATGGAAGATCTACCACCACTTGCCAGCACTTCAAAAGAAGAAACTGTAGCAGAATCTCCATTCTTCACACCGAATAGCTTCGAGGTACTGAGAAATAGCCAACCTGACGACATGGAAGTTATTCAAACACCAACACAGCCCAAGCTGCCTGCTATATTCGTAAGGAATATTAGCAATTTCAAACTATTATGCTCACAAATGAGCAAAGTTGTAGGTACCGGGAAATATACGTGCCTCAATCGCTCTCGGGATACAAAAATTTCAGACACTCCGGATACTTATCGAGCGATCATTAAGTATTTGGAAGAAACCAATGCAGACTTCCATACATATCAGTTGAAACAAGAACGATCGCTTCGAGTAGTGATAAGAAATCTGCACCCGACCACACCAGCTGATGAAATTGAAGACGAACTATCAGCTCTGGGATTCAAAGTTCGGCAAATAACCAACGTTTTACGTGAGGACAGACAACAAAACAAATCCACCAAAACGGCATTACCGTTATTTTTTGTAGATCTCGAGCGGACACCTGGCGTCGAGAAAATATATGACTTAACAACCCTGTATTACACAAGAATACAGGTCGAAAAACCTTACCCCAATAGAGACATCGTCCAATGCCATAATTGCCAGGCATATGGGCACACAAAATCGTATTGCCACCACCCTCCTAGGTGTGTAAAGTGTAGTGGGCAGCACAAAAGCGAATTGTGCAAAAAGCCCCTAAAATCGCCTGCTGTATGCGTGCTCTGCCAGCAAGACCATCCGGCCAACTACAAGGGCTGTGAGGCCTATAGAATCCTCAAGTCCAGGAGCGAGCAACGTCGCCGGCCAGAAGAAGAGAAGCCAGTAACAGGTAGCTCAAGAAGCGCCCTCACCAGAAATTTGAGGCCTTCAGTCTCTTTTGCTGATGCCGTTTGGAACAGAGAGCAGTCACAGGCACTGCCCACTTCTCGTCCGCAAGTATCTCTTCCCCAGCATTCCGCTCATCCCGCCAACCAGCAAACCCAATCCCATCCTCAACCACACATCTCGCATATTCCTTCACCTCCAAGTTCTTCAGATCTCACTAGCCTATTAACATCATTCCTTACAGAATTCAGAACCCTAATTACCCCTCTCATTTCCCTTCTTACAAATCTTGTCTCCTACCTTATCCCCGTTAAACAAAATCCATAAGTGGATCCTTCTGACTCCTTATCCATTCTCCTTTGGAATGCGAATGGTGTTCGCACCCACACTAACGAACTGACAGCACTACTCCATGACAAGAAGATCGACGTAGCTCTTATTACTGAAACAAGACATACGAGCAAACGACCATTTACCGTTCGACAGTACCAGACTTATCGTACTGATCACCCAGATGGAACAGCTCATGCAGGTACCGCTGTCATTGTCCATAACTCCATATCCCACCACATAGTTCCTTTGGTAGCACAACGATTTCCTTCAATCCACTGCAGTGTCAATCACCACCCTCACTTTTCCTCTTACACTTGCATCAACGTACTGCCCTCCCAATAAATCCATTTCCGACTCCCAATTCATCTCCTTTCTAGACTCCATCGGACATCGTTTCCTTGTGGGTGGGGACTTTAATGCGAAGCACCAACACTGGGGGTCAAGATCCACAAATACACGAGGACGCGCTTTGCTGTCTGCACTCACACGGAAACATTGCTCCACTATCACTCCTGACACAGCCACCTATTGGCCATCAGATCCCAACCGAAATCCTGATCTCCTTGACTTCTTTTTTAACAATAGTTTAGGAACACTAAACTATTCACTCAAGCGCCTCGATGACCTTTCCTCCGATCATAGCCCTTTATTATTAACCATTTCCCTAAGACCAATTCACAAACTGCCTCCTCCTTCATTTATTAGGGGCCCAGTTGACTGGGACCACTTCCGTCAGCTTCTTACAGAGTCCGTAAACCTCAAATTATCCCTGAAAACATCCCAAGACCTAGACGATGCAGTGCATTCTTTCACTACTCTGGTCCAGAGGTCGGCTTGGGAGGCATCGTCACCCCATCGTCACACAAAAATCCACAATCATAATCGTTTACCTCAGCATCTCAAAGATCTAATCCAATCCAAACGCCGCTCCAGAACAGTGTGGCAAAGATCCCGGCATCCTATTGATCGTCGCACGTACAATCAGTACTGCCGATTGGTAAAGCGGCGATTGGCATCCTTCCGCTCCGATTCTTTCAATTCCTACCTCTCCTCTCTGTCCACCAGGGATAACTCCTTGTGGAACGTAACCAAAAAAATCCTAAAGTATCAACCTGTTTCACACCCACTCCGTCGTGATGATGGGTCCTGGGCGGCTTCGGATGGGGATAGGTCGGAGGAATTTGCTCTGCATCTTACCCATACTTTCACACCTCACCTTTCTCATCAAAGCCATACTCACAGCACAACTGTGGAAGATTTCCTCACTTCACCTATTCCTCTCTCTCTTCCACCAAAAGCCGTTAACCCCTCTGAGGTTAAATACCTTCTGAAAAACTTACCTTACCGAAAATCCCCTGGATATGATCTCCTTACTCCTCAAATTCTCAAACAACTTCCTCCTAAAGCCATAATCTTCCTAACCTACATATATAATTGCATAATCCGAACGACGCACTTTCCTCTCCTCTGGAAACATTCCATTATTGTCCTATTCGCCAAACCCGGTAAACCACCTAATGACGCCTCATCTTATCGTCCAATTAGCCTACTCCCTATCCTCTCAAAAATATTTGAGAAACTCCTACTAAAACGTCTACTTCCCATTGTTGAATCCAAAAACCTTTTTCCCACACACCAGTTTGGTTTCCGCCAACGACATTCCACTGCTCAACAAGGCCTTCGCGTTGTTGATCACATCTCCTCAGCCCTTGAAACCAAACAGTATTGCACTGCTGCCTTTCTCGATATAGCTCAAGCTTTTGACAGGGTTTGGCACGCAGGTTTGCTCTACAAGCTCAAAAGATATTTACCACAGACCCTTTACCTAATCCTACAGTCCTACCTTTCAAACAGCTTCTTCCAAGTCCGCTGTGGTTTAGAATACTCTAACTACTATCCCATAAGTGCAGGAGTTCCACAGGGCAGTGTCCTAGGCCCCATCCTCTATAACCTATACACCGCTGATGTCCCCTCTACTCCCAATACCTTCTTGGCCACATTTGCAGATGACACTGCAGTCTTGTCATCCCATCCAGACCCCGACATAGCATCCCATAACCTTCAAAAACACCTTGACGAGATCGAGTATTGGTGCAATCAATGGCGGATCAAAGTTAATGAAGCAAAATGCTCCCACATTACCTTCACCCTTTGTCGCAAGTCTGGTCCACTAGTTTATTTTAATTCTATTCCTCTCCCTGTATCCGAGACAGTACGGTACTTAGGCTTCCATCTTGACAAACGACTGACCTGGAACCCACATACGAGACTAAAAAGACAAGAACTAAACAGACGCTTTGGACAAATGTACAGACTACTTCAAAGGACATCCCATCTCTCAATAGAAAATAAACTACTAATCTACAAAGTTATACTTAAACCAATCTGGACATACGGAATAGAGCTATGGGGGACAGCAAAAAAGTCGAACATCAAGCGTATCCAATCCTTTCAATCAAAAGTCCGGAGAACAATAGTAAATGCCCCTTATTATGTCAGCAACAAAACCCTTCATAACGACCTTAATATGCCCTACATTCTAGAACTCATCCCTTCCAAGTTTACGAAATTCCACAGTAGCCTTTCCAACCACCCTAATCCTGTAGCACAGTCAATGCACTGCACCACTCATCCCTATAATCCTCCTCGGAGACTGAAACGGCAGTGGCCTCGTGACCTGCTATAAACGCGAGACAGTGGGAGTCCTGGCAATGGCCAGTCTCTCCAATCATGTCCTGAGCGTCTGTGGCTCTCGCGCTCTTGGTCAGCCTCCACTGGCTAGTATCCGGTGACGCGGCTGACGGAGGAGCGTGGGGGACTTCCCAAGACTCCGCTTTCTCTTTGCGGTGGATTTGGGGGGTCTCTGGGCTGTCTGTAAATATTGTATGAATGAGCGAGTGAATGATGAACTTTAAATATTGTATGAATGAGCGAGTGAATGATGAACTGTAAATATTGTATGAATGAGAGCATATATCTTAATTACTTATTGCCTTATAAAAGGCAGGTTGTAATTATTGCACAATAAAGGAATTATACTACTAAAAAAATAAAAATAAAAAATAAATCAAGAGTTGACGTCACAGATTGTGTTCTTAATTTAGGCAAATGTCATTCATTTTTTTAACGACTTGCAATAATGTCATCATTTACAGACAGTCATAATGGACAGAGACGGATAGCGAGAGGTATGGACTGTGAGATAATAAACCAAAGTCGACTGGTAAGCAAAGTTTATATAGCGTTACTTGGTTCTACCTGCGCAGAGAGGTAAGGTAAAAGTGGCTTGTCTGTTCGTCAGCAGGTATTCGGTTAACTGGAGGTTCTACCTGAAGTAGATACTTTCCCGGAGGGGGGAGTATCTTACGTAAATAATTAAAATTAAAGCTTGGATTAGCTTTTCTGTCATCTCTTTGAACATTCAAGATATATTTATTAACTCAGAGAACATGAATTGTCACGCCACTACGCAATCAGGCGCTATTTCTTCAATGTTTACTTATTAGCTTGTTACCTTTATTGGGATACAGTGATTGGTCCTATAACGAGACGAGAATTGGGACGACGATAGAATTGACACAGTTGGTGGGGGCATAGACTCCGCCCATGTGGCCTCCTCTTCAACGAAATTTCGATATGTAATTTAAAAAGAAAACCTTTTAATAGTTAACTATTCCAATACTCTACTATTAATAATTTGGCTACGCTCACAACTTTACTTTTATTTTATAAATCAAGTAGCAGGTGGGTTGTGAAGGGGGTGAGGAAGCGTGACTTTCTAGAGTGGCCGAGTGGAGGATGACGTTCTATGCGATCACATGGCTACTCAACTATAATGAAAGCTAAGTGTGAACGACCCTCGTAAATATTCTATTGCTTATAGTTCTAAACGCCCGTGAAAGTCAATCCCTGTGCGTCCAGATAGTAGGTTTATATATTATTGTTTTTTATTCGTGATGTACAGGAGGTTCTATTTATTTTTGTTGTTCGACTCAAAAACAAAAATTTTTTTTTCTTGTAAAATTTAATATTTTCTCTTTAAATTTATAAATCCATGAATATGGTCTAACATTAGTTTAATAATTTTAAATGTAAGGTAAACAATTGTTAGGCCTATTACTTATTTTTAGTGCTGTATGTTGAGTTGACAACGTATTTACTTTAAGTCTTTTCCAAACGTTTGTTTAAACTAAGAGTATTTAGACTCAAACCTCACTGGTAGGCCTACAAGAACCCATCACTATTCAAGTGCCTCTGAGTACCGATGCAGCTCACATATTCGTCCACCCTCTTACCACTCGCCTCTCCCTCCCACCACTCGTACGATCATTATAGCATTTTTTTTTTTTTTGACGTGGCACTACTATCTCCTAGCTGTATCAACAACGGATTACGACATTAAGTGTTGATGAGAAGTAAGACCTTTTGTTAGAGGTAAGCGAATAATAATTCTTATCTCAACGTATCACACAAGTTAATCGACAACACTTGATTTCTCTCTTCATTTACTCGAAAGATTTTAAAATTTTATGCCCATTATCGAAAATTACAATAAAGAACATTTATTTACACCTTCCATCGCAGACAAATTCGGAGACTCACTCGACCTCGTATATCCGTCGTTTATTGCTGTTCACTTCGCTTCGTTACGTACTACGGGTCCAATCTAGAAATTTAAGAATTCTTTATAAAGTATTTTATTTTACACCTCCCACAAACATTGTTTCCTTTATGAAAAATTGTTTATATATTTATAGCTACAGTGGCTATTACCAATCCAAGATAAGTATAATTTTTATTTTTACCTTATCATATTTTTATTATTTTGAGAGATATGAAAATATATATATATATATATATATATATATATATATATATATATATAGCTACAGACCAGATTCCATTGAACCATTGTACTATTGTTTGGAATAGACAGTAGAACATTCTCTATTAGTTACATTTATCTAAAATAAAAGGTTTTAGAATGATCGTATTATCATAAACATAGTTTTGCTTATAAGAGAGGAAAGTGAAATATCAACGGTGTGTATCGTTTATATGGTTTTATAACGATCGTTTATGATTCCAAATCCCACCTAAATATGCGTACGACATAGAAATAATGGGACACTTAAGGAGAATTAGAGGCTTCAAGGAGGCCTTTCTGGATCGGTCTCCATGTTAATGATGCCAACTTCATCCTGGGATGAAGTGCTTGATTTTGGAGGAAAAGAGGGCATGTGTCATCAATTTGAACAGGTTTTAGAGTTTGACTACTGGGAGTCATATACACAGGTGGTCTGAAAAGTTTCCAACCTCAACATGAAGATGATAATAAAATAAATAAAAGCTAGTAAAATAAAAGCTTTGTTAGGTCGGAAACTTTTCAGAGCAGCCTCGTATGTCCTTCGACAATAATATCTCCGTAAAAACCAGAACTTTTGCCGCCAGCTACTGTACTTAAGATTTTAAAATCAACTGGTAAGCACCCTCGTTTCTCGACGTACGAAGAAAAAACTGAACGAATCCTTTTAATACCTTCTGATATTTAAAAAAAAAACTCCTTAGACCAATTTTAGGAGCCACTTCTACTAGATACACAACCACACATGACGTCTACAAATTTTATAAATAAGCCTGTTACTTTTAACATTATGAAAGTAAAAAGGCTTAAGTGGACATTTAAAGAATGGGAATGATGTGATCCCTAAGACAATTCTCACCAAGCCCCTGTTCAGACGTCGAAAAGTGGGAAGGCCAGGGAGGCTGGAAGCTTGGAATTCGCAACTGGATGACAATTTCACGAAGCAGAAACCTGGCGATTGCCGTTCGAGAAGGTCAACACTCGTCACTGGGAAGGAGTACTACGTTGATCAAATATATCATCTAGTGATATTAATTAATTAGTTGTTATTAACAAAAATATTAGTCTATAATTTTTACCAGGGTATTAAATTAAAAATATGGACGTCCTGATAACAATATGTAATTTAAGTATTGTTTTTGTCAAATTATAATTACAAAAAGACTTTAAAACTTGAATTAACGTTGTGTTCGCAACATTAACGCACCCAGTTTTTTTATAGGCATAATATCTTTCGTGGTAGTCCCATTTGATGGTCGAAGAAGGGTCATAAAAAAATTAATTATCAATAAAAAATATGTAATTGTCCCATCGTATTAAATATGTTGATTCGGAATATTTGTCTATGTATGTACATATACACTATCTACAAGATTTATTTTATATATTTCTTTAAACATACGATTTAGATCATAATAGATGTAAAAAATATTTAGAAGGGATAAATAATAATATTTGAAAAACAAAACAACATTGGAGGTCACTGATCCCTTGATCAACTAGTTTTTCTACTTTTGAGTCTTTATTAAAATTAAATGGATGATTTGTTCACGAGTTGTGCTGAAATCCCATTAAAATGTACTTCTAAAAATCCCCTATTTCATTAAACAAATCAACAATAAACTGCCATTTCTAAATTGAATCAATTTATTTCCAATATTCACATAATAAAAATAATCGTATGCCAATATGCAATGCATTTAGTCTAAAAATAAAATATAAAAACAAACTTCATTTGCTCTAGATCATAAATTAAGTGTTCATTGAAGTACAAATAAATTTTAATTTAGGAAAAAATATAAATAGACACCTAACGATAAAAAAGTAAAATAAAATAAATCCAGCAAGAAAAACATTTCTTCATGACATACCATGCCCTAAGCCTGAGCAAGTCCTTAAGTTTGTGTACTTTATCTATGTTTGCAATATTTTTAAGTAATGGATTCTCGTACATTGATTTGTAAACTTTCTGGTTATCCCTATAGAATACAACCAGCTTTGTATACTTCATGCAACTGTTGTAGTGTACCGTGGTATGTAAAATCTTATTCTTAAAAATTTATTTTGGATTATTTGAACTTTGCCGATATTGGTATGACTGACTAACCTCCCAACTAGATGCAGTGTAAGTTAATATTTGCTTTAATAACAAACTGTAAATGAGCAGTTTAACTCACATTATGAACAATATACAGCATGGCACAAATTTTCACTTCATCGACTTTGTTTCAATTAATCCCTTTAGGGTGAATTTGGAAGAGCCTGAATGAAAATGATGAAGATAGTTATTAAATGGTGAGAGAGTGAGAGAGGGTGTAGGAGTGGTTGGCGGCAGGAAAAAGAAGCCTAGAATGTCGGTCCTCCCAGTCTCAACATTATCATAACCGGTTCCTCAGTGCGGGCTGCAGTTGAGCCAATCCACTCTTTGCCCTCGACCAATTTTTAACAAATCTTTGCCGAAACACCACCGATATCTCTCACTTCACATAGTTAGAGGGCCCATATCATCAGTGATGGTGATGAGATCTTTAATTTGATACCCTATTGAATATGGTAGACAAATATTTATTTTCGTTTACCAAGTAATTAATTAAATAAAGACCCTCAATTATTTTTATAGAGTTGAAACTAGGTTTTATGATGTCGGGTAATCAAATTAAATCACGATATAAAATTTTATTTCTAAGTTTCGTGTGAGACTCATCAGGAAAAACAGTCAGACAGGTCAAACCCCAAGGGTTTCTGTTTTTGAAATAAATAAACTAAACCCAATCACTCAAATAGATTTCGATTTCACATCATCATTCCAGGATTTTGTCATACTATCAATCTGTCCAATAATGAAATATGTCGATTACAATATGTTAAAAAGTTTCCAGATTGGAACGAATTGTTTGGATTAAACCCTTATTATTTAGAACAACTTTTAAAGTGCATTAATTTCTGACTAAATTAAAAAGTAAGGTTTAAAATTAAATATTCTGGAGAGTACAATGCTACCCACTTATCTCACATGTTAGTTTTTTAGAAAACAATTAGTGGGGCAATTGGAAACTGACATACAGGAGTTAAACAATTTTACAGGACAATACCTATAATATAAGGCAATCCCTTACTTGTGGCTTTTGAATAGATAAGTGCAAGTCTATGGTTATGAGAATGAAAATTTTCAAAAACAAAAGCAGACTATTGGCTTCGGAATTTTTCGAAAAACAGGTCCGGATTCCTAAACCCCTTGGGAAATACTCAAAGAGGTATATGTTAAGGGCCCCGGAATGTTAAATAATATTATTCAATGACTACCACATCTGGTCCAAATAACCATATAAATGGCCAAACCTCTGAAATCTTCTAAATTTATGAAAGTCGAAATAGCAGGTCGTTGCAGTTTTTTGTTGAAGGATTGAGTAGCGATTACAAGCAATTAAGTATTTTCGCACTCAAATTTTGTAGCTAATGAGCGGTGGAATAAAATACACAGGCGGTCTGAAAAGTTTCCGACCTCAAAATGAAGATGATAATAAAATAAATAAAAGCTAAAATAAAAGCTTTGTTAGGTCGGAAACTTTTCAGACCACCCTCGTAGACTAAGGACTAATGGATAGCCATATTTAAAACAAAATTGGCATATCTCATCAAGTGCCGTTCAATGGAAGGATTTGTCTCAGTGATGCCGTTACAGTCTCTCACTGATCACTGCAGTTCTGCACCATTGTTAATATTTCTAAATTAGATCATGCCTCTCGCTCGGATCTGAAGTTTACTACGAAATTAATTAAGTATCTACGAAATTATAAATCACCAAAATTATTCTTTGGATCTAGGAAAGACCATAAACAATTTATTAAAAATGGAGCCAAATGAAATGATATAAATAAAGATTGTAAAACAAACCTTTTAAATTGAATAGAAACATTATTCACATAAATTCGAAAATTATTGACGACATCAATTTGTGAAGAGGTATAACTAGATATTTTTCCAGGTTTTCTGCTTTGAAACTTCGCCTATTCTCATCCAGTGAACGACATTTATGTAATACTGGCAATTTCTTCAGCAGAACTGTATCTGGCTTGTAACTTCATAGGAGTCACTGATAGTTCCCTATTATTTTTATGTAAACATCCAATTCCTTTCACAGATCTCCCTGCTTCCCACAATCTTATAATTTTCTTTTATAAATAAATCAATCATAAATAAATAAATCATTAATAAATAAATGATATATATATATATATATATATATAAGTTAATGTTTATTGAATTACAAGCTAAGAAAGGTTGGTAATAAGAACACGTAGAACGTTATAACAAGACTGCTTTATTTAGACCAAGATACCTCTATCTATAGGTATTACCTGTAAACATATACAGATAACATATGTTTGGGGATTAAGGCTGGGCACTAGCGGCGCCTGGACTTAACTCCCCCCCACCAGTTTACGAACACCCATTCGCAAACTTTGGAGTCCAACACTCGGACGTCTTAGTCCATTCAAATAATGCTCCGCTAATGTTACAAAGGAGCAAAGGCCAGCCCCGCCCGTACACAGCCTGTAATCCCTCACATTAAGCTCTAATCCTATAAAACGTAAAAACCAACTGTCACTTGTAAACAAAAAACATAAAAGAAAACTTTGACTTTTAAAAAAAAACAATACTTCTGTGGGAAAAATCACATAACTATAACTATTTACAATGTTCCTTGCGTGTATGCTGCGAGGACACTCCAGCTCATTCCTGATCTACAACCTCCCCCCCTGGTGGAAGCTTTAACTGTTCTATGTGGACATTTCGCCGCTTCTTAGGGGGTCGTATACTCTCAATTGTCACGACGTTGTGTTCCCTAATCACGACCACTTTAAATGGGCCCTCATATCGCACCAGCTCTTTGCTCCTATTTGACCCTAGTTTTTTATAGACGATAGTCCCGATTTTAAGTTCCCCCATTCGATCCCGGACTTTGAGGTTTTCCCGTTCCACTCGTCTCGCTTTGTCCCTCGTTATCCTTTCTCTGACTTTGTCGCATATTTTCCTCAAAGCGACAGTATTACTCGCCATTTTCTCCGCCATTCCCTTGTCTGCTACCGTCTCTGCCCCATTTCTCCGTCTTTCGCGCAGCCCAAAGAGGATCTCGAACGGGGAGAACCCCGTCGCGGTGTGGATCGAATGATTGTAAGCGGCCACCGCCTTCGGCATTGCCTCATTCGCCGGCAGACCCTTTTCCGCGTGATATACCCGCAGGTGGTCACTCAGGGTGCTGTGCAATCTTTCTATCCCTCCTCTACTCTTAGGGTGCCCTGGGGTATTAAGATGCCAAGAGACATCGAGAGTCTTCATTTCTTTTCGGATGTTGGCATTGTCAAATTCTCTGCCCCCATCCGACGCGATCCGGTCTGGTACTCCGTAAAACTGGAACCAGGTATTTAATGCCAGCATTACCGCGTCTGATGACCGATCTTGCACCGGGTGCGCCATGGCCACTTTGCTAAAGCTGTCGATTGTGGTAACCCACTTATACCCCCTCCAAGTGAAGGTATCCACTTGTAAGTCACTCAACGGTGTCTCGGCGGTGGGCGATTCTTCTTGTCGCCCCCGTGGCGGATGTCTGTCATACTTCGTAGTGAGACAAACTGCACATGCCCCTATCATTTCTTGTATGCTCTTTTTCATTCCCCACCAAAAGTACCTCCGCCGCAACGCTTGCAACGTTTCCTGAACTCCACGGTGGTTCGTTTTTCCTTGGTGATAGGCCAGCGTCACTTCCAGCTGCTGTTCTCTGTCTTTGAGTGTCTCCACCATCGACGTGCACCGAATAAATATCCTATCCACTCCAAGTTGTTCCGATCGCCAGAGTCTACGAATTTTCTCCCAAATAGTGGCATTCCCTACAAATACATGATGGGTCTTTCCGGGTTCCGAGGCATCTTTCAATGCACGGCAAATTTGGTCGTTCCTAACCCCTGGTGGCGACCAAATCGTCGCGATTTTACTTCTCCCATAACTGTCATATGCGATCTGCAGCCGCCCTGAGGTCTTGGATTTCCAAATGATCTGCCGTCTTTTGTCGTTCACGATCCCTTCTGTTACTTCCATTTCAACAGGTCTTTCGGCGGCGGAACCTTCCTCTTCAAGGGTTTCCTCACCTTCGCTATCTCCTCGCGTACCGAGGCTTCCATCCTCCCCGGGTGTCCATTCCCGGAGAAACTGTTGGATTTCCCCGGATGGTTCCCCTTCTTCCAATGCATTCACAGTAATGGCTCTGGACAGCCAGTCTGCCACTACGTTTTCTTTCCCGGGTTTATATATGATCTCCATATTGTACTGGGACAAAAACTCTTTCCACCTCGTGACCCGCGCCGAGGACTCCTTTAACTTTCCTACCCATTGTAGGGGTCTGTGGTCGGTGTGAACACGGAATTTTCTGCCGAAGACATATGGGCGGAAATGGTCTATAGCCCAGACGATACCTAGGAGCTCTCTCTCTAGAGCACTATACCGCGCTTCCGTTTCTGTGAGCCGTCGACTAGCGTACGCCACCGGGCGCTCCCCACCGTCTCTCTCCTGCGACAACACTGCCCCCAGTGCGTATTCGCTGGCATCAGTGGTGATTGTGAAGGGATGTTGGAAATCGGGAAATGCTAATATCGGTTCCTCTTGTAAGCTAGACATACATTTCCGGATGTTCTGCTCCATGATTGGGGTAATTACCACCCTCGCTCCCTTTCGCAGTAAATTATTAATAGGCACCAGGTATGCCGCCATGTCCGGCACAAATCTTCTGTAATAATTAAGCGTCCCCAGAAGTCGACGGATCCCCTTTACATCTGTGGGCACCACCATCCTTCTAATGGCCTCGACCTTCGTAGAGTCTGGCTTAACCCCCTCCTGTGAGATAGTGTGGCCCAAAAAATTGATTTTTTTTCTTCCCCAACAGAGACTTCTCCATGGACAATTTTAATCCGAATTCGCGGACTCTTTGAAATACACTTCTTAGGTGCTCAACGTGCTCAGCCTCCGTTCTGCTGAAAACTAACAGATCGTCCATGTAGACCTGGCATACCGCTTCGTCTATTCCCCTCAAAAATTCATCCATTAGGCGTTGAAAGGTAATCGGGGCGTTTTTCAGTCCAAATGGCATCCTGGTAAATTGATAATGCCCCCTCTCAAATGTAAAGGCCGTTTTGTCTTGGTCGTTCGCACTCATCTTGATCTGGTGATAGCCTGCCTTTAGATCTAGGGTACTAAATATTGTCGCCCCGTTCAATCTGTCTAATATGTCCTCAAATCGGGGAATAGGATACTTCTCATCCGTCGTGTTCTCGTTTAACTTCCGATAATCGATAACTACCCTGTATTTCTCCGTCTCGTCCCCAGGTCTATTTTTCTTCCTCACTGCCCATAGAGGACTGTTATATGGCGAAGTGCTATCAATTATAATCCCTTGCCGTTTGAGACTCTCTAGCTCCTCTCTAATATGCCTACGTAGTGCCTGCGGATATCGTCTCTCTTTCACGTATGTGACGCGTTCTTTCTTTAACTGGATCTCGTGGACCGTCTTCCCAGTCGCTCCTAGCGTGTCTCCCTCTACGTAAAAAATATCCTCAAACTCCCTCTGTAGGCCTTCCCTCCAGCCCTCTATTTTATTAACCGCCCCTATCCGCGCTCTTCCGTCCCATATAGTCCCTTGACATTTATATTCCACTTTGCCCAACTTAATGTTCCATTTTTCCCCGATATTCTCCACACGCGCACCTACCTTCCCCAACATGTCGCACCCAACTATCACCTGGTACTCCCGCGGCATGTTTCCTACGATATGTATCTTTAGATCTCCCCCTTTCTTCGCCCACCTATTTAGCCCTATGACTAACTCTCCCACTACCTCGCAAGGGCCTCCCAGGGTGATTAAACTACAATTACATACCTGAATCTGGAGTGCCCTCTCTCCACCATACAGCCTCTCCAGCGCTCCGCGGGACATGATGGTGTTGGTGCTTCCCGTGTCCACCAGACACATCTCTCCTCCTTTGACCCTAATTATTGGCAACGCACACATCCTCTCCCGAATTGCATTACATCTCAGGATGCGGTCGCCTCTCTGCCGACACGCTCCTCAGGCTTCATCACGTTGCTCCCATCTACGTGACTCGACCTTCTGCCCTGTCTGTCTCCTGTTTCTGCTGCGCCTCGCTTCTTCTCCTTCAGTTCCCGAAGTCCCTGATGACTCATCTTCTGATGATCCACTCTCCCCATGTGTCATGCTCCGTCTCTCTCTTACTTCTTGAGTGTTTACCTCCATTGGTTCTGGTCGTTGGTATTCTCTCCTCCGGAAGATATACGGGCAATGCCTCGCGATGTGTCCTTCCTCGCCACACTCAAAACATTTTGTTCGAGGACACTGTGCCACTAAATGTCCTGCCTTCCTACATCCGTGGCATTTTCTTTCTTCCCTGGGCGGGGCATACCTCGGTCTCGTTCCTCTAAATCTTCTTTCTCCTGTCGTTCCCTTGTCTCTGCCAATAACGGACGTTTCTGGTCTCCTCCAGGTTGGTTTCAGGGTCCGGGTTCTTTTGTATGCAACTCGGCTCCACTCATTGTCGACGTCTTGCACCCTCACTTCTTCCTCCTTGGCACTAGTGTCGATCATTGATTGTGCACACTCCGAGAACGAGCGCTCATCAGAGAATCCTTCCTTTCTTCCTGTCTCCTTGGCCAGTTGCACTTTTAGAATTGTGGATAAGAATCCCATTCTACCCTCCACCTCTTCTACGCTAATCGACTCTCTCATCTTCTCCGTTATCTTATTGAAACGGACTACTAACCCCGCAGCATATTGCCCGTTACTTTGTCTTGGGGACTTTGTCTCCCTAAACATTTGGAATATGTCCTCCTCGGGAGTCCATCGTCCTCCTCCGTACGCCTTCTTCAATCTCATCTTAATTAATTCCCACGGGGTTTCTTCATCTGCCTGAATTTGATTCAGTATACTTCTCTTGACCCGACATATCAGGTCCGCCTTCAACGATTCCGCGTCTCTGGGATCTATTAAATTTTCTTCTGCTTTAGCTCCAATTAAAGCTGTGAGACGGTCTCCTCCTTTTAGGAAATGGTTCAGCTCACCCAGTTCCCCAGTGAATCTCTCCAGCTCCGCAACAGCCTTCCTCAGATCCTGGGTATTCATCGCTTTTACCCTCATCAGCGCGAGCGCCGTGGCATGAACTTCTGGCATAGTTCCCACTCTTCTAATATCTGCTCCCTCTACGAGATTCAAGACGGGCTGTCTCAAAATTCCTCCTTCAGTCATCTTCTCTCTTTCGCGTATAGAAGAAAAAAAAACAAAAAAAAATTACGCTCGCACTCGATAACTCTCTTTCTCCACGGTTCCCGGGTTTCGGCACCAGTTAATGTTTATTGAATTACAAGCTAAGAAAGGTTGGTAATAAGAACACGTAGAACGTTATAACAAGACTGCTTTATTTAGACCAAGATACCTCTATCTATAGGTATTACCTGTAAACATATACAGATAACATATGTTTGGGGATTAAGGCTGGGCACTAGCGGCGCCTGGACTTAACTTATATATATATATATAACTTAACGTACGACTCGAGATATACGATAAAAAGGGTTGGGTAGTTGTATCAAGAAGCAAGGCTAGAACTTAACTGAACTTTATTGACATTTCTCCTCTATATATACAATCTGAGTGAGGCTTAGCCCCACTATCTCTTACTGTTTACACTAATGTTATGGATAAACCTGTCTGACTTGTTAACTCCTCCCCTCCAGTTCCTTCTTTGGAGGAACTTTTGTTTTGGAGTTGTACAACACAATTCTCTGTCATGACAAAAATACATAAGAAAACAATTCTCTGTCATAACAAAAATACATAAGAAACAATTCTCTGTCCTAACAAAAATACATAAGAAACAAAATAGTATTAATCATATATAATAATAACCTATAGTAACAAAATATCTACACAAATCATGAATTCCAGATTCTTCGTCTGGGTTCACATATACATATAACCAATTCTCTGGCTCTAGGAATAATACATATTATATAACCAAAAATCGTATTGCTTGTATAAGAGTAATTTATCATACAACGTATCTACATAGGGTATGAGTTGGAGCGGGTCGGAGTGTCCGCCCGAGCGCCGCCGCCCGGCCAGTGCGACCCTTGTGGCTGGGGTACTCTCAGTTCCTCCCGATGGACCGTGCGATTCCGGAAGGGGAAGTTCGCGTCTCTGATCGTGTATAGGTTATGCTCCCTTATTGCGGTGACCCTGTATGGTCCCTCGTAGCGGTCGGCCGTCTTGGTTTTCGCGGTTCGCAATCTTCTATACACGACGGTTCCCAGCGGCAATGTCCTCCCCCCCTGTATTATTCCTGGCCTTTCATTGGCCCGGTCAACACGCGTCTGTTTTTCCTTGATAATTTTCTCCCGGACCCGGTCCCAAAGAGCTTTCCGCTCTTTCCGCGTTGTCGCTACATACTCGTGCAGCTCCGCGCTCTGAGCCGTTATGAGGTCCCCCCTATCGCGCCTACTTTGTCCAAATACGAGCTCCACGGGTGAGAACCCCGTTGCCGCGTGAAGCGTATGATTATACGCGATTACGGCTCTCGGCATGGCCTCTAACGGTTCCATCCCCCGCCCGAGACGGAGCAGTCTTAAATGTTCCCCCAGGGTATTGTGGAGCCGCTCCACCGCCCCCCGTCCCTTGATATGGTGGGGTGTGTTCCTGTGCCACATTATTCCCAACTCCTGTGCCCGTTCACGTATGAAGCCGTTCTCAAATTCTCGGCCGCAATCCGCTGTGACCCGCTCTGGTACCCCGTAGATCGCGCACCAATTTAACACCCCTTCCCACACTGCCTCGGGCGTTTTTGCTTCGATGGGATAGGCCATGGCTAGCTTGCTGAATGTGTCTATCGCTGTAAGCCACGACTGACCCGCATTCGAATAAACATCTAGCTGTACGCTCCTAAGCGGCTCTATCGGCGTCTCGGTTATGACTTGCGGCGTCACTGGGGGGTGTCTCTCGTACTTGCTCCTCTGGCATATCTCGCAGCTGCCTATGCATTCGCGCACCGTCTTTCCGATCCCTCGCCAAAAATACATTTTCCTTATTGCGCGGTCAGTCTCCTCTATCCCCCTGTGGTTCGTCTTCCCCGTGTGGTGGTCTGTAACTATCCGTCTCTGAGTTTGTTCGTCGGTAATGGTTTCCACCTGTCTTAGGCATCTTGTCAAGTCGTATTCTATTCCTATCCTCTCCTGTCTCCATAACCCCTTCACCTTTTCTGCGAGCAGTCGGTTCCCTACGAATATGTGATACGCCCTTCCCCGCTCCGCAAATCCCTGTATAATCCGTACCAGGTCTTCTTCTGTTATAGTTGAGTGCGTCCTTACTGTCAGTGTGGTCAGTCCTGCGTACGTCGTAGTCCGTGTTTCCACCCCCATTGCCTGTCTTGACTTTATTATTATTTGCCACTTCTTATTGTTTATTATCTCATCAATTTCCCTCAGTTCCCTTGGCCGTTCCGTCGGCGATACTTCCGCCCTGGCTTCCCTCTCAACTAACGGTAATTCCGGTCCCCCTTCCGCCCACTCCCGGAGGTACCTTACCGCGAACGGCTCGGTCGGTGGGGTCCTTTCTTCTTCCGCGCTCTGTTGGACTACCGGTATTTCGGGGCCGTTCTCCGCCCACTCGCGTAGGTAGCGTAACGCGAATGGTTCTTCCTGCGGCGGATCGTCCTCCATGGCGTTAACGACTAAATCCCTCGACAGCCAATCCGCCACCGCGTTCTCGCTCCCTTTTTTGTGGGCCACCCGAAATGTATACGGCGCCAGACGCTCCTTCCAACGGGCCACCCTCGCGGAGGATTCCTTCAGCGTTCCGACATAGACCAACGGCTTATGGTCTGTGAACAACTCGAACCGTCGTCCTATCCTGCGCGTTGTACTATCCTTCCCCTCGGCATTTGTTTCAGCAGAACCATTTGTATCCCGTCGTGCCCTGGTGCTCGGTTTCCCTGACTCGGGCGAAGAAACGCCTTGAACTGCTTCGGAGATATGGTATACATGTGGTTCTTTTCCGTTTATAGCAGAGGAGGTGGGTGGTAGTCGCCTGTCCTAGCCGTAATATCCCTAGCGGAGTGATCGGCCAATTTCGTTGTCTGTTTCTCCACTGTAAGAAGTGTCACTTTCGTGAAGGCGGGCAGAAGCTGTCTTACTTTTTGTAGTCTTCAACAGCTCACAGAACTTTCTGTGATCGCCGCGCGTGCTGCAAAGTAGCTCATACCACTTTGCTGTTTTCCAAATTCGCAAGCTTCGGATTTTTGCTGTGAGAGAATTCACAACTACCTTGGATTGACGGTCTCTGGTCCTGTACCATTTGATCTTCCAAAGCAATAAGTTTCAGATTGTGGTATGGAGGTGGTTGCAGGGCCAGTGGCATGGGGCTGTACTTCGGAATATCAGTGTCAGAGACGATCACTTCAGTTATGAAGGACAGTTTATGATCTTCTTTTGTGCGGACAACTGGCACTGTATGCAGGCTATGGTAAATTTGTGACCTATACATCTCCCAGTCGGCACTGGTAATTTTCTCATTTCAGAAGGGAAAGAAATCACTGCCTACTTCATACACTGTAGGAACGCAGAAAAACGCTCCAGCAAACAGCTGTATATCAGGGCATAAAAATGGACCGACACTTTCGTTTTAGTGGCCATCTTGCGAGGAAGTTAAAACAAACACGTACGAAGTCTTACCGGCTCACACGTTTGCTGACTTTCCCCAATGTATTTCTGCGCCTCAAGCTTATGATTTCAAGTTTATGAGCGTATGCTTGAGCATGCCTGCTTTGCTGTACGGTGTACGGCTTTTTGCCGACTGAAGCGACTCCAACAATTTCAAAACGGATACACATGAAAGCCGCGGTGGATGAATTCATTCGCTGTAGATACATAAAATTCTTTGATTCGCTGCAATACTTGACCCCGTGTTTATCACGATTTCCCGTGTCCCGTTTCCCCATCGATATTCAGAAGGCAGTCGATAAAGGAGTGCTCTAGTTTTAATTTGCGGTGGTATGTCCTGAGGCGGTGGCTTCTTCTCTCCCGAGGCTCGGTCTTGGGAGCTCTCGAGCAAGGGGGTGCCGAGCACCTCGAATTAATTCCATAGTAACCTATCCAACCACCCTGATCCCCTAGAACAGTCATTACACTGCACCACTCATCACTATAATCCTCCACGGAGACTGAAGTGGCAGTGGTAGTCATGGCAATGGCAAGGTCCTCCAATCATGTCCTGAGCGTCTGTGGTTCTCGCGCTCTTGGTCAGCCTCCACTGGCTTGTATCCGGTGACGCGGCTTACGGAGGAGCGTTGGGGACTTCCCAAGACGCTGCTTACTCTTCCGCATTCGATGGAGTGGTAACTATGTGGATTCGGGAGGTCTCTGGGCTGTTTTTAAATACTGTATGAATGAGCGAGTGAATGAAAATTGTAAATATGGTATGAATGAGAACATTTATTACAATTACTTATTGCCCAATAAGGTATATTGTAATTTTATCACAACAAAGAAGTTTTAGTATTGAGAGATTTTGATAAATTATTACTAACTTATAAATAACTAACTATTCTTAATTTATAAACTTAACTTATAAATCTACTTACTAACTTAAAAATTATACCATGATGACAGGACTAGATAATAACTATCTACATATCAAAGCTCTGGTTTGAAAGAATCACTAATAAATGAGGAAGAAAAATAGAAAATTTTATTGTACTATATTTTAAATGTATAACTACAACTTATACATTTAAAATATAAAGCAAGTCTTATCAACAATGGACGAATCAAAATAATGAAGCAGCATAGACGTCACACTACCTCACATCTAACTAAAAAACATTACAGGCTGGATGCTTATTTTCGCAAAAAACTTTCAGATCATCATTCATTAACATCTAAAACTAATGTCAAATATAACATGAATAATACCAACTGGGAAAAATTCGCTACTATTCCTGGCTAATGTAACTCAGCATCAACACCATTGACATATTACTAGCAAATTATATTACAAAATAAGTGTTAATGAAGCAGTCAACGTATTCATCAAAGTTGTTATAAAATGCTGTAATAAAACATTTACCATGTATAACTCAAACAAGAATAATAAGCACAAACAAAACACATTGTGTCAGTTTGAATTTTTGTAAATTGCATTCTTAATATAATCATTCATTAATGTTCGTTACAACATTATTGTATTATGTACTTTTATTTTTATATAAACAATAAAAATATATATATATATATATATATAGACAAATAAGCTATCAAAACACTAATGTTGGTGAACCATTGATCTAGGCAAGATGGAAACTTTCTCTCAGTCCTTGGGGGATTTAGAGTGGCATACAAAGTTTTAGTTATCGTCCGTATGGACTATTTAGTTCAAGGTAAAATACTTTCTAAAACGTTCTTTTAAACCATAATATTTATTCGAATCGTACAAGCAGTTCCAGACATTTATTACTGCATCGAAGATCATAAATTTGAACAGGAAGAAATTACTAATAGTTCAAGCTTATTTGCGGCGCTTTATTAGACCAAGGAGAAAAAAATAATTTAAAAATTATTAAGTACTCATAGCCAAGAAGGTATGGGCGTAAATCATTTTAAAAAAATCTATATTTTAATTTCAACTTTTAAGTTTAACACATAACATACAGACAACTAAGCACACAATGGTATCATTATACATATAAAAATATGTGTTGGATGTCATAACTTCTGAAAGCTTTGAAATACGCTGTTCTTTTTTCTTTCTAACATTAAAATGGAATATGGAATTATAATAATTTAATCAATAGCATGCAAAAAACAACGTCGAATAAAGGTTTTCCATAAAATTTCTTGGATTTACAATTTTTTCATCAAATTTTTTTTTTCAAAACCAGAAAACTTTATTATTAATAGTATTATAGGCACCAAAATTTGTTCTGATATTTTTGAGCCCCCTTTGACATGTCGAGTGAGTCCCTTTTGACATTAACAACACAAAAAATGTAACCATACCCATATAGCCTGATCCATACAAACAGTGTTATTAACTAATTTATTACTATGTTCTATGATTTTGAGTAGAGTGAATGTTCAAACTGTTAATACAAAAGTCACATTTTAATCATGATCGCAACTTTAAATCAACGTGTAACGTTTTTTGGGACATGGTAGTTCCAATTTGATAGTGCAGTGATAAAATGAACCTCTTGAAACTAATGGGATGTCATTAATTAATGATACAGTAATAGGAATACATCCTATTATATTGAGTAGGGTATCAAATTATAGTTGTCAGCTGCATGAATTGTACTGTAATTACAAAAAGTGATTAAAAATGTAACTAAAATTTTTTTTATCAATCATTTCACAATCCCAATTTCATATAGAATGATATTTTGCATGGAAGTATTACTTTATGCCCCAAAAATGTCAAAAATAAAAGCAACCTTATAAAAAATAATGAAGGTTAAATCATTAATCAATTAATTATAATTAAAAAAATTATGTTTCCGTATCGTCGATTTTGTTGTGATATAAATCCTCCCCAATACCCAATTGGATGCTCTGCCAACTGAGCTGGTCCTGCACGAGTGCGGAGCTTTTCAATATGAATTATTTTTTGTTAAACTTTTACAATGCCTTTCAATTCCCCTTCATACTGAGTGATGATATTTTTCTTGATAGTAAAACGTGATCCCCCAAAGATGCTAAAAAACAAATCAACCTTAGGAAAAATAATGATTAATCAAATACTTGTTATTAAAAATTTAATATTTTCTTATCTTATTATGTTGGGCTTAAGTGGACTATTATTACAAAATAAGTCGATGAAATGGTTTTCGTGGCCATAACAAAACCCTTATTTCTGTGTCACATAGTGCGACTTGTTTTTTTATTTTCACCCTCTAAATTTTGTTTGCATCAATTATGAAGTAAATTGTATCTATTTAAATAAAGGATGTAGAAAGAAACATCGTGCCCCTTACCGGATTATCTGAGTTTATTAAAAACTTATTTAATTATTGTAAAAATACTAGATAGTATTATCGTTCAAAACACTTGATTTTGATTGCTAAACTCTCAGAAAATCTATATCAATAAATAAATATATTCAAATTTGGTCTGCACAGTCAGCGATAGTTTGGCCGTGACTGGCGAGGGCTATTTGAATGACAGTATCTCGGCGGTCGGCAGATTGAATTGGGACATAGTTGCAAAAAAGCTGGCTCTCTATATGGTGGAGCTCTCATTCGAAATTTCCACTAAACACAAATTATTGACGAAATAGGCCAAACCACAGGAGGTAGCGATGCAGAATATGACACAAGAAAACCATTGACTGGAATCGCAGTAGAGGCAGCTCGAGGCGAGGGAGAACTGGGGCGAACAGGTCCTTAGAGAAAAGGGGAATCTCAGTGGAGACTGGAGAGACTCCAGTGTCTCCAACCTGAAGACATCGATGTGGTGAAAAGAAAAGTCAGTGAGGTGTTGACCTATGCCCCCCTACTATAATTGCACCTTGTCCGCCAATTTGTATAGGACGCGCTGATCCACCTCCATAAGACAAAGTTGAACTTCCCAACCTAATACCTCAACTTTGAGGACAGTCACACTTGGGCGTGGGCATGTCTCCGAGGTGTACTGAAAAGCCGAGGCAGAAGAAGCTCAAAAAAGTTAGTTTCATTTGAAATCGGTAGTTACTTACTTATACTTAAAGCAGCGCACTCCCATATGTCGCGTCACTTGTATCCAAAATATAGTTGCAACATCACGTGACCAATTTTTTCGCACTCAGAAGGCCTTACAATATCCTTTTTTTGATACGACGAAACCTTCCACATGTACCTCTGTTCTCTCTTGCTTCCCTTATCCCAATCATGAAAAATTATTCTCATAATTTGTCGAGTTGATAGACAATTCCTCCTAGCCAACCGAATTCTAATTAAATTTTGACTACACTATTGAAGTATCAAAATACTGGCTTAAACCTTACATCTACTTCGGCTGTCTTCATACCAATTACACTCCGTCACGATCGGGGTTACGGTATTTATGCTACTAGGGTTTGCCCCTCTCATATCGTCACCTCTTTTAAATCCCACATTAAAGAAGTTTTTGGAATCATCTCTCTTCGACTTCGTTCCATATTTCAATCATATAATTCTGGCTGGTGATATTAACTCCAACCTCCATCAACCCTCAGTGAATAAAAAACCCTTTAAACTTCTGCTAAGGTTCTGAGGTAGGTGCTAGAAGTAACAGGAATTTCAGCAGTATTTAGATAATAAAACATAGGTTCCAGGACGCTCCCTTCTGGAACTCCGGTTTGAATGGGGTAATAATTGGAAGAACAGGTTAGTTAGGCAGTTGGTTGAAAGGGTTTGCGGAAAGGATGTTTTAATGAAAATCAATTCGGTCAGACCATACTCGGTTGAAAGTCTAGTAAAGATACAATAGTGTTTGCTTTCAAGTGCAGAGGCTATATGATCAACAACACGGAGACCTTGTTGAGTAGTGGAGTGTCTTCAGTGGAAGCCAAATAGATGGGCGAGGAGGATGTTTTTGGAGTAGAATTCTCTTGAAAACTTTTGAGAGGATCGGAAGTAGGCTGATTGGGTAGTAATATGAGGGATCATTAAGCGACTTAATTGGTTTCTGAAAAAGGGCAGTGTTTGGAATATTTCCAAAGAAGTGGTAAGTGTTGTGGTAAGTGCCTTTGTGTTTGTGGGTGACTTGCCGTTGTTGGTGTCTACCTCCTTGTTGTCGTCTAACGGGGAAAACTTTAGGGCCTTCCTCTCATCTTTGTTCAGACGTGGATGGAGCTGCAGGGGCCAGAGGGTGCTTCACCATCTCCAGGAGGGCAAGGCAGGATGAACAGCAGTGATAGTGAGGATGGGGGTGTCCTCACTAAGAAGGAATTGTAGTAGCAAGATGGAGTGGACGTGGTTTACGAGTCAACCGTCTCTACACAGATCCCGTGGTAGGGGTTTAAAAATATAAAGGTTAGGATTAGATGTATAACTACAGGTGAAGTGCTGTGAAAATAATTTGATGTTAAAGTTGGTTTATGAATTGGAACTTTCACCCATCTAGATAGATGGTGACAGCATGATTTACTGTTATTGTATGATAACATTGTTTACAGACCATATTCCTGACAGTTATGACACTGCACTTTGTCACACCTGAGGTGTGGTTCATAATAGGATAGTAGGAATAGTGGAAATTTCAGATGGGCTTCTTGGTATTTGCCCTCCCTGCAGAAATTGATTATCTGCCAATCATTGAACCCTAGTGCTGCTAGTTCTGCTTGTATTATGTTGGTGTTCTAGGGTGGAAATTTCTAATAACTATTTCTACTGGTCTATTTTCTTCAAGTTGATAAGCGTAGAATTCAACTTTGTGCTGAATATATTTGGCAATAGGTCGATATGTGTCTGCAGTATCATGCGTGATTCTCGTATCTCTGGTCCTATTGAGTCATGTACATGCCAGTGCCCACTTTTGTATTTTATTAATCGCACATTAATGTGAAATCAATGATATTTTTGACAAATCTCGTAGGGGTCTTTGGTGTTTTGGGAGCAGCATATATAATTCGAGCTTAGCATGGGTTCTTTTGTTCTTATTTATTACAATATGGTTGAATCTAATAGTAGACTGAGAATGAAGAAATAACAAAAAATAAAGTGATGAGAAAGTAGAGAAGAGATGAAAAGAATAAATAACAGATAATAAGCAGTTAATATTGAGTAATTGCACTTTTGGCTACAGAAGCCTCGAAAACACGCCAGGAAATCTTCTCTATTGTATCTTTGCCTGGAGGCGGCTTTTACTCTCTGTAACTGTATACTGTAGTAAACATCAATAACATGTAAATTAGGTTATGGCAAAGGTTTATTATGACAATTGAGTTAACTAATACAACAGCAACTGCCAGGGTAATTTTTTTTAAAGATAGTTCGTCTTAATTACGGTAGTAAGCAGCAATTAATAAAGGAACGATAATAACGTTACAAACTATAATATAGCGCATGCGTGCCCCCATCATGTTTCCTATGATATTAATTTAACTTAAAAGATGATTGTAAACAACATTTTTATTTTCACCTCCAGGAATTGAACATGAAACAACATGTGCTAGCGGTGTCTCATCTCCACTTTACTTTTTTTGAAGATTGTGAGTCATACATGTATAACGCCATAAAAAGCAGCAGAGAAGAACTCCTCCTCAATAGAGAGAGGGGTAATACAGTGTTGCCTACAGTTAATTAATTTATATAAACAAACAAGTAGAATTTAATATTAATTAATAGCCTCTCGCAATACTACAGATTCTACAAATAAAATATTAAGTTCAAACAATTACTAGGTGCAATTTTTTCACAAAAATTAACAAGCTAAGTCCTTAGTGATTACATAACCTAACTGTCCATAAGGTTCTATATAAATTATTTATATCTTAACCTTGGATATTAAGTCCTTAACGAGACGAAACCTAGGATAAAAATGTTTAGCTCTCTTAGTCTACATAGTGTTAGCAATCTTAACAGTCCCCTGATTATCATCAAACACAGTAATATAATTTCTAAAAACAGTTCAAGCAACAAACTTTCTAGAAAAATCGATTCCTATAGGCTGGAAGCAAGATAAGGTAATATTCAGCTTTTTCGACGCAAAAATATAGATCAGGACGAGTGCATAACATCAGATACATTAAACTTCCTACAAATTCTTTATAAGGGACTTTAAATTTTGAAGGTTCTTCATGAAACTGGCCTAGGATTATAAAAAACTAAAAATAAAATACCAAAATTTTTTTATTACCCGGTCATTTTGCCTAATGTAAGGAATATGATTCAGTCTGAAGTTTGCCAAAGGTTCTAAAGGAGCAAAATTAAAGAGCCCCTGTGTCCGCATGAAAACCCTAATATTCCATTTTACAAGATTGCACAAAATAATAAACAATATTTTCTTGTTGTTCTTGACTACTACTCAAGATGGGTCCAGGTTTTAAAAAGTGAAGATAGTCTGTCAGTAATAAAAGTGATTCAATATATTGATTATAATCCGTTTCTGTTGATAAATTGTAATATTTGATTTTATACTAATATTGTTGTAATAGGTTCCTTGATTATATTTCTTGAAGAGAAGGATGTTTAGTTATGTTGTCATGGTAGCATTAAGTTAACATTGCCATTCGGGGTGCTCTTGTTTGTTTTGGCTAAAAAGTGATAAAATATATTGATGATATAACAACAACTTTATTATGATAAAATTACAATCTGCCTCATTGGACAATAAGAAATTGTGATAAATGTTTTCAATCATACCATATTTACAGCCCAGAGACTTCTCAAATCCACATGGTTGTCACCTCCCTCACATGCGAAAGAGAAAGCGGAGTCTTGGGAAGTCACCCACGCTCCTCCGTCAGCCACGTCACCGGATACGAACCAGCGAAGGCTAACCAAGAGCGCGAGAGCCACATACGCTCAGGGCATGATTGGAGACCTGGCCATTGCCAGGACTCCCACTGTTAAACATATATTAATAACGAGAACTGTAATTATTATTATTACGAATATAAAACAGAATAAATGTAGGCAATTTATTGATTAAGTAAGTAGCTGTCAGAATTGACTCAGCCCACATTTCCTTTTGAAAATCGATGTCGGATAGAAGACATCTCACATTCTCCAATAAGCTTCAATTCATGCTTTCTGCTTTACCATTTTGTGAAGGATTCCTAAGCATAGATTAGCTTATCCTGGTACCACCTGAATCACAAAAATGTGCAAAATCAATAGGCACATATTCTCCACCTCTATCACAACGTTTTCTATAGTCCAAATTCAACTTTGTCGTAGCTTTGAATGTTTTAATTTTTGAAAAACTTCAGACTCATTGCTGAGTAAATAACTAATATTTCTGTAATGATAAATAAATGTGACAAAGTAATTATAGGCATCATATGTTTGGGGATATATTTTTCCACATACATCCGACGGCACAATTTGGAGAACTCTGGAGGCCTTGCTTTCTTCTGAGTTGTAATTATAGGGGAGCTTGACCTTTAATGCTTATGTCACACACAGTAACTTGATATTTAGAACTAATTCTGCGGTGCATCAATTCATGGTTCAAAGTTTAAAACACTGGCATTTTCCAATAACAATTTTAACTTAATAACATATAAACGTCCGAATACATGGACCTTTCAAAATTTTATCACCGTAAATAATTTTAGCGCTAGTTTATTCAAGCATAATTTTATAAACTTTTTCCGAACCGATAAATCAAACGATGGATTATTGCTAACAAAGAAATTGATATTGGCTGTGTCGCCGACGTCAGACAAGCTGGAGATATTACCCTTATTAACTGTTTTAATAATTTAACCTGCCTTAGCTACACTAATGTCCATGTCTAAATTACTCAAGTGTATCGTCTTCGCAACTTAAACTCAACCAGTGATAGTTTTAAAGAAATGATATTTTGCATGGTAGTTTCGATTGATGCCCTGATGATGCTAAATTGAATCCCGCCGAAATAATAATTAATAGTGTTAATAAATGAAAAAAACACTTTATTTTGGGGCATTGCTCACATGGCCCTCAAACTTCTTAAAACAACTCCGTATAAGACGATTCACTGTCAGTAGCAAAAACAATATCTGTCAGCTGTTCATTATACCGGGACGTTCCTATGTTCCTATCCAGAGAAGTAAGCAAAGAACAATCTTTATCTGCAACATATTTGTTCATATGCATTAACTTAGGTCAATATTTTTCGTGTGTCCATTTGCCTTGCAATAATAACATATAAAAGTGTTCTTTGATCTTGGACAGGAATAATTACCTCCTAGGAGTTCCTACAGGATAAGGCAAATTGCATTCAGGGACTGAGTTCCGTCTTTCTTCAAGATTCTCTCTTCTTGACCTAACTAAGATAGTCTAAGGTTCAGATTTGTTACTACTACACAAAATATCAATTTTGTGGAATTTTGGCGGCATTGCCCCACTGATCTTAAACATCTTCATTTTCAATTTTACCACCAGCCGCCCTTAAACCCACTGCAATAGGCTCAATTTCTTGAAGAAATTCCTGAAGAGATTTTTTAAATTTATATTATGTCTTTCTTCATGCTTTTTGAGCCACCGTTTTTGAAAGAGTGTCTATAATTTCTTTTGGCATTGTTTTATACTTAATAAAAATCAGTATTATCGCACATACCTCCAATTAAAATATATCTGGCCTTCATATCAACAGCTTTAAAAGTTTTCAGCTCATTAATCATCTGTGGGACGATCCTTATAATAAGAATATAAAGGACTTCATTTGGTTCTAAAACCATTTTAATTCGGAAGTACTAGCTAGAAAACTTTTGCCCATTGAAAGGTTTAACGCCAAATATACCGAATGATAAAACAAACTTTAGAACTTGCCGAAGCCATAATTACACCCGACAGCAAACTAATGTGTAACAAGGAGAATACCTGTGCACTTTAATCCACTATTGACACATTCACTGAATTTAACTGATAACTTATTAAATAATCCATTTGCTGGACCCATAACCTGTTAAAGCGGGTTGAATAAATAGGAAACACGTGAATACCCGAAATATAACTAGCTATATTTTATCCCATTGATATCGTGAAGACATTGGTAATGTAGCCATCCTTATAAAACATGGTGGCTGATGGTTTTTTTTTTACTATAATTGCTAAAAGTCATTAGCATCGTGTTCGCAACTTAAACTCGACCAGTGATATTTAAAAAAAATATATATTTTGCATGTTAGTTTCGATTGATGCCCTGATGATGCTAAATTAAATCCAGCCGAACACGAAAACGAATTAAGGGTCATTATAAAATTAATCAGTTGTAAAAAGACACACATCATATTGAGCATGGTACCAAATTAAAGATCTCAATTAATAGTATGTAATCTTATGTGTGGATAGAGTTAACTATAATAATTACAAGTATTTTTAATGTTTTTGCGACCACAATATAGAGGGATTATATTTTGTACGCAAATGTCACTTCATCCTCCAGAGATGCTAAAAATAAAAGCAACCCTATGAAAAGTAATGGAGGATAAATTATTTGAAATTAAAAGTTAAATATTTTCCTAACATATTATGTAGGGTGTCAAAGTAAAGGTCTCAAAATCTTTTGGGCTCAAAAAAATTTTGGGGCATTGCTTACTTGGCCCTTAATTCCTTTTCATGAGGCTGTATTTAGTTTAGCATCATCAGGGCATCAATCGAAACCACCATGCAGAATATCATTTTTTCTAATATATATCACTGGTTGAGTTTAAGTTGCCAACGACTTTCTGCAATTGCTTGAATTAGTTTTATTGATATTTCTTTAACCGAATGTGTTTTTCTTAGTGAGCAATGCCCCAAAATAAAGTGTTTTTTTCATTCTTTAACACTATTAATCAGTATTTTGAGGTCTTTACTTTGACACCCTCCATAATATGGTTGGAAAATATTTAATTTGTAATTACAAATAATTGATCCTCCATTATATACATATTATTTATAAGGCTGATTTTATTTTTAGCATCTCTGGAGGATGAAGTAACATTTTCGTACAAAATATCATCCCTCTATATTGTGGTCGCAAAAACATTAAAAATACTTGTAATTATTATAGTTAACTTTTCCCCAAATAAGATTACATATTATTAATTAGAAAATTTAGATCGTTAATTTGGTACCATACTCAATATGATGTGTGTATTTTTACTACTGATTAATTTGATAATGCCCCTTAATTCGTTTTCGTGTTCGGCTGAACTTAATTTAGCATCATCAGGGCATCAATCGAAACTACTATGCAAAATATCATTTCTTCAAAAATATCACTGGTTGAGTTTAATTTGCGAACACGATGCAAATGACTTTAAATTTCTCAGCTTGAATTGAGGACAAATAGGTATTGATGAACAGAAACATCTGTAAATATCTGATCCCTAAGAATTGGTCTGTGGGGGGGGGGTACCTAGGGTGATACTGTTGGGCTATTTACTGGTTGAGGTGTTATTAGCCAGCGGAGCCCATGGCTGGAGGAGGCTGGAGGGCGGAGGTGGCGACCTTGACTGGAGCGAATGGCGGCGAAAGAAGAAAGTTACAAACTCGCCTTGGACCCACTCACATCTGACCTTAAAGCCACGCCATCTTATGTAAGCTTCTTAGCATACTCATCTCTTTATCAGTTCTTTTTATGTAGCAGACTCTGATTGCTAGTTACCACCATTACCCCAAAAACTTATGGTTACATGATTTAATCGGGGGATTCCTTTCATGAGACGTTTTATTCTCAAATACCCTTAAAAATAAATTTAATTCCTATGTCCAAGGAAGAGCCTGCCTTTCTGCCTTATTTAGTGGCCAAAATATGGTCGGAATAGTGTTTTGACTTCATCAAATGTGAAGAGATTAATTGAAAAAATTAGGGAGACTGGATCAGTTGGAGACACTTAACACACTGGTCGTCCAAAAACAGGCCGTTCAAATGTCAATATCGAAGCAGTGTTGTTGAAAATCCAGGAACATCAATTCGGTGTCGTAGACAAGAATTGCAAATTTCAAGAAGCTCTCTTACATATTCAGTTAACACAACAATTGAAGCCTAGTGACCATACACAGCAAAGAGAGTTCGTTGAATGGATTATTGAGCATCAACAAGTGGATGCTGATTTTTCGAGCAAAATTATCCTAAGATATGAAGCACATTTTCATTTTTATGGCTTTGTTAATCGAAAAAATTGTCGCATTTGGGGTTCGGAGAACCCACATGTGATTGTCGAAAAACAAATACATCCACAACGTGTCACTGTTTGGTGTGGATTTTGGGTTGGAGGCATCATTGGATCATACTTTTTTGAAAATGAGGCTGGCCAAGCAGTGACTGTTACTGGGGCTCAATACCGCGACATGATAACACAGTTCTTTGTGCCGAAATTGGATGATATTGATGTGGCCAATATGTGGTTTCAACAAGATTATGCCACATGCCAAACAGCCCATGAAATAATTCAAATACTGTATTTCCAGGTCGTGTACTCTCTCGTTTCGGTGATCAGAATTGGCCCCCTGGATCGTGTGATTCAGCACCTTTAGATTTCTTTTTATGGGGTTATTTGAAGTCAAAGGTGTATGTCAACAAGCCCACATCCACCATTGCATTAAAAGAGGAAATTCAACGCTGTATCAACGAAATTCAACCACATTTATGCCAAATGGTCATGGAAAATTTCGACTGAAGAGTGCGTATGTGCCAGCAAAGTCGTGGAGGCCATTTGCCAGATGTGTTATTCAATATATAACCCTATGCTATTTACTTTATAATTCAATAAAAAATTAACAACAAAAATACTAAAGACTGTGTTTTCTATTTAAATCAAATCTTGCGTTAATTCTGGGACACCCTTTAAAAGGTAAGGACTCGAAGCAGTAAAACACGACGTAAGCTGGAAGGGAGGCATGGTGCAAAACTGGAGTTGAGTTGGTTGAGAGAAAGGAGTGGGTGATGAGTAACCACCACGCCTTTGAAATAACTTCCTGAGAAGGAGGGTATAGTAGCAGCAATTATTTTTAAGGGATATTTACGTCTATTGGTAACACGAAAAGGTGCGTCTACTAATCATCTATCATGTACTAGGAACTCCGGACTGGAAATATTATATACGCCTGATTTTCGACGATATAATGTAGTATTGAAGTATCTCTCGATATAGTTCCTTACTCAAGTTACGTAGTTTAACGTACGTAGTCATACAAAATGACCGCTTTTCTTGCTAGTTTAACACATTTTTTTTTTAATTTTCAAAGTACATACCGTTCTGTTCTATGGTTTGTTGCCAACTCGAGGCACCTTCATCAGGAAAAACCTTCATTTCTTTGGATGAGGTTTAAAATGGAGTTGCAGAATTCTTCTGTTCAAACCCCAAAGAGGAATGTCGGATTCGGTTGAGTTGTTGAACAGGTGTTGGGACTCATGCAGTTCTGAAATTTTTTGATTCGTGTAACGAGAAGTATGTGGTTGGACGTTAGCTTGTTGAAACAAACCCCAAATTGTGTTTACTTATTCTGGGTCACATCAAACATCCTTTGTAACTGATCACTATAAAGTTCTCAATCAATGGTTCGACCTTCTGGAATGAATAATGCCTTCGTAATTCTAGAATACAGAAAGAATTGTCATTTTTTCGAATTGCCCTTGCTCAGTGACTGGCACAGCAGGCTGATTGCAGTCTTAGAGTTTATCCAATAGATCCCATTTTCATCGCAAATAACAACTTGTTTAATGAAACGATGGTCATTTGGTGTGTTCAAAAGTTGTTGACAAATGTCTACGCGACGTCGTACCTGCTGATTGGTCAACTCCTGAGGAACCAATCATGTTAGGCGATTCAGTTTCCCCAAGTTATGCACCCCACGATTTGTTGCTATCGAGGTGGTGGGTTGGGGAACTACATGCTCCCTCAACAATTCCCGAGTACTTTTCATTGGGTCTACCTCAACAGACCCATAGACTTTCCTCGTCGAATGATGATTTTCGTCCAGAACCATCTTTCCTCTCAAGGATGATGTCACCCGTTTCAAATTTCTGGAACCATTTACACACAGTCCGTTCAGAAAGAACATCCTCTTCAAATTGCTACTCCAAACGGGTTGTTTCAGCGGCGGAAAACTTACTTTTCCAACAATAGCGTAATATTTCAAATTTAAGTGTCATGTTGTTTAACCAAATGCTAAAACAAAACTGAGGCAAGAGGAGACCATTTTGCAGACAAATTCATTTAGTATAGTCTAGGATTAATGTGAAATCAACCTTAATTAAATTTGAAAAACAAATAAAGACGATCAGTGGATTACAATTTCCATGAAGACAAAATCGGTCATTTTTTATGACTCCTCCCATTATTTAACTATCTACGTAAAACACTAATTACATATTGTTTATTGGGCTGTCGGATTTTTAATTTGATATCCTACTTAAAATTAAAAAAAAAAATATTTTTTATACAAACTACTTAATTAATTAATAATCACTTATGTTATAAGTAAGTGACTATATATATATATATATATATGGGACCTCCATGTAAAATGTCTCAATGTTGTACAGAAGACTTACAAAGGGCAGAACAAGGTGACGCACTCTCAGGTGAAAACAAGTGTTTCTGGTTTTAAAGTAATCGGTACGCTAAAAAATGACAAAGCGGCTGGCTGTTCATTTAAGTGTTTTTGAATAAACTTAATCAAATCAAAGCTTTAAAGCTGTTCCCCCGAGATATGTCTTGTTGCAGGTACCTTAAATAATTCATTAGTTTATCAGCTCATGAGATAATCATTACTTTATAACATTATTAAAAACTCTAAATAATTAAACATTTACTATTGTTAACCACTTTTACGTTACTTAATCTGACTTTAGATATTGAAAATAAATTAACCCTCAAAGACCACTTCCATTCAATGATTTATCTCATTCCTTCTGACTTGTGAGTTTTTTTGATTCAGTTGTTTGAACACAGGACTAAACAATAAACAAACTGCGTATTACATAGTGTTAAGACGTTAGTAAATAAAAACCCGTTCCGGAGCATATAGTCTGGAATGTGGAGAGCACGGAAGGTCAAGCTGTAGAACACATAGAAAACTCACAACCAGGTGATATATTTTTTTACATATTTTTGAAAAGAAACTAACTTCTACCAACAGAAGAGAGACACTGAAATGCCACCCTCCTAGATAAATGGAGGTGGTCGATACTCATGGTAGCCTCTATTTAAGTAAAAATCCGGAATGGCAATGAGGAAACCGACAAAAAATGAACAAAACTGCACATCGGCAATAACCTGGCGAAATTTAACAACAAAATAAACCAGGATATACAGCAATATTGTAAAACCTTATGAATCTGAACAAGCAAATAAACCTAGAAATGTTATAAAAACGTCTGAAATAAGAAAAATTGAAAAACTGAACGAAACAGGAGAATCGCACAATGGCAATATCCAGAGGAAACTACAAAACAAAATCCGAGTATCAGCAAAACTGCATTAAGTTGAAGCTGCACAATAACTAGAACAACTACAACTAAATTGAGAGATACACCAAAGCCGTAAGAACTTAAAGGAGCTGAGAAATGGCAATAACCAGAGGAAAACGAACCAAGAGATACTTCAAAATTATAAGAACCTAGAAAAACTGTGCGAAAGTGGTGACATATTGTTGATCACTGTTTTAAAGGCATGAGTGGAAGTAGGTTGTGCAGATATCTGCCAGTCTGAACAGTAGCTGTTTAGACTTGCTGAAGAAGTTTCTATATTCAGATGTTATGTATTCAGATGGACCCATTGGCAGAGTAAGTAGGACATCGCACAAGATCTTACTTCTTGTCTTGTCAACGGCTCAATGAACCATTATATCCCAACCAATGGTCAATGTAGAAATCTTGTTGGAATATCAGTTAACTACTTTCTTATCTAAGTATTTACATTGCCTCAATATATCCGCCATGATCATAGTATGAGTGAAAAATAAGGTTATAATTGCAGACTGTATGTATGTAGATCGTTGGAACAATACTGTTCCAGACTGTACCGATATAATGAAAAGGACTCTGAATTAAATAAAGACAGAAGAGAGTCGTTTGGATTATGAAAATGTAGCTGGCAAGGGGCATTGTAACCCTTTGTTGTTGTTCCCATTTTGAATAGCGAGTGGATTCACAATTTATTTAGGCAACCTAAGATAAAAACCAACAATAATTTAATAATAGTATTCTAATATATCTTTATTATCCAGGGAGTATGCGTCTATGAGTAGAACTTATATTTCTTTCACATAAAGAGGGATTTTCTCTATCAGGACAATTCCCCGCTAAATTTAAAATCACTATGAATAAAATATCAAAAATTAAATGAACTAAGAGAAAAAACAATAAAAATTGCATATATATATATATAGACATGTTGTACTTGTTTCTGTATTTCCTAGTTCCTTGATAGACCTATAAACATGAAATTTTATACGGAGATTCTGTTTCATTGCCCAATTACCAACTCCATAAAACATAATTAAGGGTTATTAAAGTTATTAATTATAAAAAAACAAATATGTGTCTGTCATATTGAGCAGGGTGTCTACATGAAGTTTTATTTCTTAATTTTTAAGTAATTTTTGTTTTTTTTATTTTGAACTTCGATTGCACAAAGTCATTAAAATCCCATTTGCAATTCTAACTAAAACCGTGCTTTACACATGGACATGATATTTTGTATGCTAATATCTAATGATCTAAAATGTAGTATCATTTAATCCCTATAGTGATAAATGTAAAATTAGCCACTTGGTAAATTACAATGTGTCATAATGTATTAATTACCTGGTAACTAAAAAAATATGTTGCTCAAATTAAAGATCTATTAGCCCTAATTAATGATTTGTAATTTTTGTTTTTATTCTTGAACTGTAATTACGCTTAATCGTTAAAATGTCATTATAATCGTGTTCGGAAAATTAACTCAACCAGTGATTTTTTAGAAGCATGATGCTTTCTATGGTATTTCCATTCGATGCCCTGATGATGCTAAAAATAAAAGTGCTCATATAAAAAATTCCATTAATCGGTCAATTACTGTATAATGAAAACAAAATCCCTAGCCTATTGGGTGAAGTGTCAAATTAGGATTCAAATCGCGGACCGAACTGAAAGGTACTGGAAGTTGAAAGGAAGAAATCAGACTCACGATCTATGATAAAAAGGTCTATCCAGGAATCTCATAGATTCGTATGATATGTATCAGAATACGTGACGACAAACAGATTCAAGGAAGTGCTAAGTAAATTAGTATAAAGATCACCGGTTAAAATGATGACAAGGTTACAGTGAGTTTATTCAACTACAGGATCGTTGGTAGCTCGAGAAGGACGATAGCTAACTGCATAGAGAATCCGTTACGATACTTCAGCGAAGAGTTATTTTACGTGAGGGCATTAGGAGGGAGGATAGGATTGGAGGATTCGGGATCAGAGGCTATAGTGGACATAAAGACAGGCACCGCAACCGATCCGTTTAGACCGGCCGTGGTTTACAAGGGAATAGAAACATAAAATGAGGGGATATCAGGTTGAATCCAGGATTCGGAGACTGCTATTATATGATGGAAGTTTTCAAGAAAAAATTGAAGGAATTCGTCGTGATGAGCAGGAAGGGATTGGCCGTTGACGTGGCATGTTGTTATGGCACTGCTCATGAGGAAGAGATAGGACGAAATCATATACCAGAGCAGGGAGTAAAAAATGGAGGTCTTGAGAATAATCGTAAGGAAGAGAACTGAATATGAGAAGACTATATAATTAATATAGAGGGCTGTTGTTGTAGTATTGAACAACTTGAGCAATAACAAAAGACAATATATGCTAAATAAAAGTAAAGAGGACAGGTAAGGGGGAAGGGGGTTTATTTTTGGGGTAACGGGTGTCTGGATGTTGCACAAAGACGTCAAGGTCTTCCCTTATTAATGAAGATTACTGGGAAACCATTGTCACGGCGACATCTGACCCTGCCACCAGCAAACCAGACGAATTTGATGCCACCGGCCGCGTTTAGCTGCCTCACCAACCAGTACAGATCTCAGTCCCCCGGAGACATGCCTTTGCTCAGTTAGATGTTGGCGTCATCGTCCCAGTTAAGATGTCTGGTAGAGAAGTCCTGTCTCGTTTTACGGAGGTTGATCAGCTCGTCCCGAACCAACTGAAAGACGACATAAGTGATTTCGCCCCAACATATGATACATATTATTGATCAGGAGAAAAAAGGTTATTAGTGTAATTTTTAGCCTCATCAGGCCATCAAATATAACTAGCTATTAAAATGTTATGCCTCAGTCCCATAAAATAATACATATTAGTAATCAGGACGTAGAAACATTTAGTTTGAAAAACTACTCAAATTTTATAAAAAAATATTGATTAATTTTATTTTATGGAGTAAATTTTTCATGTCGTCGGGTAACCAAATGGAACCTTTAGATGAAATTTCACATTAACAGGGGATAAAATCGAAGAAACCTTAATAATCGGTCTAACTTCAGCCAAAATAAAATGAAATAATTGTTTGGCGATAGAAAAACTAAAGGAAATTAGTGACAGGCTGACAGTGACAATATGGCGTTGGCCCTACCATTTTCACTTGAATCTATCTCTCTTCTCTCTCTTAAATCTATTACGTTCCCCAATCATACATCCCCAACGACTTCCGGTATTTATCGATGCCACTTCAAGAGGAAACCTAATGCGAGTGAAATGTACGGTTGACTTTTTAGAGAAACGTCTATATGAACTTAGCTTACTTTTCTACCAATCATTGTTACAGATATCAACTCTTCAAATTAAGTGAAATAAGAGAAATATAAATGATGAAATATTAATTATTATTAATTAAGTATGTAATGGCATTGATGTAAAATTTCAATAATTAATGGTTAAAATAAAAAAATGGTGTCACAGCGGGCATTTGAACAGATGGGCTCAATGAGTAACTACTAATTTTAAGGGGTTTTATTTTTTTCAAAACCAGAATGCCTTTTGTGTGTCTGTCTGTCCTTCAATTTGCGAGTACCATGTTTGGAGTAGAGACGTGAAATCTCACTAGGAGGTACCATATGTATTATATACATGCAGACGTGTATATATATATATATATATCTATAAAACATGAGTAAGAGCTATTAATTGATTAGTTGGTATTGAAAAGAAATGCATTTTTAAATACTTTTGAGTATGGTGAGAAATTAAGATATCAACGCCTTGATAACCAATAATAAGTAATTTGTGTTTTGTTAATTCAAACCATAATTACAAATATTCCTTAAGACTGTCATTAACATTGTGCTTGCAACTTTAACAAAAAATACTACCATTTGATGGAAAATTAAAATAGCACAGTGAAAAATAATGAACGGTCAATCACCAATTAATTAGTAGTAAAATATCACTGGTCAACATGATTTTTGTCTCGCAAGTATCAATAGGTGGACCTGTTTTCAAATATGTATTCGGACTTTCTCCATCACCCACAGTTTTTACATTATTTTTTAAAATATTATTAAACGTTTTTTTGTTCATTGTCAAGTAGAAGCTCCTAGAGCATTGTAAATATGATGGAACCAACTGAGCTAATTCAACAAAGTACTGTTGTTGTTTATGTGAATGGGACAGTAGTGGCAGCAAAAATATTTCATTATAAAACAATGGCCTAAACGCGAACCACTCATTCCTGAACAGAAAAATGTGATATGGGCCATTGGGTCATTTGTGTAATCCTAAACATGTGTATCTATTCCCGTTACTTATCCAACTAGGATTAATGAAAAATTTCGTCGATGCCGTGGACAATACTGCTCGTTTCATGTACTTATGTACTTAAAAAAGAAGTTTCCTAAAGTTAGTGATGCAAAAATGAAAAAGAATATTTCTGGATCCACAAATATGATCACTAATGGATGATGAAAACCACCTGATAATGCCTCATATACCGTCCAATTAGCCTACTCCCTAATCTCTCAAAAATATTTGAAAAACTCCCATTAAAACGTCTACTGCCAATTGTTGAATCCAAAAACCTTTTTCCCACACACCAGTTTGGTTTCCGCCAACGACATTCCACTGCTCAACAAGGCCTTCGCGTTGTTGATCACATTTCCTCAGCCCTTGAAACCAAACAGTATTGCACTGCTGCCTTCCTGGACATAGCTCAAGCTTTTGACAGGGTTTGGCACGCAGGTTTGCTTTACAAGCTCAAAACATATTTACCACAGACCCTTTTCCTAATCCTACAGTCCTACCTTTCAAACCGCTTCTTCCAAGTCCGCTGTGGCTTAGAATATTCTAACTACTATCCCATAAATGCAGGAGTTCCACAGGGCAGTGTCCTGGGCCCTATCCTCTATAATCTATATACGCTAATGGTCAGCTTCCACTGGCTCGTAATCGGTGACGCGGCTGATGTAGGAGCATGAGGGACTTCCCAAAACTCCACTTCCTCTTTCGCATACGAGGGAGGTGACAACCATGTGGATTTGGAAGGTCTCTGGTCTGTTTGTAAATACTGTATGAATGAGCGAGGGAATGAAAATTGTAAATATGGTATGAATGAGAACATTTATCACAATTACTAATAGCCCAGTAAGGCAGATTGCAATTTTATCACAATAAAGATTTGATTTGGTTTCTGA
Organism: Acanthosoma haemorrhoidale; assembly: GCA_930367205.1. Taxonomy (NCBI): domain Eukaryota; kingdom Metazoa; phylum Arthropoda; class Insecta; order Hemiptera; family Acanthosomatidae; genus Acanthosoma; species Acanthosoma haemorrhoidale. Next base: position 25,368,514 of record OV884009.1, on the reverse strand, counting down.
AAATGCATTACGAAAAGCTGGAGGAACTAGTGAATCCACTGGAGAAAGAAGCTTGGCAAGTATTCAAAAATGTTACTCAGAGTTTTTTGGGAGATCAAAAGGTTTTAATATGTAGTACTTCCCGCACTCACGCCTAGATTTCTTCCCGGAAAAACTTGGCACAGTGGGCTATGACCACGGGGAACACTTCAGGAAAATTTGGCTATGGAACAGAGGTATAAAGGCAAATGGAATCCTAATATGCTGGGCAATTATTGTTAGGCCATTATGTGGGATGCTCCGCAGACGAAATATAGCAGAAAATCGTAATTTCTTACTTTCTAGATGAGTCAAATTATTGAATATTGTGTAGTTAAGAATGCAGAAAGTATTGAAATGTTTACAATTATAAATCCCTGTCTCTCGGAAACCTTACGTTATGGGTAAAACTCGATATCATACTTGAATTTTTTGTTCCCCAGTGTAATTATACACTACTCAAGGGTATAAAATTAAAGATTTCGACATCCTGATTACTAATATGTAATGTATTCCCATAGTGGACTATAATTATGTAAAGTAATTAAATCAAAATTGTATTAGTTTTTTGTTTTTTTTTAAATTGCAGTTTCATATAGAGGGGTGATATTCAGCATGAAATATTTACATGATGCTCCCAAGATCTTAAAAATAAAAGTAATGAATATTACATGGAAAATATGAATTTCCTATCATTGAATAGTTTAAGTATGGTATTAAATTAAATGTCTTGATTAATAATCCACATTATATGTTGGCCCTTTAATGTACTATTATTACAATGAGTCACCCTTAAATTTGCGATGCATCACACTTGCCTAGAGTGTTTTTATCAGTATTTTAGCCAATAGCCGAGGCTTTACTTCTAAATAGGTAATGGAAAGGCCATTGATCCTTTTATCTATTACAATCACAAACATAGTAAAATTTTAAAAGAAAAAAACAATATGAGACTTGTGAGTGGAAAATCCGGTCCGACCGTTACGTCATCTGCCAATCCGCCCACGTCCTCTTTCTCGCTCTCTCTTCATCTCAAGTGTCGCCAGTAGTTGGCCAAATAGTTCTCAATTTTAATATTGATTAAAATGGATTATTAAATCTATTTTACTTTTACTCCCGTTGATAAAATGAATTAGAATCCTACGTAGCATTGTAAATAATTAAAATTACTACTATTAATATCGTTTTTAATCAAGGTCTCATTCATACATCAGCTGACAGAGGATATATTTAACATTATGCGCATTTTTAATTCATATCTATATCATTAAAAGAAACAAGGTATTAACAAACGGACACGAATAAGAAATTCAGACACAATAAATAAGTTCTTTTTTAATTTCCAATACAGTAAAATGAAAACGTGTATTTTGAAAGAAGGAACAAACGGCAGTAACAAAAACTCGATAGTACGGTATTTAGAAAAAAATTTATGTCTCTCCGCTAAATTTATTTATTATTAACGTTTCGCAAACACTCAAGCATGTTCAGGACTAAAAACGTAAGTTAGTATAAATACACAATTTTAAATCACATCAAAGAATGCTATTACTAACCTTCACAGTCATCACAAATCACCAATAAAACCATTAAAATTATATCATGTGTCACTAGGTTCAATTTCATGTAATTGTTAACTGTCAACAATGAGACAAGCGTTAAAAACAAAAATCTTTAATAAATCATGATCAATTAGATATGCTTATTTCAAATCTAAAAATACTGAGGAAAATGTATTAACTCTTGTTTAAATTTATATTCTGGGAACAAATGGATGCTACATGTTTCTAAGATGGATAATCTTTGTATTCAATCGACAAAAATCAATTGTCAGTAATATAACTTCTTGTTTATTTTGGGAGGGGGGCATTTTTTCACACAGAGCTCACAAAAACAAATTTACAAAATATTGCGGTACACTTCATCTTAAGATATTAAATTAACTAGAAATATATAATATGTACTAGTATATACATAAAATAATGCAGAGTTTGCTGACAGACAAGACACTGCAGGGGTGTAACCAGTTTAGCCCCACGTAAAAAGAATTTGCCAGGCCGAGAAGTGATGACCCGTGCTGCCGACACATGTCCTTAAAAGGCCGGTTGCAATTAAACAAATCGGTTTGTTTATACGATAGCGTACAATAAAAGACCACCTAGAAATAACATATGCTGGGGGAGCTTTGATGGAATAAAACGAATATAGGTTTTGGGACCTCTTTTGGCAGTCTCTAACCAGCGGGCTTCGAGGGAGTGGATACTTCTCGCTTGGCTCAGTCACTGCTGGCCAAACATACCGTCGCTCCTTTCCCCGTGAGCCAGTCCGTCCACCTCCTTCAGTCTAAGTCCACTCATATTTTTACTTGTTTATCTAGTTTGTCTGTGCTATTGTGAGATAAATAACGTGTTCATATCGCCCTCCAAATCAACACTGTTTACTGCCAATCATAGAAACTGTTTGAGTCTTCAAAACTGTTTAAGAGACAATTTACTTGAGCTGTTCAAGAGGCCCTTTACACCTTAGTGGGTTGATGACTAAAGATTGTACCCGTTCAGTGTGTGTTAGAGATCATATCACACAAATATGCCTTACTGATTAGGCTTTGTGTGTGGCTCTGCCGGCTTTATTTATTTATTTTTTCTAATAATAATTATTGTCCATATTGCAACGCGATTTTATCAACAATTGATGTCTTCTCAAAATAAAGAAACGGCCATGATCTCTCTGGCCAGTACCTGCCCCATCGCCAATTAAACGAAAACCATGCCGTTGAAACAGGCATACGCACAGATAAATTCTCGATAGAGGACTTACCACCGAAACCAAGTACTTCTAAAGAAAATAGCGTTGAAGAGACTCCATTCTTCACGCCAAATAATTTTGAGGTCCAGAATTATACAGGTGTAGAGGCCATGGGAGCTATCTACATACCAAAGCAGCCTAAACCACACTCAATATTCGTCCGAAATATTATAAATTTTAAATTATAGTAGTATAGTAGTTCCACACGAATCAGCTAAGGCAAGAACGATCACTATGAGTGGTGATCAGAAACCTAAATCTCCCTACACCAGCTAAACAGCTCACAGCTCTTGAATACACAGTTCGTCAAACAACCAACGTGTTACGTGAGGATAAACAACTAGACGAAGTAGTTAAAATGCCGTTAGTCCTATTCTTTGTAGATCTTGAGCGAACACCTAGAGTAGAGAAAATTTACGAATTAACCCACCTGTATTACACAAGAATGAGGTCAAAAACCGTACACCAAACGTGACATCGGCCATAATTGTCAGGTATATGAGCATAACAAAACCTACTGTTACCACCCTCCCAGGTGTGTGAAGTGCAGCTGACAGCACAAGAGCGAGTTATGCAAGAAGCCCTTATATTGCCTGCAGTATGTGCGCTCTGCCAACAAGGCCACCCGGCCAATAATAAGGGCTGCGAAGCTTATAGAATCATGATGTCAAGGTACGAACGACGTCGTCGACCAGAAGGAGAGAAGCAAGCCACAGGCAGCTCAAGAAGCGGCCCAACTTGAAATTAGAGGCCTTCGGTCTCTTTAACCGACCCAGTTCAAAACAGAGAGCAGTCACAGGCACTGCTGACACACCCCTCGTCCGCAAGTTCCTCTTTCCCGCCATTCCATTCATCCTGGCAAACAGCAAACCCAATCCCCTCCTCAACCTAAAATGTCTCATATTCCTCCACCTTTAAGGTCATCAGATCTCACTAGTCTATTAACTTACATTCCTATCCCTTACAGCGTTCAGAGCCTCTCGATTCCCTTCTTACAAAGAATGTCTCCTACCTTATCCACGTACAATAAAATAGATAAATGCATCCTTCCAACTCCTTATGCATTGTCCTTTGGAATCTGAATAGTGCGCACCCACACAAACGAACTGACAGCAGTACTCCACGACAAAAACATTGCATAGGATTCATTACTGAAACAAGACTTATGAGTAATCGACATTTATAGTTCGACAGTACCAGACTTATCGCTAATAACTGATCGCCCAGATGAAAGAGCTACAGGCTAGGTTCTATAGATAGTTTACGGGGTCTTGAACCGACCACGAGTTCACACAGTCCAGGTACCAAAAGCGATTGTGAACCGGAAAAAGGCAAACTGGATCGCTGGGGGAGACGCTACTAGGTAAGTTCGTATGGGCTCCAGAGACCATCGTCTGCATGGAAGGGATCCCTTCCAAGGATGTGCTATCTTTAGCGAGACGAAGGCAGAGAATCCCACTAGGAAGGTGCAAGCCCTTACAACGCTGGACTAAAACATGATAAGGTTAGGACAGAAGTTTAGAGGGTATGATGAATGAGAAGGCAATATCTTGTAACATCAGTGCAGCTGCAAGTGCCAGCCCAGAGGCGAGCCGTAGCGTGGCGAGAATGAATAGTCGGCTAAAACTAGGGGGTATATATAGCCCATAGCACCCAATGAGCTAGGGTTTTATTTTGGCCAATCGCATTGCAGGCGATACCTGCAAGCTCGTAAGGTCTGGGACCTTTAGGTACAGGCTGGGACCCTTAGGGACCCTTGGGACTGCCTGAGAACTCGCCTGCAGCTACGTCATTTATTGTTTACAATATTTACGCTGATATGACTTTATGGTTTGGTAATATTATTTGCATTTGTTTAATTTACAACATATTATAACTAATTTAGAATATATACAATAGAGTAGAGGGTGATTTATCTTATGTAATAACGGTCGCTACACCCCTCTGAGGTCAAATGCCTTTTAAAAAACATACCTTACTGAAAATCTCCAGGATATGATCTCCTAACTCCTCAAACAACTTCCTCCTAATGCCTTAGTTTTCATTCTGTTATTGTCCTATTCACTAAACCCGATAAACCACCCAATGACACCTCATCTTACCGTCCAATTAGGGCACTGCCCTCTCAAAAAACTTTGCAAAACTCCTATTAAAACGTCTACTGCCAATTGCTGAGTCCAGTTAGGGTTTAGCACGAAGCTTTGCTTTACAAGCTCCTTTTCCACCAGTTTACCACAGACACTTTTTCTAATCCTACATTCCTACCTGTCAAACCATTTCTTGGTGTGGCTTAGACTATTCTAACTACTATCCCATAAAAGCAGGAGTGCCACAGGGCAGTGTCCTGGGCCCCGTCCTCTATAACCTATATACCGCTAATGTCCCCTCTACTTCCAATAGCTTTTTGGCAACATTTGCAGATGACACTGCAGTCCTGTCATCCAACGCACGCTCTGATATAGCATCCCATAACCTTCAAAAACACCTTGATGAGATCGAGTATTGGTGCAACCTATGGCGGATCAAAGTTAATGAAGCAAAATGTTCCCACATTACCTTTACCTTCTCCCGCAAGTCCTATCCACTAGTTTTTCTTAATTTCATTCCTCTTCCTGTACCTGAGACAGTACGGTATTTAGGTTTCCATCTTGACAAAAGGTTGACAAGGAACGCACACGAGGATTTAAACAAGGAGGAAAAAGACAAGAACAAAACATACGCTTTGGACAACTGTACAGACTACTTCAAAGGTCATCCCATCTCTCAATAGAAAGTAAATTACTAATTTACAAAGTTATACTAAAGCCAATCTGGACATGCGGAATAGACCTATGGGGAACAGCAAGAAAGTCGAACATCAAGCGTATCCAATCCTTTAAATCAAAAGTCCTGAGAACAATAGTAAATGCTCCTTATTACGTCAGCAAAAAAACCCTTCATAATGATCTAATTCCATAGTAACCTATGCAACCACCCTAGTACCCTAGCAACCATTAAACTCCGTCACGCATCCCTATAATCCTCCTCGGAGACACTAAAATGGCAATGCCCTCGTGACCTGCTATAAATACATGACAGTGGGAGTCCTGGCAATGGCCAGTTTCTCCATTCATGTCCTAAGCGTCTGTGGCTCTCGCGCTCCTGGTCAGCCTCCACTGACTCGTAGTTGGTGTTGCGGCTGATGGAGGAGCGTGGGGGACTTCCCAATACTCAGCTTCCCCCCAGTTGTTCAAAGGGCTAATTTTATTTTTAGCCAGAACATCAAATAGAACTATCATATAATATCATGCCTCTAAGAAATCCCTGGTTAGTTAAAGATTCATATGTGCTGATAAAAATAGTTTTAATAGATTTTTGTAATTATACATAGGTTAAAAACTCTAAAAACTAATCACACAATACTTACAAAATGAAATAGAATATTCTAAATATCTTGAAGATTTGATGCCAGGAAATATTAGTGTCGATGTTAGTTTATTTATCTATTTAAATATTTATTATTATTGTTTTAATTTGGAACGAAACAATATTTGTGTAAATGTTGCCTGATAATTAAGTACGAAACTTTACAACTAGTAATGGGGAATGAATAAAAAGTTTATACCGGAGGATATTAAACACAATGTCTCAAAATTATTATTACAAATTGTTAATTTTTCTTTTAATTACCTTAAAACGTTTTAGAGAATTGTTTTTTTGTAAACCAGCAACCCTTATGTTTTCAACCGTGTGTCAGTCGATTTGGCTGTCTGTATTAGTCTTTGCAAGTCCCCTACTCAAGCTAGAGACATGGAATTTTTAGTCCCATTTGTTATAAGGAAGACATGAAATTAAATATACCGTTATTATGTTTAATAAATTACATTTTTCATGGTCGTTCTATGTGATGCCCAACTTGTATGATGATATGACTAAAAATAAAACCGGCCCCTTGATAATACCTTAATTAGTAATTTAAAAAAAAATTTCCCGTACTGGTCCTAACTATTTTAATTACTAAAGGGAAGGCATGTTAAATCATTAACAGAGCCCAAATGACATGGCCGATTTCCTGTTGGTAGCTGATTGAGCGAGTGAGTGAGATTGTTGCCTGACCTGTTGGGGAGAGGCCCGGTCCTGACCAGGTACAGCCAGCCGGCCTCGGCAGGTATCGACTTCCAGCCAACATCCTCACACACATGAACACTGTAGACGTTATTACAAATTTGTACATTTAATTTAGGTAACATATCGGTTACCTATAACTTTTTTTTTCATTACATTTTTTACATTTATTATGAACTAAATTGAATTTCATTCAGATTATATAGCTGAGCTGGGAAAGGGGCGGTCTCTCCAGAAATTCCAGATCTGTCGGATCATTTATAGGTCTACTAGGATAGAATAGGCAGACAAACGAATGGTTTGTGATGAAGCTCCTTACAAAATTGTATAGTGAGAACGATATATTATAAATTGTGACGACCCAAGGCCTGCTGGAAGAATAAGTGTCACCAAAGAACTCTTGTGTGTGTCTCTTGTTACAATGGTAGTTAGGAAAGTAGAATATGTTTAAATTTAGCTATGGCAGGGTGGTAGGCAGACCTTTATAGGCACTAAATATAAAAGAAAAAAAGGTCATGCGTCAGGGTCTGTTTTTTTTGTTGCGGCCGATGGCTAAACAAGGAACATTGGAAATATTGAAAGAGAATATATAAGGATAAATAAAAATGTGTAGAGAGATGGAAAAGGCAGTCTCTTTCGAAACTGGACCGAACCGTTAAAGAGAGGAGATGGCCAGAGGACTAACAGCTTTATTCCAAGTATCAGATTCATTAAGCTTGAAGCTTTAGTGGAATTTATTAACGTATGAATCGGCACCACCGTTAGGCGAAGAACCTTCTATCGCTTATTTCCCTCTATCTTTTTCCAACAAACATCAGTTAGCTAAAGCACTGTTCATTCATAGTTTATCTGTTCGTCGTAAGGATTTCTCTATTAACAGTGTTAATAAAGATCGAGCTAGTAATTAAAATTATACTTATGTAGAATGCCACTTTCATTTCATGTTCAATAATATATATATATATAGTAATTATATATATATATTTTTACATTCATGAAAAATAGAGGATATAGTCTAGAGCCAGTGTTAGGAAGAACAACAAATTGAAGTGAGTAGTTTAAGTAAAGTTATATTAAAACTAAAAACTGGAATACCAAAAAATTAAAAATCAAATTAAACTAAAGCGAATGGATTTAATAAACTAAATTAATAAAGTAGATTCGGATTGAAACTAAAACTAAACAAACAGTTAGGTGGAATTAATCATGGATAGTTAGGTTCGAATCATATATAAATATATGTATATATATTTATAGTAATTAATTATATGTTATGATACCCTCAAAGGCATAGTTTCTACAAGATGAATAAAGTAAAGTCATTATATAAAGTATATATAAAGAACTATATAAATATAAAGACTTTAATTTATATGTAAACGAAAGCTGTTCACCGAACAGAAGATGTAATTTAAAGGATGGTTTTTTTCCCTTTACATTCTTTCTGCTTGAGAACAATCTTGACCTATTCCTTCTTCTCACGTAACAGTCCTGATGATAACTCTTGGTTTTGATATAAAAATATACTATTTTTCTTATGTACCAGGTAACTACTATTACCGTTGATAAATATTAAAAAATACATAATTTGGCCCGAGAACCGGACCCCGTACATCACAGAAGATTGTTTACAGGTTGAAGATGGCAAATTAAAAGCTTGTGAGTAGAGCCTCTTCTTTAAACTGACTCAATTTTAAAATGGCAAACACAATGGACGAATCAAAAAAAGCTGTTCACACCTAAAGATTCAAATTTCAACGATACCAAGACGACAATGACCCAGTTTCATACTACTCAAGGAGGTTTGACTAGACATGGATCTGTAAATTATTAACCAATCGAGGAACTACATTTGTTTTATAAATATAATAAAGCACTGTGATATTTTTGCAGAGGAGTTACACAAAATAAGGAAAGACGTAATTTAGTAATTTAGTGCAAATAGAAATTAATGCTTAGTTCCTTTATAATTTCTTATTATTTTATGTTAATTGTTTGTGCACATTATCATTAACTATTGTACGATCGATATCCAGCAACCAACAGGATTTAAACCTTCATTGAGGATAGAGGATATAGTCTGGAGCCAGTGATAGGCAGAACTACTAATTGAATTAAAGTGAGTAGTTCAAGTAAAGTTCAATCAAAACTAAAAATTGGAATACCAAAAAATCAAAAATCAAATTAAACTAAAGCGAATGGATTTAATAAACTAAATTAATACAGTAGATTCGGATTAAAACTAAAACTAAACAAACAGTTAGGTGGAATTAAATTGAATTTAGTAACAAGTTATGTGGATAGCTGCGTTAATAACAGTGTCAATATTCACTTGTTCGAAAAACAAAAATCAGTGACGATATTATTATTAGCATCGAAATTAACCGAAGGAATTAAGATCACATAGGAATTCAGAATTTGAATTCTTTAGAATATTTTGTGAATATGTTACAAATGATCATAGCTCATATTTTGTCGAACTAACTCATCAAACTAAAACGTATTAGTTAAGTTTTGGTGATTACATATATCATTATAAATAATGAAATAAAATTGAATACGTGCCTCAGTTTATGTTTAGTTATAATACACTAAATTCATAAACTTACAACTAATATAAAAAAAAAAAGAACTATTTCAAATTTGTTATTTATCAATTTAAGTTGATAATGAATAAAGTCTAAAAAATTCATTTTAGTTCATTTTTAGCCAAAGTAAATTAAGATTTTTGATTCAAGAAAGGTTAGTTTTGCCCATCACAGTTTGGAGCGAACAGAAGGAGACAGGAGACAAGAGGGAGGACCAGTCTGGACCAGACAGAAGGAGGGAGGAGTGAGGAAGATAGGAGGGAGGGATGAAGCAGACAGACAGAAAAGAAAAGAAAGTAAGAGAGGGAGGGGGTTGGGGGACGGAGGCCAGTCGAGTGGCCGGCCTCAGCCAGTACTGTTCACCTCTCTTAGAACTTGGCTCACAGACTGAGGGAAATCCATGTCTAGGCTCCCTCAGCCACAGTAACATATTTTATACTTATTTATTTTTTATTAACTATATATTTTATATTACTTTCAAGTCTCATCATTTTCCTATTGGACATCATGTTATAAATTTTTTACAAGCTTTTTTTTGTTTTCTTTTTCAATGAAATGACTTTAGATGCGGGTAGTAGACTCCCTAGTGCAGATAAATCCTTTTACTGGTGTTATTTGACCATTATCGGCATAAATGTTGAACATGTGCTACCTTTCTGACTGTCGGCTCCAGCCGCAGGTGAGTATACATACTTTCATGCATTTAAATTGTAGCTTCTTGACGATCGATGGTGTAATGCGCTCATTACCCTTTTCATCAATGTTTAATCTTTTATCGACCACTCCATTGAATCCTTAGAATTATTGATAGTATTATTTTATGGAGGTGAGGGAAGATAGGCCGCTCATGACCGCTTCCACCATATGCGTGTCTCGGATCTTTTCAGTGGGAAGGAACAAGTGAAGAAGACTGTGGTGTTGTTTCTTTCTTTGGTTATCTAGCTGTATGAGTATGGTTGCCTTCATAAAGCTAGGTTACCGAAGTTACTAATAACACCACCATATCTACAGCAACCAAGTCATCACCAGCCAAGACGACCACGCACCAACTTGCTTTATTGTTGTTTACCAACAATATCAGTCAATAGCTTTTATTAATTATATTGCACACTGCTAGTGTATAAAATTTTCCTCGAGAAAAACTGTTTTAAAATTTAATTGTTTTTTAATCATGTGACCATTTTAGTAAGTTGATTGTGTTAACCATTGCTAGATGCACTGTGAAGCTTTTAATTTGTCTTTTTCCACTTTCTATGTAGAAATAGTCTCTCAGTTTGAATCCTTCACAGTAGAAACACTGCACTAACTAAAAAAAATTATTTACTTTTGCCTGAAATTAATCTGTAATAATTGTATTTCTCATGTCAATCATTGAATAATTGTAAATTAAATTATTGACTAGATTATATAAGCATAATAAAATATGTACAATATTAAATAAAAATAGTTTTATTTTTATATCCCATAAGAGCTAACAAGTATCACCATATACCACCATAGTTCAACATGTTGCCATTATTAAAATTTGTCACTATTTCATTTAAATAATATTATTGCTTTTATTACATATTAGAAACAATTTAAGAGCCTTTTTTACAAAATAAAAATTATTAAAGTAAGAAATTAAATGTTACTTCTCTGTTTGTATAACATATATTGAACAAATGGGAAGAGAACAATTTAATTAACATATCATCACGGCATCTTTAAAAATAATGGATCTTAATTCAAGATAGTAAACATGTTTAAAGTTCATATCCAGTATACTGTAACATTATATATTTAAGTTTTAAGTTTAGAACGCCATGAATTTCAGGTGTAAATTTTATTTATATTTGTAACGGAATTTATGAATACTCGAGGTCAATTTGCATAATCAGACGAGTTAATAGAAAGTTAAAATTTATATGAATTATTGGTTATGTTATTTGATTCCAAATTTGTTATAAAAAAGTTGAAAGTAAAATTTTATTTTAAGAGGTATACAGCTATATGGCATAGGCTAGGAATAGGAAAAAATATTTTATTCACTAGTTTTTTTCACTGAAACTTTTTATAATTTTATTCCCTCAAGGTTAAAGTTATCCCAAAAATACACGTTTGTCAGCCAGCTACCAACAGAAATCTCAATTTTGGGCCTTTTAAAGTTTGTTTTTTGAATTTCGAGGAAAATACTAAATTATCTTTATCAATCTAATTTATATTGATATATATTATATTTATATTAAGAAATTGCGTCTGGTCTGGTAACATTTCAGCTCAAAAGCTACCTAGATCTGAAGTTGTTTTTCTTTAGGCGTCTTTAAAGACTGCAAAGCTTTCAAAAGAATTTCAGATATTAATTTTGAGAGCTAACTTTAGAAATCACGTAATTAATTGCCAAGGCCGAAGGAATGTGTTCTACTTTGACTCAGGTACGAGATGATCGGTCTGTACGTCTGCTTGTTTGTGTATGTAACTTTACAATATTGGTTGTAGAAATGATAAAATCCAACTAAAACTTTGAAGTTATGTTCCGAAAAACGTCGAAATATAAAAATCAATTTTTGGTTAAATTTAAAAAACGTAAGTATTAGAAAAAAATGTTTAAAGATCGGGCCCATTTCACTTGGCTAGTTAACGTATCTTATTTTCCCCATACTTAAGGACAGGCAAAAGATGAATTTAATGTAGCGGAGACCGTTTGATAGGGATTTTTTTTATATTACTGTTTTAGTTATTATTTGTTTTTCCGTTGAAAAGTGGATTTTTAGTGACCGGGGGATTCAACAAACTAAAATAACTTTTTTTTATTTCGATGATTTTTATTATCATTTCTTATGTCCCAGCTCAAAATATATTTAAGCTTTCATGTCAGGATTATTTCCTCATGGGCACATTAAAGACTGTAAGGATAAAGAGAATTTAAAGCGTTGCAGCACTTTTCAATAGTGTCCTTTATATCAATGTATCTAATCAATAATTAATTTATATTTTGGTCAAAAAGTGGAAGTGCAGGTTTTTGAACCATGTTGCGTAGGATATTAAACTAAATATCTCGGCGTCCTCATCAATCGTTTGAATGACTATAGTTGAAAAACATCATTGAAACTGTTTTCGTAAACTTAACTAATAATGGTTTATAAATAAATATTGTATTTTCGGACAAGCACTAAAGTTCCTTGCACAAATCGTGAAGGTCGGTATGAACAGAAAACACACACAACACAAAATAGCAATGGTCTTATGATGTTTGTGGCTTCCACAAGGTGGTAATGAGCTGCTCGTGGTGGTGATAACGTTAATTTTTATCGACAGAGTCTTAGGGTGCGCGACTTATTCTTCATCCTGTGTTGTTTTTTTTCAGTTGCTAACGAATCACAGATCATTGAGGACTATCAGTAATGCTTTATTGTGGACAGTTAATAGTTTGTGTAATTGCGACCGAACTCCAAAACTCGGGCAAGTTAGAAGCTATTTATGTTAGAACAGAACAGTCTCTTTTCAGTAGTGTTTGTCTGTTTAAAATATTTACTTTAGTCATGCATATGTCAATTTTAATTATGTTTAGGTTAGGAGCAGCCTTCAGGTTAGTCGTGCGCAAAACAAAAGGTTTAAGGGGCTGAACGACACTCGTTTAAACATTCAAGAGAGGTGTGCTTAAGATGGCACCCTGCGGTACTCCCGCTATTTTCATTCGTCAAGTACTTGTAACAGTTTAATCTAACTTCAAAAGTGTAGTCCTGCAAGAAAGATTGAACAAGCCGCAACAGATAGTAAGGTGGGTAAGGACCTAGTCGAAGTAGTTTATAATAAAGTACATTGTGTTAACTCGTGCCTAACTCCGAAGGAACATCTAAGAATCCGGTATCTGTGTGGGGGTGATTTTCATTGCCTCGAACCACATGCTAGTTAAAATGTTGAAGCTGATAGCCAGCCAAGTGTCGTCTTTTAAATAATTAGTGAGCCTTTGGCGAGTTATTTTCATGTAGTTGACTAGCTAGCAATTGCTCCTATCACAAGCTGATCAGGGAATAGTCATCAAGTTCATGTTTAGGTGTTTTTTTTATTTTTAATACAATGGTAATTGCATTCTTCCATTGATTTCGAAAATGTCGTAGCTCGGAACATGCAAGGCTCACTAAAAGACATACTCCCTTACGACTTAAGATTTTGTCAGCAGCATCGAGTATTAAATCTTCACTATGGAGGTCTTTCATAATGCCAATCGTTTGATTACCTGTATGACCTTAGGTAGAGTCGTATAATTCACTGCTCATTCCGAAGGAGATAGCATTCCTATCACTTGGATCTTTACGTGATCTACTCATGATCTTTTGGGTTGGTCCAACATACCACAAATCCATGGTAGTGCAAAAACTATTTTCAAAAGTTTTCCTTCATCAGTAACTGCCATGAACTTTCCATTTTATAGAAAACACCTGTGCCATAAATTTGGAATTGGCGATGGTCACATAAAGATACGTCGCCTGGTTGAAAAATCTAGATCTAGCAATAGTTTACATACGAAAACAGCTAACAGGCTTTTCTAATTAAAAATCTATTTTTCATATAAAATATATTATTATAATTTCAACATTATTAAAAATATTTTTAGAGTTATTTAACTCAACAGTCACGGGCGGGTCGTCTCTACTAAAAAAGGATCAGTTGTATCATTTTCGACAACTGGCAAACTTTTATAGAATACATGGAACGGATTATCTATTTATTTTTCTTCATAGCCCCTTTAAATTTACAGATAATTATACACAGTTATAGATCCTCAGGTGAATCTATTTATAGATAGTTTTTGTATTTCCTGTAGCGTCACTGCATTATATACAGGTTTCGTTATTTTATAAAACTATATAATGGAATAAACAAGTATAATGATACATATTATACGTGACTGGACTGAACTGACTAATAAAGGTGGTGGGGATCACCTTTTTGATCAAACTTAAAACTAACTTACAAACTAATTCTTAACCTAATTTTTTCCCGACAGTCTGTTGTCATCGATGTGGGAGGGGTGGTGGGGTCCAGATTACCTATCAATAGAATCAAACCTATGAGGTCCTTTTTTTAGCCACACTCGTCGGGATTAGGCTTTCTGAAATAATTTTTAATTCACAATTGAGATGCGTGTATTTCCCTTGTTGACGAAAAGAAAGAGTTCGAAATTCTTCTTCATTGCTCAGACTCTTCTTGAAATTAAAATATTGAAGAGCAATATTTTTTCTTTTCAGTAATTGTTAATGATGAATCTTGATTTTTATTGACTGGGAAATGGCAGCAATGGTGACCTGTAAGTGGTAGCATAATCTGTAAGTACACCCCTATTTATATTAGTATATATGTACATTAACAATACAGTTTACTTAATTTTTATAAAATGACGGATCATTTATTTAGGGTTTCATTGAGTTCCAAAAATTGACATTTTTAATGACTATAGTCCATTAATGTTCTAACACATATCCATATTATTTATCAGGACGCCTTAATCTGTAATTTTATATCTTACTCATTATGATAGAAAACTATTTCTTTTTTAATTACAAATAATTAATTAATCATCATTCATTACTTTTCATGGAATCATTTTTATTTCGTACCATCATCGGATTTATAGTGGTTTACATGAACCATAAATAGTGAACTATTATTATGTGCACCATAAAAAGTACAGTGCAAATTACCACGCCTATATCTACCCTACGCAAGATTATAGACAAACATTTATTTTTTTTAATAACAAATTAATTATAATGTTTTTAACGGAGATTGCCTTAATTTTTATGTCTTCCAATATGAAATGGGCCCTCTAAGTAAAATTTCTGCATCTAGCTTAAATAAGGAACTCGCAAAGAACAGATCAGAATAACCCGCATTGAGTTATCGATTAATTACTTAATTTAATTGTAAATAAAAAAGTGATATGAGTATGATATCAAACTAAAGATGTCGTTACAATGATTAATAATTTGTAATTTTTCTTTTAACTGTAGTTATAATATGTTTTTAAAACCGTAAACTTCTTACATCGTGTTTGTAATTTAATGCTGGTCCGAGTTTTACAAAGAGAGATGGTATTTTGTGTTAGTTTCATTTAATGTCCCAATGATGCTAAAAATAAAATCAGTCCCAAAGTACGTTACTACATGTCACAATTAATTAATTACTTGGTAATTAAAAAAAATATATTTTCTAATCATATTGAGCAAAACAGCTTTCCCCGACCTTTTTGTGTCCACATTCCAGAATATCAGTTGAGCGGTGGGCACCATTTATTTGTTCAAGGTAAATTTACAGTAGGACATAGTTAAGAATAACCAAGAACATTTATTTCCAAAAATTTAATTTTAATAAATAAAAATGTTTGTATGTACTCTTATGCAGATGTTATAAATGACTATCTAATAGTACATATACACGAGTTTACATAATTTATACGATACAAATCTTCTGTACTGCATTTCATTGGTCATTGCTCCATGATTAGGACCAATTTTGTCCGACTTAATTATTTGTTCGGTTCCCCTCTTTTTTTATCCAACCTTTTATTTTAAAATTACCTAACAACAATAAAAAGAAAGGCACAACTAGTTTTTTTTTGTAAAATAAATAATTAACTTACTCTAGCGTTATTTTTATGAAAAGTGATTAAATTTATTTTGTAAATCAAATTATAAATAAGTGTGCATATTTAATTGTTTTACTTTCATTTATATTTATAGTTTATTCAATCGATGTTCCTAGAATAATTGTTTTTATCTATTGATTATTGAAAGTTTGTTGTTTATGATTTATTGCAATGTTTGAAACTCAATTTTACATTCCATAAAAGTTTATTTTTATTTATATTTTATTAATGACATTATTTGTGAAGAACCTTCTTTTATTTAGTCAGTAGTTATGCAATTACTACATTCCTGTAAAAGAACGTTCAATTGAATATTCACGCTAATAATTACGTCAATAGCGAAGTATTGGCAGACATCAGTGTAGACAACATGGGACTCTTAATCCATAACTTGACTCACCGCTCCCGCTGTTTATATAAGATAAAGGTCAGTCTAGCTGCGACATTGGCTTGGCCCACTGTATGAGGTTCATACAAATTGCATCATTGAAGATTCTTCATTCGCTTTAATGAAAACACAAAATCATCTCGGACTGAAGGGATTACGGACTCCACCTGCCAGCCTCTGAAGATCCTAGTGTACCACGGTAAAGCGCTTTACCTTATCACTTTTCAACGACACTTAATGTCCTCATTTTTTAATATTGTTTTTTTTTTAGTTTTAATTAGTTCGTTATATTTTGTATGTCACAAGTCATGATATCATTGGAAAAATTATAGGAATTAATTTTAGTTCAAACGTTGATCCAGGTTGTTCATTTATAACCCCCCTGGCTCCTTACTCTTACCTTTTTTTTATTTTTATTATTTCCATTGTTTAGCCCATTGGGCTTTTCTTTTCTTTCTTTATTATTTCCTCATTATTGGTGAGGTGGTCCTCCGAACTAGCGCCAACGGGTGCGAGAACTGGACACCTTCAGGTAAGGCTCCCCCTCCCCCGACAGAGAGTATAATGGTATTCTTTAGCAATCATCATCATGTCCATCTTTTTGAACGAAGCAAGAGTGGCATTTTTAGATTTTACCACAGCCCTAGTGAAAACTGACTTTTAGGCAGACAGGGTTGATTTTAGTTAATTTATTTTCTTCTGCTTTCTTTTAGATTTAATTTATAAGATAGCCAGAATTAAAAGTGGTATGAATTGTCAAGTTTCATTCAAAATTATATTTTGGCACTGCATCACACACCAAACAAACCCATTTATAATTTTAAAAAAATGTTAATTTTTCTTAAACACATCTTTATATTGAAATATTACAATTATTCATTGGGGCGTAAGAATTGATTCCCAATCGATCATGTACATTCATATGTACTATGCCCAGTTTTACCAAGATTCATACAGTATATACATACACATTTTGCCATCTCCCCCTCCCACTCCTAAGGCAATTAATACCTCAGCAAGCTGGTGGAATGGCCGGAAGCAGCAGAGCTCCCTCCGCCTTCCTCTCCGTCCGTTTCGCCTTCGCCATGAGCTGAAGACCTAAGAAGGAGCAAGAGAGGCACAGACGCTCAGGACAGGAGTGGGGAATGATGTCCAGTGCCGGACACTTACAGACTTACGTAAATAGTTTCAATAGGTCGCGAGGCCACCGCAATTTTAGGTGACGTAGAGGATTGTAAGGATGAGTGCTACTGGATAAGCTGACAAGAGAATTTGGATGAGAGGGTAGGTTTTGGTGGAATTTAGAAAATCCTGAGGGTATAAGATCACGGGCAATTTTTCAAGTAGATTTCTGTGAAGGGATGAGTTCGTAATGTAAAAGCGTGCTCTGAATAAAGTTCTGAGGACATTGGATCGGAATGTTTCAATTCGTTTAATGGTCGAAGGTTTGGCTGTCCTCCATAGTTCTATTCCTTAAGTGGTTTTAGAAACTGTTATATATGTGATTTTTGTTTCTAGTGTCAGCTTAAGTAGTCTGTGTAATTTCCCAAACCTTCTGTTCAATTCTTATCTCTTAGTTCTTGTATGAAGGTTCAAAGTCAGGTGTGTTTCGAGATGAAACCTATGTACCTAATTGTATTGAACGATGGTTATAATTGACAAAACAATATGATACCGTCAATATTAGTATTAAAATTATAGCTTTGTCTTTTTTTCCTTGATTCACTCACATTAAAAATAAATAAGTATTTAAAAACAATGAAGTAGGGGACACTGTCTAAAAGTAATATAATTAGTAATAAGTTGAAGTACTAAATGAGTCAAATGCACGCTTACTTTACTGACAGGACAAACTACACTGACTATTCGACTATACTCCCACCACTCATGTTAACCGTTGACATTGCATATAGTGGAGTGGTGTGGCCAGGACTCCCATACAATCTTTTTCTGGCTGAATACTGCGGTTTAAGATTGAAAGAAGAAATATTGTAATATAAATAAATAATTTTTATACAAATACGCGTATATTTCCTTAACTGTAATTAATTATTAGATATTTTTAAAGCATTGTATTGAAAAGTTAACTATTTGTTTGTGGTGAGCAAAGGTAAAACAGTGGCTGAGAGCCATAGTGCATAGTGCCATAGTTTACTCTGGATTAAGGTTTCCAATTAGAGATCTCGTTGCCCTTGGTAGTATGTAATTTTTTTTTATCTGTTATTACACAAACTCATTAAAATCATGTTCACAATTTTAACTAAACCCGTATTTTACAATAAAATATAATATACAATAATAGTATGGTATGATGCGTGATAGATCCATTCGATGACCCGATGATGATAAATGAAAGTAATTCCACTAAAAATGATGTGTCAATAATCAGTTAATTACTTTGTAATGAAAAAATGATTGTTTTCATAGCATATCATGTAGGGTATTAAAGATCTCGGCATTGCTTAAGAAGATGTATGGTATTTTATTAAGTAGAATGTAATTGCAAAACACGTAAAATATATGAAGTCCCCCTCCTTCATATCCCCTTGTTATTATAAATTATGGAAATCAGTATAGACTACATTAATGAATCTATTTACAGGTATATAATTATATGTCCTGTGGCTTGGCTACATTTTATACAATTTTTAATAATTTTACATTTCGTTTTGTTATTGTTACGAAAGTATAATGTACATTACACATTGATTGTCTAAACATGTTTAAAAGTGATGGGGCTCACCTTAGGAATCATAGATTTAAAACTAACTTGCAACTAACAACAAAATCATAAACTAATTTCCCCCAACAATCTGTTGCCATCGATGAGGAAATGGTGGTGAGATCGTTGTGTTAAACACTGGGTTTGCTAGGTGCTGCAACGAGTCAAAAAACTTGATGTGTGGATCACCCACCGACGGCACACCAAATAACGGGTGCAGTTCGGCGTCTCGCCACTTTTCTTAAATCACTATTTATTAGTACAACACTAATAATTGGGATGTTGGAATTCGTTTATACTTATGTACAATATATCAGATTAACAACATTTTTTTTAATATTTATAAAAAAAAAAAAAACAGATTTGGCCACTGCGATGAACAGGTTGAAATTGTTTTTAAGTGATTATGTTGATAAAAAAAATTCCATCAAACTTAGGAAATAATCCAAGTAGAATTAATTAGTAAGATAATGGAAACACTTGATTGGGTGATATTGCACACCTAATTGACTTAGCAATCCACCGCTGCAGGTTCATAATTCATTGCTGTCCATTTAGTTGACTTTTGCAAAGAATGTTTTTCTTAGTTTTCGTCAGCCTTATTTCCAGAGGTTTTGACGAAAAAATGTAGCTCTAGTCTTTCATTATGTTTCATCAGTTAAATAATCTTTGTAAAGGAGAGTCTTTTAAAATAAAAGAAAGAAAAGCTTTATTATGAAGTACAAGCAAAACAATGGTATGTACAAATATTAGGAGTTACGTTACTACGTTAGTTACAGAATGTCTAGGGACGAGTGGGGTCTGGGGCTAAAGCTGAGACATATATGTATAAGAAAAGGATAGGATTCAGGGAAGTAGGGAGGTCTTGGCGGGATGCGGTTGCTTACTTAAAAATAAAAGGGAACCATCAGTGACTTTCATGAAGTCACGAGGCAGGTATACAGTTCTGCTCAAGCCCCTTCTACGTGTTCTTAGCAAGATTATTAATATTATATATAAAGCAAGCATTATAAAACTAACGATAGAATTGAAACCATTAACAACGGAACTATGATTTATTACTGTATAAGGTTTAGGGACAGTATATCTGGGACTACATCACGTTACACCAGAATGCCTAGGTACCTTCAAACTGACCCTTCAGTGTTTTTTATGAGGTTGATTTAATTTTTAGCTTCTCTGGGGTATCAAGTCAAACTTCCATGTAGTATATTCTTCTTTCTTTATGAAAACGTCCGCCACTTTAGGTACCTTCAACAGTGGGAATGTCACCTTACTCACTATATATGGTTTAAATACGTTCAATCATGGGACTATCGCTTGAAGTAATAAGTGAACTCAAGGTCTGCTTGGTTCAGACGGCAGAAAACTATTGAGACTAGTCGGTTCTAAAAAACAAAAGACGATTTATATTTATTTACACATACCAAAGTAAAATGCAATACCTCACATAATTAAAGGCTCCCTTAATTCTAACAAATCTTTAATTTGATACTCTACTCAATTGGATAGCAAAATGTTTATTTTTTAGTACTAATTAATTATAAATGACTTCATTATTTTTCATTGAGCTTGTTTTTATTTTTAACATTGTCGGGTATTAAAGGGAACTACCATGAAAAATATGTCTATAAAATTGTCCAGATTCAATTAAAGTTACGAAGACAATTTTAAAGACATTTATAGGGGCCAAACAAAATTATATTTGGAAAAAAACAGAACAAAGATTACGTTAATCCGAACGTCGATATCTTTAATCTAATACGATGCTCAAAACTATAAATTAATTAAATTACTACTAATTGTCTAATTTATGACACTCATATTTCATGTCTCAAGGGGGTTTATAAAGGCCAGAGAACCGACAGGTTAGGCATCTAGGTGCGTACGTGAAAGAAATACAAGAGTTGAACAGACGTTTTTGGAAACTTTACAGACTGCTTCATTAAAACCCTAACCTCACTCTTGAACATTGCTAAAGCCAATGCCACACAGACAAAAGGCCACCCCTATATCAGAATGAAAGTACAGTCTCTTCCTATGGACTCAACAACCGGTCAGATTAAGTGTAGATACATGAGAACAATATCTAGGAAGTGCTTATCCTATTTTCTCCCCTCATGTTCTGAGCGTCCGTGGCTCTCACGCTTTCCTTCAGCATCCACTGCTACGAGGTGGTGAAGATTTTATCACAATTATATATTGCCATTTTCGGACAGATTGTAACTTTCTTTAAATAACGATCTATTTAAAAAAAACAAAAAACAATCCTTACACATTAGTAACACTAATTAAAAATCTTGCGTTTTCCTTATAAAATTAATTACGTAAACCCAATTTTTTTTTTTTTAAGCATTTGCTTGATGTATACTTTTTTTTCTTGATTTACAACAAAAGTTTTAAGCAACTTCTTGCAGTATTTCTGTTCTTATTTTCTATATCCAAATAGAAAAAGTAGCATAAACAATTGTTTGGCATTATTGGGAAAAAAGGAATAGCCAAAGATTCGAAAAATATTTGTCTCCTCCATGGCCAAATCAAAATTTAATATTTTCAATTACAAATTCGGTCTATTGGGATATTTAATGGTTGGAAAAATGTAAATCTTCAGCAATATGTGTATTATATTATATATAATTGGTCCTATAACAGCACCAAGGCTTAGTAATCGATGAGAAAAACGGATGTACAGTTTTCTTGATCAATCCTTCTTTTGGTATCGTGGTTAATATTTATTGCCTTGCTTTGTGGACTACTACTACTAAAAGCAATTAAAACGTTATCACAACCCGAACGAAGCCCTTAATTGTGCCATGATATTTGAGTTTTGAATATATAAACTTTTTTCCGGCATGAAACTTTTCTGCCGCTTAAACAGATCATGAGGTCACTTATAAACCTTTAATTAGCAGACATCATGGTCAATGTCAATTTTAACCACATTTCCCCATAAGACATAACATATTGCTTGCTATTAACGCTGAAGGATTTCATCAGTAATAATTTTAAGTATATTATGATGATAAAATTACAATCTGCCTCATGGGGCAATAAGTAATTGTGAGAAATGTTTTCTTTCATACCATATTTACAATTTTCATTCACTCGCTCATTCATACAGTATTTACAAACAGCCTAGAGACCTCCCAAATCCACGTGGTTGTCGCCTCCCTCACTTGCGAAAGAGGAAGCAAGACTTGGGAAATCCCCCACGCTCATCCGTCAGCCGTGTGACCGGATACGAGCCAGTAGAGACTGACGAAGAGCGCGAGAGCCACATACGCTCAGGACATGATTGGAGAAATTGGCCATTGCCAGGACTCCCACTTTAACGCATTTATAGCAGGTCACGAGGCCACTGCCGGTTTAGTTTCCGAGGAAGATTATAGGGATGAGTGGTGCAGTGTAATGACTGTGCTAGGGGATTGGATCGGTTACTATGGAATTTCATGACTTGGAAGGGATGAGTTCGAGAGTGTAAGGGTTTTGTTGTTGACGTAATAAGGGGCATTTACTATTGACTTTTGATTGAAAGGATGGGATACGCTTGATGTTCGACTTTTTTGCTGTCACCCATAGCTCTAATCCGTATGCCCAGATTGGTTTAAGTATAACTTTGTAAATTAGTAATTTTTTTTTCTATTGAGAGATGGGATGTCCTTTGAAGTAGTCTGTAATAATAATAAGTGATAATAAAGTAATAATTAATGAATTCCACTTTAAAAAGTTATTTGGAATAAAACAAACTGGTTCTTGCTTCGGTTTTAGCAGCATGTAATTTGGCACTGTGCCATCCCATACAGCTATACAAAGGACAAAAAGTTAGAAATGGAAAATGCATGCTTATGTACGCTGTGCACCCCATAAATCCAGTCAAGATACAAGCTGCCAGCTTGTTGCTAAGCAGGCAATTTCTGCTACTTACGACACTTTCCTCCAGTTATAAATCTAAACGTAATTCTTTATCTTTGGTGCTACTATATCGATTTTTGTAGATAATAACCATTTGATATTTTTATTTGTTATTACATTGCCTTAATGATGATGTGATTATAATGTAATTTGGGTTAAACAAAACATGAACTTTTCAAAAAAAAATATCTTTAAAGTAGTAATTAAATCTATATATTTGAACTATATTAAAAAGTAACTATAATGTAAATAACATTATATACTAATTAATAAAAATTTTTTTGTTTTCTAATTGTTTATATTTCTTTAATATATGTTTTATAGATATACAGATCATATATACATGGATTATAAAATTTTCCCAGAGCTGGAAATGTTGTTCTAATTAACTCACATTGTGTCTATTTGTATTAAAACCTATTGTTAGTAACCTTTGTGTCAATATATGTACATCCAACGTCTCTACATTAAACAATTTTATTCATTACTTGGGGTTTTGTTTTTTTGTCCTCTAATTACAATCGTTAAAGGTTTTCTTACCGCCGTGTGTGTAATACCGTAGTCACTTTTAGGTACATTCCATTGAAAAAAACAATCATGCACCAAAAAATCATATTTTAGAAGAAACTGGCCTCCACCCAATCTTAAACGTTATCATAATCATGTTTATTTGTATTGCGGATGTATACACATTTACCTCAATAACAACACAATTTTTTACTTTAGTACTACCCATATATATCGCAATATTATGAGAAACAAACTCATAACTAGCAGTTTTGAGATAATAGATTTTGAAGTCTTACTGAATAAAACCAAATAACATCTCTTATTTCGCCACTGTTGTTGTGAATTCCGCTATATGTTTCTCATATCAATCAATGACACACTGACTTTAGTCACTGCTGCTTTCATCAGTAGATCCATTTATATCCACATCGGTGTAACCCTGGTGTTGGTTAGGCGTACTTGTTGGTGTGCGATTCTCGTATCCGTAATGGCAACGATACAAGGAACGTAAAGTGCCGCACATCGAACTCTATTTTGACCAAAAGGCCATCGGCTTTAAAACAAGATTGAAATAAAATCACATTCTCTATTGGGCAATAAGGGATTGTTATCTCATTCATACCATAACTGCAGGTCCATTCACTAACTCGTTCATAGGATGTATACAAATACACAAACAGCCAAGAGGACACCCAACTCTGCATGATTGTCATCTTCTTAGCATGCAAAAGAGGAAGCTGACGCTCGAGAGATCTTCAACACCTCCTCTGATCTGCATCAGCCACCGACGCCATACGGGTCTGTAGAGGTAGACCGAGCGCACAAGAGCAACAGATGCTAAGGACATAATTAAAGAAGCTGGCTATTCCCACATTGCCAGAACTTCGGCTGTAAGTGTCCAAAAAAAAAAAGAAAGAGGAAGCTCCTCTGGTATAAATGTACCCGTTAAGTGTGCGTAAGAAACTAAAGAAATCATGTAACAAATTAAATATACAAATATGAGTTCTGGTGAGCACAGGTGAAGCTAAATAAACTATATGAATGAAACAAAGGATTATTACCTTTTGCAACTGCAACAACATACCTTACCTTTTACAACATTCTTACCCTACACCTTTGCTACCTTATGCTTGCTTTTTTATGCTTTGCCTACATTAAATACTCTTACCTTTTACAACATGCATAAGTGTGTAATACGTATTGTAACTCTGAAAGGACAAGGTCATAAGGATAACTTATTAAAAAGATTCGTAGCTTACCGTTTCTGTTACACATCGATCTCGGCAATGTTCTTCGTTAGATCTGATCACAGACTCATAGAACGCCTTGAACACAAGGCGTATACAAACATACACGTCGACCACGAATTTGTAAAGGGCTCGGTCAAAACTATAAGACGTACCTATTGAGCTGTGCAACCAAGCAAGGTACACAACAGAGTAGCGCTTTCACCAAATATAGGGGAAAAGATCCAAGACACCCACTAGCGTCGCACTTATCAACCACCTTAGGGGAGTTGGGAAATTCAATCACAATTTAATTAATAACTGTCCCCTAAAGCACTAAAAAAATACCAAACACCTACTGTCATAAATCACAGGAGCAATGCCACTTAAATGTTTATGTATGGAAGCTTTGTATGTACAATGACTGCAAGGGAACCAGGATGGTTGGATAAATTTTATCAATTTCAAGAAATGAGATCAAGGAATGATAAGGTGATCAAGACCCTTATACTGTTCACGTAATAAGAGCTAACTATTGTTCTCAGTAGTTCGGAATGAATGACCCTTAACTCTAGTCCGTATGCCCAGATTGATATAGTATAACTTTGTAAATTAGTAGTTCATTTTTTTTTTTAGATGTAGGATGTTGAATTTAGTATGAATAAAATGATGAAACGGTTACAGAGCTCTTACTAGCAAACAACTATTTCTTAATTATTACAACAGTGGTTTCCAGAGAGTCCAGTTCAAGACCCCATTGTTTTCACACGCCAGTGTTCCATAGCCCAAAAACGAAGTAGGCTGTGATGCCTCGTCTCAAAGCTGTACGGGACCTAAGCTTTGAAACGGAAGAAGGGATTTTCTTAATTAACCTTTTGTATTTCGGAATATTTGTTTATGGCTCTTTTAAACTGGGGACGTGCTCTTCACACCTTCTTCAAGCTGGCTGCGCAACCAAAGGGTTATGTGTTGTCAATCTCAGCCTGCTTTATGATAAGCAATAAAGGATCCATCTGTACCCATCTGAAGATCATTAATACACGCATCCATAGTCAAGGTGAAGGGAAATGAGGGTCGCCTTGTTGGCTTGTAGGCTGAAGGAGCCGATGGTGAGAGCGATTGAATAGTTTCAGGGTACCTATTGACCGAGGGGAAATTTGAGAAATATGTTCGTTCCAAGAGAGGAGGGTTGGTACAATGGTTATCCCTAGGTTTTGAAGGTAGAAAAAAAAGTGATGGGAAGGTTATTAAGGGCTAAAGCGGGAATATCGGCATAGGATCTGAGTAGGAAACTGGAGCCTATGACAATTGCCTGGGTTTTCACTTGTTCAGGTTCGCCCACGCAGTGTTCAGATCTACGCTTCTCTGAATCTTGGCAAACGCAACTAAAAAACCAAAGGGGAAGCGGATAAAAAGATTTGGGAGTCATCAGCGTAAAGGTGATGGGAACAATGATGAATAGAGTTAGGGAGATCATTTATAAAACAGCTAAAAAAAAGGAGACAAATGCTCGATCCCTGGGCTACAACCAAGGAAAAAGTGAGAACTGCAGATAGGGGCTGATTAGGGATAGTTAATGGTTAAGAAGGACTGAAAATGAACGATCGAAACCATTGAATCGAGGAATCGGACAATGTCACTAACGATATTAGCTAGTGCAAATTGTGTGGAGTAACGGGAAGGAAACAGGATTGGAAGGGTTCGAGAACTTGGGACTGTACAAACAAATCTGAGGCATGGGTTTGGAGAGTTTAGAAAGGATGTAGATTGGGCGATAGTCCTTTGGTAATGTAGGGTTAAGATTTATTTTAAGGGTTGGACAAAAGCTTTTTTCTAAGAAGTTGGGAAAACTGGGTTTTAAAGGGAAAATTAAAGTTAACAGAGAAAACCAGGCAGGATGACTGGAAAGCATAGTTTTTTAGTTTCACGGGGATTTCGTTAGGACCAGTAGCGTTAGTGCGTGCTCTCATTATGGAGGTTGTAAGGACCGTGGGAGAGACATATTTTAAATAAAAATCATCAACATTAAATAAGGGCTCGTAATGGCTATAAGATAAGGGAGATGGTAAAGTGATTTAAGGGGCTGAAACAAAATATGAGTTTATCAGGTGAAACGAGGAATGCTTCTGAGAAGGAAGAATGTGAAGTCACAGAGGGAAAGTTTTCGAAGGAGTGGCCATTTGAATTTGGAAATGAGCACACTAGAAGGGTTCATGAAAATACTGTGATTAAGCCATGAGAGGACAGGAACGCAACATGCAGCTGAGAAGAGGAGAAAGATTTGCAGAGGAGTCTATGACTTGTAGATCCAGACAGGTATTGGACTTACAAGTGTGATGAGTAGCAGTGAATGGGACTGTTGGGCTAATCAGATGTTTAAGTCCCTAAGGTGGGGAGGAGACGCGGGCTAGGGTCGCTAAAACCTCTAGCCGCCGTCCGGCGAGCGCCAAGAAAGAGATAAAACGGGTGGACCAGTGGTCTTTTACCCTTGCTGGTGGCCTAGTCGGCGGGCAGCTTAATTTGTTTTGATCTGACTCCATAAGATCTTAGAAGGTGTGCACCGACAGTCCACTATGTTCAGAAGAAGAGGAACAGGGTAGGTTTATAGGTAGTTTATGTGGTCTTGGAATGACCACGAATTCACACTCGGTATCTAAGGGTAGCCAAAAACCGTCTGGATCCCAAAAGCGAGTGTGAACCGGAGAGAAGCAGACTAGATTGCCATGGGAGACGCTACTAGGTAAAGTAGCGTCATCCCATCGTCCTCATCCCGCGAGGGAGTGGTCTCTCCCAAGGAAGTGCTAGTTTTAGCGAGACAAAGGCAGATATTCCCCCTAGGAAGGTGTGGGGTCTGACAACGCCGGACTAAAACATAGCGAGGCTAGGAGAGAGAGATGCAGAGGTAGTTGAATGAGAAGGCCATGGTTTGAGTAGAGCAGCAAGTGCCAGTGCAGAGAGAGAGAGAGAGAGACCTCCAAGAGCCGGTTCTGTATTTTTAGGCGTCCACCCCAAGACGGCCTGGCTATATAGGCAGGCCAGCCGTGGTAGGGGGATACCCCCACCTGCGGCTGTTTCCACCACTAGCTTCTCCCCCTCTCTTACCGACGTCATAAGCTTTATTATTAAAATATGGAAACATAAGTGGATATTTTCTGGACCGAGAAGAGGGGAACTTCGAATTATTCTAAATTAAGAGGTTGACACAACAGAGACAATGAAGAGTCGGAGAAAAAATAACGGATCCTCTAGATACCGCTTTTCGTGTGGAGGGTGGTATTTAGGTCACCGGAGATAACATTTGAGTAAAGAGGAACGAAGTTGTAGAGGATCGACTCAAAAATTGGTTCCTGGAACATGTTGAGGGCGATACACTACAGTATATAGGACATGACCTGGTTGCAGGTTATCTCAACGATAAGGAACTCAATGTGTGGGGGTCGGATGGGGGGGGGTCAAGGATTCTGGTCTTCAGGCTGTCATGAACATACATACCCACACCAAATACAGTCCGCACAATCCGGTCATGGCAGAGGAAGTATAGTTGGAGAGAGAGAGACAGATGAGGAAGGAATGTAGGGTTTAAGTCATGTTTCAGATACAGCGATAATATGGAAAAAGTTTTTAGTAAAATACTCGGGTAATTCATCGTAATGGACAGGTGGGGGATTGGAAATTAATGTGACACGTGGTTGAAACATCAGTTACGCTGAAGATGAGGATTGGAAGACTCTGTGACTAGTGGGAAGACGCTATGTTGTTCTGAAAAAAAGTAAATACAATTAAATTAATACCAAATTAATGCAAAAAATAATGATAGAGGAGATTGGAAAGAGTAAAAAAACAGAAAAGCAGGTTTGGGGACGGAGACTGGCGTGGTAGAAGGAGGTTGGGAAACATAGAGTAAGGTTCAGCAGATGAGTAATATAACGTAAAAAAAAAAAAGTAGATAAAATAACTCAGACGTAGTTTTTTTGAAGTAGTTCTACCCCAGACGACCTAGGTCGCTTTCTTTATGTGTGTCGACCCGAGAGTTTATTTGTCTCTGCTCCTGAAGGTGAACTAAAAATGTTATTTATAATAAAGTTAATTAATTAATTCTATTTCCTGTCTGAAAGCAGATTGGGGCAAATAAATACCCTGGCAATGACTGGTAAGTAACGTTTGTTTTTTTGTACGAAATAACTTAGAAATTGCTAAAGCCATTCAAATTAATTGTTTTATTAATATTTTTTATCTTAAGAAATAGTGTATTATGATCCAAATGTACTGCTATTATTCTGAAACACTATTTTTTTTTCTTTTATCGTAATGACATCGTTAAGATTTTTCTCCTATTTTTTGGGGGTATTTTTATATACCAAAAACTATTTTTTATGGGTTCGTTCCGAAAGTAAATCATGTAAATAAAATTTTAAAAGTAAATAATACTTTTTTTTCAGAATAAACAAAAAAAGTGAGCATTTTTATGTTACTCCTTTTTACAAATGGGTTCTCATTTCCTGGCAGGAGAGGCTGAAAGTGGCATCGGCAAGATGGTGCAGCTCACGGTCCAGACGACTAGCGAAAGCGGATTGAGGAGGCCTTGACCTAGAAATGGGTAGTTGTGTCATGTATCAATGAATGGACAATTGACTCATGTCTTTACTACCAGTATGTTTCTAAGCAATCAATTAAACGAATAGATAAAATCATTTATTTAAAACACTTAAAATTATAATTAACTAGATTAACGAAAATGTCAATGTTAAAAAAAAGTCTAAAAGACATTAATGAAAGAAGAATGTGTTTGGAAATTAATGCCGAGTCCAAAAAAAAAGTCTTCTGCTTTCACACTGTCCGATTCAAAAGTCTGTTCTGGTATAGTCTTAGTCAGTCGCTGTTCGCCAATTAGAGGCCTGAAATTTTACATGGCGGTCTCATTTAATGTATGGAAAACATGAAAAATACA
Source organism: Acanthosoma haemorrhoidale (assembly GCA_930367205.1). NCBI lineage: Eukaryota > Metazoa > Arthropoda > Insecta > Hemiptera > Acanthosomatidae > Acanthosoma > Acanthosoma haemorrhoidale. The sequence continues at coordinate 25,338,665 of OV884009.1, read as the reverse complement.
CCAATATCCATAAAACATAGGTAGGTTTCATGAATTAATCAATGACTTAGTATCTTTTTTTTTTTTTTAAATTACAATCTGCCTCATTGGGTAATAAGTTATTGTGATAAATGTTTTCATTCATACCATATTTACAATTTTCATTCACTCGCTCAATCATACAGTATTTACAAACATCCCAGAGAGAGACCTCCCAAATCAACATGGCTGTCACCTGTGCGAAAGAGGAAGCGAAGTCTTGGGAAGTCTCCCACGCTCCTCCGTCAGCCGCGTCACTGGATACTAGCCAGCGGAGGCTGACCAAGAGCGCGAGAGCCACTTACGCTCAGGACATGATTGGAGAAGCTGGCCATTGCCATGACTCCCAGAGTTATGCATCTATAGCAGGTCACGAGGTCCTCTCAGTATCTAAAAAATAATTTTGACAATGGTATCAAATTAAAGATAACATTCTTACGACTTAACTTGTATCTACCATCGACGGGGTCATTCTCTGCACGTTGAACCGTGAGGCAACCGTTCCAGGAAACATCCTACCATGATCAAGAATTCAGTATATCATTCGAGGAATCTCAGGAAACCCTCTCTCGAATGACTCCATCAGTTTATACCAACATATTGCGCGTATTCTGGTGCTGCAGAGATTGGTACATTGGTCAACGCACCTTGATTTATGCTCTCAAGACATGATTTTTTCTAAAAAAGAAACAAAATATTAGGACGAAACCCTAAATAAATCTGTCTTATGCTGTTTACATCTTATTGTCTTCAATTAACAAATGCTTAATTACTATTTACATTTTGCAGTTTTATACATACTATCTTGGAAAATACATAAATACAGAGCCATGAAAATCTGCAAAAATGACAAAAAAAAACGCCAAAAGTTAGATAAGTCGTTGGTTTCACCAGAATAAGTTTTTTTTAGTTTATATTAGTGAAGACGGCATAATAATCAATATTCTGGAGAATTTTCTACAAGATTTGTACAATATATTTGTATTTACTTCCAATAGACTCCGAGAAATGTTGAAATAACAAATTTAGTGAAAATGGGCTGGAAAATTCCAATAGCACCCTCCGTTCAAATTAGTATACCTAAATATAAGATCATCCTTAATTCATTATTTATGTGATATATACATCTAGTTCATGAGGTTCATGTAAAATTTGGGGGAATACAAATTAAATAGAGGGGAAAGACATCAGTCTTGCTTCAGTCTTTCATTATTAGACGGGAAACTATTTGATTTCCTTCTAACGAATTTTATTCTTGTAATTATGTTTGAATACAGCCCCTGAATTATCCTGTTAAGGTATTTGCTAATACCCGTGACCTCCAGTTTCCCGTATCTTCATGTGAGGAAGACAGTCAAATGCCCCCACGAAAACCAAGTGCAGTCTTCTTTTCTATTGCTGTGTCAGTGTCAATATATAATCTGAGCACGATGTACCCGCTCGAAAACATGCTTTCTTTACTAATCTTCCCATGTTTTAGTTCATTCTCGATTTTCCCTTTAGTTATACGGGCGTTACAAAAATGTAGCCACATTACTCTACAGTTCAACATTTTATGCTACCGTCCAAAGGAGGTGTTTTCTGTTTTAAAACAGTTTTAACAGATAAGTTTTGTGAGCTATTAGATATACCTATTCACATCACACAAAGAAGTGGTCATATGCACCACCGCGGATTTATAGTCCAGGCAACGAAGACCAAAAAATGACGATAAGAAAAAAAAATCCTGCAGTTCTGATTTTTGGTACAGTTGTTAGGGGGAATCTCCTGTACAACATACTAAAAGTGCCCAAGGGAGGTGAGCGCGAGGGGGGGGGCGTATTAAAGGTAATTTTTTTTCGGTGTTTCTCAACTATCTTATTAGCCAAGAAATTTAGCAAAAATTACTTTATATAAATAATTAAAGTACGCAAAATTGCATATAAAAATGTTAGATAGTGGGGGGTGAAAAACAGGAATTTCCACAATTTTTGTTATGCGGCTTATTAATGAGAAAAAAATTTATATTGAAGAAAACAAACGATTTTTGATAACACCACCAATACTACATAAAGTGAAAAACGTTGTATACATATAATATAGAAGCATACAACAACAGTAGCACGTGAGCACGAAGTGTTCATCCCCATCCCCAGGGCTGGGGGGGGGGGCGAGTGTGAGGGGGGATTTAAATTTTATTTTGTAGATGTTGTTATATGGTTCTGTGTTATACCTATATATATGTATCAATATAACGTTGGTGTATTTATTAAAAATCTTTTGCTTAGTTAAATATTTATTTTTCCTTTTTTTTTTTCTCATAAATAAATCGCTTTAACAAAAATTGTGAAAATTTGTTTTACACTCTCACTATATATGTAAAGAAAGTATAATTTCTTTAATTTGAATTTGCCAATCTGCTTCTACTGATCACCACTAGATGGAGCTATCAGCAAGATTCTAAAAAGTGAGAGGATAGAGAAAGGTTATATTAAGTAACTGAAGTTGTAAGAGAAACTGATATCAGTTTATTCACCCCACCTTCAATAATTGTCTTACATATATATATGCCTAGAGCATTGACTCGACGGAAAAATAAATAAAAACATTTTTATAGGAAATGTTACGTACTTTAGTTTTGTTTATATGATACTTTTTTCTAAAATTACTTGTTTACGAGATATTTGAGAAAAACATTTTAAAAAAACACCACTAACCCCCCCCCCCTTCGTGGACTTTTATTATGTTCTACAGGACACACCCTCAACAAGTGTACCAAAAATCAGAGCAACATGATATTTTATTCTATTTTTCCTTCGTTGCCTAAATCAGGCCCATTACGACTTGCGTTCGAGGCTAAAAGCAGCAATCTTTTTTCTTATTGTTGTTAATATAACATGCATTGTGGTTCAAAAAATAATAAAAAACGCTCAAGATCTCTTGGACCAGCACCTAGCCCATTACCAATCAAACAAAAAGCACGCAGTTCAAGACGGTGGACACCAATAAAGTCTAGCTAGCTCGATGGTGGACACCAAGCAAGTCTAAAGAGACAGGAGATACCGTAAGAGTTCTTCAGGCCAAACACTTATAAATATCGTGTTATTTATTGCAGCCTAAACCACAAAAAATATTTTTCGTCCGAAATATTAGCAATTTTAAATTGCTTTGTTCGAAAATGGCAAAAATTGTAGGTACGGGAAAATGTGCTTGTCTGAATTGATCTGGAGAAACTAAAATTTCTCCAAACTCTCCCAATACTTATTGAGCAATAGAATAGCTCATATGCCGTCCGTCGACTAACTGTCTGCCCTATGCCTACATGGGATGGAGCCCATATAAAATATATTACCAATAATAAAGTAAACCCACAGCTTGTTGCCCTTCAATAAAAGTAGCCACATAAGTCGTTTATTCTCTCCATTAATTTGCCGAGACAGCTGGTAAGGAATATCGGGCCGAAGATTGCAGATTGTAGCGAGGGGGGAAATTTCCGCTTTATCCCATCTGTGAAAGCTCTCCGTGATCCCAAATATTATTGTAGAAGTCAAGAAGCCAACTGAAAATGCTATTTGGGAGGTGTTGGATATTTTAACAATGTACTTCATCTGGACCTGGGGTGTGAACCGCTCCTCACATTTTGAAGTACTGACTGTATTTTCCAAATAGTAAACCAATTGTAAACTGTAAACTATAGTTGGAATTTGCTCCTTCCTTACTGTTGATGAAAGGATCTTCTATAGGGGAGTCATCTTATTGCTACAACAGGGGTTCTGGTATTCATTCTGGTATTTTCCAGCTAATCCCTGTATGAACAAATATAACTCGTCGAAGGCCATTGAGTTAGATTTTGTATCAACGCGATCATCTTTCCCCAAAGAGGCACATAATGAATCGATTTCCACTAAAACTAAATAAACTGCGTTATACAGGTCCTGATCCTCGAGGACATAGTATCGAACTTTAAAAATGGAAAAATTATATTTTGAAAGGATCTTCGAAATGTCATATTTTGTTATTATCCAAATTAACACCTGTAATTTGGAGACGAATGTTTCCCTCTGAGATATCAAAACCTCCAACCTTTCCTTCTGAATTGTTGTTATCGGCATTTTTAAGAGGACAACACAAATAAAATGAGAATTAATGAAATAAAACCAATTGAAGCGTGTATCAAATATTTGTAAACTACCATAGAGGATAACCTAACACAGGCTAAAGTGAATGACCAGCGAGCGCTCTTGCGGGAGACACTAGAAACGTCTCAACGTGTGGCACAGACACCGGCTGACCCGTCCGAATCCGGCCCGAACTGACCAAACCAATTGGATGGTACGTACACGCCAAAACCAGGGTATTTGGACTGAACTAGTGGACTGTATAATATAAATTTCCACACCGGGGAGATAGAGAAAGCATTTTGCTCACCTGGTCTCGCACCTCTACCAACAATGTTCCTCTTACTTATCGTTGTTGTGGCTCGGCACACAACCGCTTGACACCACCTTCAAGTGTATAAGTAGGTAATACAATAGGAAAAACAATACCTCGTGACAAAGGTTCCCCATATATCACTAATGACTTTAATTCGCTGAGAAGATTGTTACTACACAGGTGACTCAGACCTCGATTAGCTTTTGCTATCCCCACTCTACCTACCATCAGGTGGCATATGACGACCCAAAATGACGTCGCACAGTCGTGAACAGCTTGATGATACTTTTTTTATTAATTAATGTAACGGTTTTTATTTAATGTCGTATTGTTTTTTTTTTTTTGTTTTTATGTGGATCCATCTATGACTTTATTCCTTAAATTCGGTTCAATAATCTAATTTTATTATTATTGTTTCTTAAAGAGGTTTACGCTTTATTCTGGTATTTTGATAACAATTCACACAAGCATGTTAAACCTAAAATCTTGTATGATGCACTTTTCAAGAACAGAAATTCGTTTTTGTCAAATACGTACCAGAAGTTCTTGATACATTGGATTTTAAGATAATGACGTTCTAAAGATCCAATTTCTAGCTCTAGTTCTTCTGTTCTTACTTGAATGAACTTTACAACGTATGCAGCTACTTCGGTTACATTTACTTGGCAAATAAAATTATTAATGAAAAAGTTGACCACTGACTCAATTATATTAAACTATTTTTATTTATTTTTTATTCTCACCCTAACAAGGCTCGGGGTGCGTTGGAACTTCCATACGACCTCATACACAAGTGATAATATAAACTCACTTTTTAAACTGGTCTTGAAGTAAGTGAAGGTTGATAAGAAATGATTATAAGTTAATTTCAGCGTCGCCTACCATTTTTTTTAATATTAGGGAAATGCATAAGTGACTTCATCAGATTTCGTATCCACAAAATTAGTTTAGTTTTAAACGAGCTCCAAGTTTAAATAATTAAATTTTTCCAATATGACTGTGATCCCAGTCAGTCCTAAAATTATAGTTCATTTTCTTTTATTTATTCACTGTTTTTGGGATTTAAATTAAAGTAAAATAATAATAAAAAGTATTTGTAACAATGAAGTAGGAAACACAACCTAGGTATTGCTACGTTCGGCGAAATGAAAGCAAGCGTCATACGCTCTCGGAGGCAGCCCAACACCTAAGTCCTCTCCGCTGTCCAGTACCCAAGTATATATCCTCTCGTCATGGACCGTATCTATCTCTCTTCAACAGAACTTTTTTTTCTTTACGGCCCTTTGTGTTCCTGTATGCCTTTTCACACCCTCTTTGAATGGGTTACGCACAGTATTCTCGGGCCACCCTAGCTGCTGAGTCCCATATCCCTTCTGGCACTTACTTTCGTGACAGGATAAAAAAAGAAGTGTTGTAAACTATCAAATACTCCAGCTCTTAAACGACACTCCACAACAGATGGGACACCCTTGCCTTCCGTCGAGGAAATCGGCCCACGCCCAAAACAGAGGTTTATTCCATTCCAACTTCTAGCCGTTTATGACAGTCGGCCTTTGTCTGATAACTTGTACTCTAACCCTTAACATTACTTATGATTTTATACTACATTTCCCATGTTGGGGGTTGAAAATACAACAGTATGTGATAATATGGGCAGTAACCAGTTAAAGTAATAAACTAGTCGAAAGCATGCTTACTTTACACAGCACAAACTACACAGACTATTCAACTACACTCCCACTACTCACGTTAAACCTTGACAGTGCAAATAGTGGAGTAGTGTGGCCAGGACTCTCATACAATCTCTTGCTGGTTGACTACGATTCGTGATCTATTTTTTTTTGTTCTCATTTGAGTGCCAGTCAATAACTTAATTACGATTTGAAAATGTGCTTTGATTTTATTAAGATTACCATGTAATCCACTTCCAAGACAAATATTTCAGTACTATGAGATTCCATTATAAAGAACTGGTCGAATACGAGCGAACTACGATTCGTTTAAGGTTGACAAATTAAATATTTTTAACATGTTTCAATACAACAAATTAACAATTTTCAGGCTCTTAAATTTTTTAATTGTAATTAATAAAAAAAAAATTCAAACATTTGTTGGGTTATATTTTATTCAAAACTTTTTTTTCGTGGTCGTACTTGTAAAATGTCGGGCTATGGGGCACGTGGGCGTTGGGGGCCCATGCTTTTTAGCCCATCAAGATAACTTTTAACTCCCTTTCGAATAATTCAGTATGTGTCTGATAAATTCGGTGTTTGTGTCATGTGGTCTAAAATTTATAATTTTTTCGATTTAGATGATAGCCGAAATAGATGGGTAAATCAATCGATTTTATGTGTTCTAGACTTTTGAGTGTTGCGTATAGTAAAAACCAAGATTTCAATTTCGATCACCTCATGAATTATTGTTTAGTACATTCTACTGCAATATATATTGTTACTTATTTTTATAGGGCCTATTATGGCCAATAAACTAGCCATTTAATAGGATATAGTATTGAATACCTTAATTATTATAAAGGCCATCATACTTTCTACTCGACTTTGTTGAGTTGTCTGTCGATTGTAGTATGCCAAATGTGAATTTTATGAGTCAGTGATGGAAAACCGCTCATTAGAGTTCTATTCCAGTCAATAATTTAATTACGATTTGAAAATGTGTAAAGAGTTTTGATTTTATTAAGTTTACTATGTCATCCACTAAGACCAATATTTCAGTAATATGAGATTGCATTATAACGAACTATATTAGATTCCACAATAACAGTGAAATCATTGGATTTGGTGGTGCACCTTGAGTCTTCCCCTTATTCAACTTAATATTTTTCGTAGTTATTTATATATTATTTTCGGTCATGTACATAATTACTAGTAATTTTCTACAAATTGTATGGGCAATACATTTTACAAAGCATTTATAATCGATGGTCACCAAGTCTTATCAAATCTACTCCGCAAATCTAATGGCATGAGAAAAGAATGAGTTAACTTCATAGCCTTTGTAATAAGTGTAATAGTTTTTAATAACACATGGTGGAGGTTCATGGGGTGAACCCTAACTGTTTTTTATGTAACAAAGTATTTGAATATACATGATACTATTTGAATATAGTTTGCTACCAGTTGATATTAGAGAGATATTGACCTGATTTAAAATGGTGATCCCTTCCAATCAACCATTAAAACCAAATTTAAAATATTCCTTCTGTCTGAAAAAACATATTGCTCAAAACTTTTTTATAGAATGGAGTAATGAAAATTTGGAAACGTTCCAATACAATTTTGATTCCTTCCAGTCCTGCTGCTTTGCTTTTGGACAAGGTAAAGATAATATTTTTTATTTCGTGGTCAGTAAGAGTTAAATTCTTCTCAGCTAGTGGGCCAATTATCGTCACGTTATTTTTTGTGATCTTTCCTATCGGTTGTATTGTCGTCACATTTAATAAGTGTATCAAGTAAATATTGGTAGGTGTGTTATGTAAGTTGAATATGATCCTTTCATGTCATTTTTAGATTCTTACACTAAAATAATAAAACCTTGTCTAATGGCTTTAAGGTTTTTTATGCCAATTTTCATTTCTTGAGGATTTATTGTATTTTTAAAATATTGTAAGTCTCTTCAATATCAGTACTCTCAATTATATTTATGAGAACTTGTATTGTTTGCATTTTTTTTTTACGTTTTGGACTGTATGATTTCTTATAGGTAAGTACTATTGACCTTATTTCCTAAATTTTCTAAAAGCTTATAATTATTTTCATTTGTTTCCTCCTGTCTTTTTTGTAGCTATAGAAGAAATTCAACAGCTTTAAATAAACCTCCCCTCAGGTCCGTTCTGAAAGTCGGAAATTCTCCAGTCGGTATCAATAAACTCATTGCACTTTCTAATAGCCTTGCTTAGATAGGCAAATAAAATGAAGCAATTTTGTTCAAAACTACCTAATAGGTTTTTCCAAACCATTAAATCGTTTTTTTAAGAAAATTTGTTCGATAATTAGAATTATCCATATTGTTTTTCCACTTTCTACGTTCTTTATGTTATTAATATCGATATATAAACTATACTAACGATAAAAAATGACAAATTCTACTGATTCATGGACGATTTCTTCACTTACTACGCTATTATTTCCTATATACGCATTTCATTAATACAATTCAGCAGATTGAATTTAGTATTATACTTTTTTTAAATTACATTCTATGCCCATTAATACAGACGCCTTTAACCTTATTATTTTACGTCTTTAAATAAGCTTGTCAATAGTTTTATGCAAGATATTCAACTATAATAAAATAAAGCTGAAATGTCAATTATACCCAATAAATAATGAAAAAAACAAAATTACACCAAAATTTGATTAAAAAAAATTAATCTGTATTTTTAACATAATAAACTTTACAATAAATAAAAAAAATGTATATACTTATTACGTCATTTTTTTTAGGGCAATTCATCCACATGAGTAATAAATTATGGTTCAGAAAAAAATATCACTTCTTTGATTAGGTGACTTGTGCACCCTGTAGGATGTATCCAAAATCTATTGCAACATATCGATAAATTGGCCTATCACAAGAAGAAAATATCGTTAATTGTAACCAAGATGAACCTCTTGGTAGACTAAAATAAAAAAATAGCTAAGCAACTAATCCTTGAACCTACTATGAATCATCCTTGCCACGACTTTGGGGTGGAAAAAATAAAGTGGGTATAAGTATTTAATGGAATTAGATTGAAGATGGGTTGAGGCTGGCTGAGACTGTGGCCAAGGAATGCCGTCCTACAAGATGGAGGGGGCAGGTAGGCAGAGAGCACCTTTCTACACCCTACCTTTCTACCTGGCCCACAATAGCACATCACATATTTACTCTGACAGTTATTCAACTTCTTTGAACAATTTCAATCAATCGAACCATATTTAACACACTTGCACGTCAATAACTAATATCGGTCAAATGACGGAGAATATCCCCAATCAGTAAACATTCAATAGTTTAATTTTCCATCAAGTCACTCCATAAATAAATATGTGTTATAGAAATCTGTTAATTATGAGCATGTATAAATCATTGTCTTAATGGTGTACAAATTCAAACAGTACCGGATAATAATTCTTTGGGGATAACCTTTAGCAAGTCGGGCTTATACGAGTATCATAAAGCGTCAGAAGCAATGTGTAAAAAACCAAAACAATGAATTAAAAAGATAATGTGCTAAAAAACATTATCAATTTGAAAGGCTGCTCCTGGGACACAAGGAGGATACTGCATGGGAGCATACATATAAATAACTATTTGGTCTTGACATGTATAGAACCTCTGAAAAGTAAATATTTGTATTTTTAAAAGTTAATCTGAGTTTGGCCATATCTACACCAAATGGGTGATACAGTTAGAAGCAGATGTATCACATATTAGTCGTTATATTATAAATCTTACTTTGCGATTTTTTCCAAAAATTGACTATTCTTGATACCCAAAATTATGCTACACAAATTTATTAATAATATCTTGGGCCTTATTCTTTAACAAATTCAATGGAATGACTTGGATGGAACGGTTTTATTAAAGTTTTATGGTATATATGCCATCCTATATTTTTTCAACCCAATTCAATTAAAAATTAATTATAATAATATTCTAATTCCTAACAAAGACAGATTAAAAACCGAAAACAAAATTCATCTCAATATAGTTCATTTTACAATGCTACTTTCCCGCGTATTAAACAGATAAATTTTAGTTACCTAAATAGCAAAGTTTCTTTAAATTTCTTGATAACACTCACAGGTATGGACCACAAACAAATTCAAGGAATATCACCTATTACATTAAACCAGATGAGATTAGCACAATATGTATTTACATATGCTAGACCTCTTTGATATTCTCTCCTCGTGCATGTTCAATGTAAAAATCTGTAAATTCATTTTATTGCTCTATACCCTACATTCCCCCTATACCCTATACCCTACATTCTAGAACTCATCCCTTCTTAATATCTTAATTACTTATTGCCTGGCAAGGCAGATTGTAATTTTAGCACAATAAAGGAATTATATATATATAACACTGTTATACTAACAAACAACATTAACTGCTTCTTAAAAACCAGTTTTTCTCCAACTACAAGAAATAGTATTCTTATTTAACTAAGTCAAACAAACACCAATTTATTATTATTGAATAAATAAAGATTATTATTATTATTTTTGTTATAGTTGATATTTAGGAATAATTAATATTTTTGTTTTAGTTTATATTAAACTTCATTTCGTAGTATTCTTATTATTAAAAATCCATGCTAGAAATTTTGTATAGATTGATACTTGCAGAATTCATATAATAACCTATAATGTAATATAAACTATAATATAAATTGAAGAAAGTTATGACCAATTTAGGTTCAATGTGAAGAGAATTCGCGTCCGGGCAAAGTAAGCTCGTGTCGTTTTTGTGCTCTCCTAACTAATTTTTTTTGTGCTGTTTTGTTTTTTTACTTCTTTTTCTACAACGTTATACTGACCTTCCCGTGGATTTACTGGAGCCTGTGCTGGTGTTTCATTATCTAGCAGCAATGAGTTAATAATTAATTTGTAAAAGGCTAAGTGCTTTGCCGGCTCGTGGGGATTTTTTCTCTACAGGCTCGCCCCCTGCACTAAAAGGAGCGCCAAAATGTTAGTAGCCTCGTAAATTTCCGCCAATAATGTCACAAACTTCACCAATAAACTGAAGAAACAAATTCCAGACCGGGGGTGATCCGAAACCGATCGAGGATTAACTACAAGAGATCGGTTTAAGGTCCATGAGGCCTACAACACTTTACTGAACAAAAAAGACTCCACATACATTATTCTTCGTCAACTTAGAGCCTGCATATAACAAATCGGATATATTTTCCATTCGCTCCCTTCTTTATACAAGAACTAACGTGGAAGAGCCCTACTAACAGAAAGAAATTCCTCAACGCACTCACAGCCAAAGGTTCTTCGCATAGAACTTTTATCAACGGAGCCCTATATGTGTGAAGAGTGCAGGACCTCACCAAAACAATAACTGCTCCAAAAGGCAGGAACTCAGGGGAATCTGTATCCATTGCTCTTTGCAGCACCCAGCTAACTACGAGGGCGGTCTGAAAAATTTCCGACCTAACAAAGCTTTTATTATAGCTTTTATTTCACTAGCTTTTATTTATTTTATTATCATCTTCATGTTGAGGTAGGAAACTTTTCAGACCTCCTGTGTATAAGTACTGTGCAGTCTACCAGGACCTGGCGTTTAGACATGAATCGCAAAGTGTGACCTACTCGTCAACCTCAGGACAACCAGACCCCGACAGCCCTAGCAGTCACTTACCAACTGTCTCTGACACAGAACACCAAACCAAAGCAAACCCAGCTACTTCCACAAGGTCAGCCTTAACAAATACAGCATCAGCAACCTCCACTCTTCCTCAATATACCACAGCAACCTCTAAACAACCACACTTAAGTGTCTAGCCCTACGCTTCTGTTACCATATCCCAACAGCTTCTACACCAATCTACATGTTCTCATACTCTTCCTCGTAAATCATATTATAACATAACAGCAATAAATAACCAACGGCCTGGCCCAAGTTGTAGCCCAAGTACAATCTTTAATTAGCCCCCCCCCTCACTGAAATACTACATAAGTTCACAGGTATGTTAGTTCCCACCTGCAAACCACGATTGCCCCGTCGTACAAGCCTCTATCTATTCTATTATGCAACTATAACAGGATTCTTAGACAAACCCCTGAACTTACAATATTACTACAAACCTAAACATTGAACCTACTAACAAAAACGCATCTACATAACTTCTATATTACAAGGTACATTACATACCATTCACATGGCGGCGTCCATGGTGGTTCTGCTCTACTCATTAGCTCCTACATGTTACAATATCCCGAGCTCTCCCCTTCCTCCCTCCAATGCATGCAAATGTGTACTATAACCTTTTACTCCTCTATTCACGTCTCATCCTGTTCCTTCCAACTTATTCAATCTATTTTACTTATCCTCTAACCACAGCCAACGCCAACGTTAATTCTTATTACGGGAACCAAAGACCCTCTCTTATTAAAGGTCCAGTTGATTGGAATTTATTCTAAAATAGCCTTGTGTTCTTCACTCACCTCTCAAAACTCAAAAAGAACCCTAGGAATTTAACCTCTTTAACAAAATATTAAGCTTTTTCTGGGTTGAATCTAATATTATTTTTTCGAGCCACACCCACAACATCATTCACGATTCCCTGCGATTCCGCCTCCGATTCTGCAGCACTCAGAATATCATCAAAGTAAACTGTGACACCTTGCAAATGGCCAAAATACTTTTGGGTCACTTTTTGAAAGCATTCGGGCAACACTGATAACCCAAATGGTGCCCTGAGATATTTATAAAGACCAAAAGGTCTACTGAATGAGCAAAAATCACGAGAGGCCTCATCCAAAACCAATTGATGAAAACCCTGTTTCAAACCAAAGAGACAGAATTTTTTTTTATTGGCTAGCTTGACAGATATATCCTCTATTGTTGGGATTTTAGAGTAATCTCTAATGAGATATTTATTCAATTGGGTCTATACAAATTCGCAATGATGAGTCTTGCTTTTCCACTTTAAACAATATTATTGACCCATTCTCCTGGGCTCTTAACCTTTGCAATAACCTTATTTTTTTCTAAGTTTATCAGGGTCTGTCATAATCTATCTCTAATTTTAAATGGAACTCTGCGAGCAGGGCTTGATTTTGGAATAGCACCCTCTTTCAATTTTAATGAACACAAGTCTGGAAAGCAACCTAAACCTTTAAAAACATCATTATTTTGCTCCAGAAATTTGTAGTTTTGATATCTTCTACTTTTTTAATTAAATTTAAATCCAAACATGTTCTGAGTCCCAGAATTGGAAAACCTACATTTTGCTCAAGAACTACAAATTCTGTTGTACGACATTTATTTTGATTACTAATTTTCAACTTAATTGCACCAATAGGTTTTATTTTGAAACCCCCAAATGCCTCCAACACAGTACTAGTATTAGAAACAACAGATTTGCTCATTCCTAATTCATTTTTTAGCAAATGCAATAATATAACATTGGTTTCGGCGCCAGTATCTAATTTGAACAAAATTAATTTTCCGTTAATTTTTATATTTTCCCACCATTCGCAATTTTAGTTTTCATTTATTTGATTTACTTTAATGGAACCAATGCCAAAATCATCAAATTCCTCATTGTAATCAGAAACACCCACATTTTCAACTTTTTTCACACCCCTACCACACATGTTAGCCCAATGCCCAATTTTATTGCATTTGTAACACTTTTGGCCAAACGTAGGGCAACGATTCTTTGAGTGTTTCTGCCCGCAACGTGTACTATCAAGAAATTTACTCCTATTTCCAGACTTATTCAACGAATCCTTATTTATTACTGGCTTATCAACATAATTATTATTTACAGACTGATGACTGTTACTCCTCACCAACTTGAAGACCTCTAGCTGCTGTTGATCTTCTTGTTCCTTGATTACTCGCAAGTTGTCGGCTGCTTTCTCCACAGATTTGCAAAAGGCAACTGTTTTACTTAGCGAGGGATCTTCATGCAACAAGCGTTCACGGGTCGAGGCAGGATTGACGCCCAAAACAATTTGCGCCCTGAGAAGCTTATCTTTTTGTTCCCAAACTCACAGGAAGAAATGAAAGGCTTCAGTTCCGCATAGAAATTTTCAAAAGGCTCGTTTGCACCTTGCCTCCTATTAAAAAATTTAAGTACCTCCATTGTTTCATTTTTATGTAGAATACAATGTTGTTCAAAGATGGTCAATATTGATTCGACAGATTCTCTATCACAGGCTGTCATATTAATGGACACGGAAACCTTCAAAACCTCGGACCCCATTAAGTTTTTACGTCTGGGGACTTGCACTTCTCTTGATTTATTTAGTCTCCGTTGCCAACATATAAATCTTGAATTTCTCCTTGAAAAGCCGAAAATTATTTGCCACATTTCCGGTTGAAAGGTTTTTAATACACGGTTTATTAAACTCCATCGCACACGGATAATTGTAATACTTTAATTCCCGATCGAACCGTTTAACACTCCGAATAACTTCACTTTATCGACTGCGCCATGTTTTGTGTGGCTATTATTGAATAAACAAAACTGCTACATTCGTATTCACATTTATTTATCATAAATACATCACAACAGATCATGTCAACTACGACTCTAATCACAGGCTCCATGACAATAATATATAACCATACAAAAAGGTAACGACAGTGTTGTCACCAACATATACAACTTACAATATCCAAACAAGCGTCACATAGAGACGCTGTCTAAAAACTGTAGTTCAAACCAGTGTACTCAAATCAACTAAAAAGATAACATACTGTTTGATTTGGCAATGCCAATAAATGTAATATAATTGGGATCTGTGGGCCTCCACTCTAACGCTAGGTATGAGCCTAATGAGGGTTAGTGGTGCTTCAAACATCTGACAGTACACTTCTACTATCAGCATCGCTTTTCTCGTAACACTGTCTCTGGAAATAGTGACGCATCGACCGGAGGTCATACTTGCGGGGACTCCAGAGGTTCACCATCAGGAAGGAGCAGAATGCCGATGCGCTGGACCTGCTTGAGGGCCCGATGTTATATCAGTATCATTCTTGTTAATATTATCTTTCTAGACTTATTTATTTTACTTCTGCAAACAAGGTCCAATAAATGTACCCCCCCCCCCTACTAACCAACACCTCACCACCCCCATTGGACATGCCATATTCAAATATAGACATAAATTCAATCCTTCATAGATTTTTTTTATCAATTATCGCAGCCTTTATTTATATATTACTATAATTTATTTGATGAAGAGAGATGTTTACACAACGAGCTTCACGTCTCCCGGCCCAAAAGGGCCTTATATTATTATTGTCGGGCCTTATTCGACCCCAACTTTAAACAAAAGGACCTCTCCAAGTGGATATTAAAAGTAAATGCTAATAAGTCCGCTCATGTCACCTTCACCCTCCATTGCTCATCCTGTTATTTAGTTTTGCTTATCATCCAACCCATTCCTTCTAAATCCCCGATCACTAATCTAGGACTTATACTAAAGAAGCGACTCACGTCAAAACAACAACACCTAACTAGCCAACGATTCAAACTACTTCCTTGCTTCATGGACAATAGTTCTAAAATAAAAATAGAAAAATAGACAACGAGAGACTGATTTACATAACGATGCTCCATCCCGCCTGGTCCTAAGGAATAGAAGTCCGGGGGAGTGTCAATCCCTCCAATATTCTTCGCATCTAGCTCCTGTAATCCATAATCCTATACAAGTTAGACAATGTCCTCTTCCATGTAACAATCGTACGTAACCTTCACACGGATTTCAACATCTCATTCATTACAGATCTAGCCACCTCCCGCTATCGGAACTTTCATTCCCACCTCCCTGGTCATCCTAATCTGCTAATGCCCTGTACTCCCATCTCATCCCCGGTAACCCAGAGCGAAGCCTAAGGTGAAGTGGCCTCGTGATCCCAAAACCAACTAACGTTTTGTTTATAAGTGAACTCTCTAAAGTGACAAGTGAAGTGGTTTTGGCTAAGGAGCCTCGTTCTACAAAATAATAACAAGACCATATTAACTTAAGTTCGAAGCTCTGCCTTAAATAGTACATTGTTGATTGCATGTAATCATTTCAATAAATACAATTACATAATTAAATGTGAAGAGAGAACAGTAGCCATCAATACCCAATCGCTTACATAATCTAAGCTAAAGATATTAAAATGAAATATTGTTGCGGAACACTGTGAGGTTCTTCCTTGACTCTTGTGAAGATGTTACAATAATAACTGTCAATATTCAATAACTTATATCTTATAAACTATAGGCGATATTTAAGTAATATTTAGTATTTATATGAAATGAATCCGGTAATACATTCAGGAATGTATGTCAAGACCTTTAATTTGACACTACTATTAGAATAATAGAAAAATATTAATTTTTTGACTAATAAGTCTTTTTAATTAAAGATCCTACATTAATGATTTTATTTTTAGCATTATCTAGGCATCAAATGAAACTATCGTAAAAATATCAAGCCTCTAAAAATAATACTGATTGATAAATAATACAGGGGTACAATTTGGGATCCCACAAACTAAACGATGCTACCAGAGTAGTACGGGATACTAACATTACTATCGTGGTAAATCGTAGTCAGCAAATTTATAATATGCCTCCACGATACCAGATTGGAGGTAAAAGTTACAAAATCATACGTAAGTAAGGAAACCCTATCAGAGCGCTCGAAAACTGCCGTCAATATTACAAGTAGGTGAAGCAAATAAGGAAGACTGAGAAGAAGACACATAAAACTTTAATAGTACCCTTTCTCCGGAACAAGGTATAAATCAATATTAACAAGTTCACCATAGAACGGATCAAAAGCTCCTTCAGTCTTTTATTTCTTATTCCTGCCTCCAGCCATTTGCATCCGCACACTTCCCACTTTAGCCTTTCTAGTTCTTCATCACTTTCACCCTCTCTTATTTTGGTTACTTCGTGTGATATCACAATTAAAATCTCGTTTTGTACTTAAAACATCCAACATTTTTATTTTTAATTTTATTTTATTTAATCATTTTCTGCAGTCATCTGAAGCCTCAAGTATTGTTTTATTACCGTCATTGTCAAACATGAAGAGCTAAAGGAAGACCCAGAGAAAGCATTTCTGGGGGGAAAGACAAATATCTCAAAGGTGTTCATAGTTATTTATACCCAAAATAAAATCGGAAAACAAATCGACTAAATAGTCAGTAAAATAACGAGTTGGTTGACACTGTACTCTTAAACAAGAATCATACAAATGGCTATGTTTTCATTTTTGAATCATCTTAAAGAAATTCTACTCATAAGAAGTAATAATGGTTTGTGTAATGAAAATGAATATTTGAATGTTAAGTTCCACCAGTGGTCGGATTATTATAGTGCCACAGTCCACTATGAAGGCCTATTTCTTGAAAACTAACATTTATCAATAATTTCTCCTATCTGAGCTCTGATCCACCTCTCTATTGATTCAGAAAGTACTAACCCAAATCGGCACTTCTTTCTACAAACTTTAACTGAATGTGGTGAAATCCAAGGCAATTATCATCAAAATTGCCATGTTTCCTCCTAAAAACCTTATATGATAATCCTCCCTACCTTTACCGTCCATTCCCAACCTATCAACTTCTTCCCATCAGTCAAAAACCTCTGTTGTTCTTTGAAAAACCTCTCTCCTGTAAAAACCGCAAATCTTAAATCACACACTGATCTATTTTCATCCTCAATGCTTAATCGTTCCATTGATCCCCTATTTATTGTCCTATATCAAACTTACCAACTGCTTGTAATCTCTCTTGTCTATGATTTAGTGGTCTATAGTGGACTCTTTGAGTATCACAAGGCTTGTTTTTGGTTACAGCGCGTGTTTTATTTTTCATAAAATTTATACTCGGGACCCCCAGAGACCTATCACTCATAATCTTTACAACCAGATTTTACTAGTACCTTATCGTTTTTCTTCAAGCTAATGTCTCGATCATATTTTTTAATTAATATTATCTATTCTTCCCTAATTTAATCGATTTTTTCATTCTTTCATAACATTTTTTCCAGTAATAATTCCTGTGTTAGTTATACCTAGTATGAGATAAGCTCCATCTTTAGCAAGGTCAGAAAACATTATTCACTCTTAATTATTTATGTATTTTGTTTGTTTATTATTACAACAATTATATGATGTTGGTTAATTTTAATTCAACACTTATCTAGAGGTGAATAAAGCCAATTATTAACTGTCTTTATCTCGTATGTTATCTGGTACATTAAAAAAAACGAAGACAGTCAACACAATTTATTCATATTATTATACATCACATTTTCTTTATAATTGAACAATTATAATAAATAATGCTTGATTAACATATCATATAATAAAACTATAAAAAATAAATATTATAGTAAATTTCCTAATACAGAATCATACATATCATAATGGAATTATATCATCATACATTGTATCATGTTATGTAAAAACTGAGATAATGTAGACAGCATACTGAGAAAAATAAATACTTCATGTCAACTATAAAGTAACTAATTATGAGTTCTCTCTCTCTCACACACACACACACACACACACTTCCTCTCCCCCCCGCTCTCTCTCTCTCTCTCACACACAACCTCCTCTCCCTCACGCTCTCACACACACTTACTATCCCTCTCTTTCTCTCATGCACACTTCCTCTCCCACTATCTCTCTCTCCCACCTCGCGCACATGTGTTTGTGTGTACTGTGTACTTATATTCACACAGGTTTATGAATGAGCATGTGAATGTATTTAAAATTCAAAAACAACTTTATAATGTTTCAATAAATTCCAACAATAGATGGATAAGCATAATTACCTTACACACTATACCAGAAAAAGACTGTCTTATTAAAGCCATTTATTTATTTATCATTAATTAAAGCACAATTTCTGAATACTAATTATTTTTCCTGAGTAAATAGGAATTTAAACTACTAATCAAATTTGTATATTTGTAGTTAATTCTCATTACTATTATCCTTCATTTTATTTGAATTGGGTTTAAGCTACGTGTAAAGAATAGAAAACATTACATACTTATATTGCATGTAACATAAACATAATCCAATCTTTATTTGTTCCAATTGATTATGAATATTTTACTGTAAAATGATCATTATGATATTTTTAAAATAGCACAGTAATGAAGAAGATAGCTTCAAATAAACAATAATTAAAAAAAAATGTTAACTGCATAAAATTAGTTTTATTACATACCATATTTAAATAATTTGGTACCAAAATCACCATGTTTTAACCATTAATATGCATAATAATAATAATAATTTGTAGATGTTTACTTAATAATAATTATTATAAACATTATGTATTCTTATTCTTTTTTTTTTTTTTATGGCTAACTGAAAAAAGTTTTGTACCAATTATTATTTCCCTCAAAATATTACAATTCAGAAGTATTGGATTATGATATATACCATTAAAATATATTAATTAACATTAACACAGTAAAATTTAATTTATTCAGTTAGATGAATTTGGCCCAATTAAATATGACTTATATGTAAGTAGCGTCTACTCAGTACTACACTATAGGCACAATATGTCACCTAAGTAAACACCTAATTTAACATACAAGAAAAACCCATATTTTAAACAGTCTTTTTTAATGGATGCCAAAGTCTTTAGTGTTGAATTTTCCCTGAGAATACACTGCTAAAAATTTGGTTTAAAGGTACATTAGTGAGGAAATAGAAACATAATTTTAACACTAATCCACATGTTAGTATCAAGCACAACAAAAAATAATCAAAGGGCTACAAATATATAAACTTATAATTCGTGAAAACGGAAAATAAATAAATGATATTTAAAAAAAGCCATTCTTTAACTGGGCACTGTTAACATTCAAAATCTTAAAAGAAAAATATGTGGAACTAAACAAAATGTAACATATTTATAAAAATTAACAAGCCTCTTTTTACTTATTTTTATTGATATCTATTCTTCTTAACTATACCTAAAAAAGCTACTTTTAAGCACTTTCTTGGCTGCCAATTGATAATAGCAAAAATAATAAAAACAGTATAAATATTATTGTTATGCTCTAGTGAGATATAAATAGAATAAAAAGAACCTATCTATAAGATATTATAACATGAAAGTTGTATAGACTTTTTTTAGGCCGTGCCATTTATATCTGGTAATGTAAAGAAATTATATACACATATGCATGTATGCACATTACAAGCATATATATATATATATATATATATATATATATATATATATATATATATATATATATATATATATATATATATATATGCATTTACTCACAGAAACATACACCCACAGACACACACATACAAATATGTATATATAATATTTTTATAAAATTTAGAGTAATCTCTGACCTAGTAACCTTGTTTTTTTTAAAATAATTAATGGATTTAATATTAAACTTTTAATTATTAATAAACTTTAAAACTGAGACTGTAATATTTAAAGCAGTAACTTTTTTATAAATAATAGTTATATATATGTATATATAATCTCACACTGAAAAGAAGTAAATTTTTAATAATGGAAGCCGATAACTCTTGCAAATGTGAAATTAAAAACTAAATATACATATACTAAAGTGTGCAATATACAATTATAGATTAAATTTTTAAAATGAATTATGATGTATGTAAATAGATATTTGATATGATTTTTACAAACAAGACAAATTAAAATTTAGAATAATTAATAAGAGCTGTTGGCAATTAAAAAAATTGATTCATAACAAACATACATAAACTACTTTATGTTATTTTTTAAAAAAATTGAATATTTTAGTGGGTGGATAATTAGATTTGTTGTAATGTTTAGTAAATAAAGTGCCCCCCTTACTCAACAGTACACTAAACAAAAATGTTTCCCCTTATGAGCACAAAAAATTATGGGCGCGACAATTCGTCTATATATTTAATATTAAACTAAACAGAGTATTGTTTTTATTAATAAGTTGAAAATATTTGATGATGTATCCTACAAAAGTAACAAAGAAATCAATAGAAAAGGATATTTGATTGATACAGAACTATATTTCTTGAGGACACATTTTAAAATTATTATGATATTTATATATGTATTAACATTAAATAATGTTATTAAGACCTCGGTTGGAAACATAAATAAATCATACTCTATCGAACTAGAAATTGTACAAGCTTATGCTTTAAAAATTAAGTAATATATCTTGTGTTGATTCATATAATTTTATCAAATAAGGATTTTGTGGATAATCATATAATTAAAAAACTAATGACCAGAAAACATTTGCGAAAGAAAAGAGCTAGTATTGTTCACTAACTCACAAAAGAAACCAGTTATCATGTAACATCAAACAATTAGTTTACCGAATAAACAAACTCTATATAAAAATTTCCATGCTGTAAACAAGGATAGAATTATTTTAAAATAGCAGTATATAAAAAACATCATAGTAATCATTATAACTGTTTCAAGTTTATGAAGTTTGTAATGAAATTAAGCTGATTATATTGGATTAAAATAAACAATATCACATTAATAACCTCATAAAAATGAACCCCTTATATTGCGTTTATTTAATGTTAATAAGTATATAATTAAGTAATTTTAAAATAGCCTTATATAGTGTTTTAAATGAATTTTATAATGACAGACGTTATTTAATTTAAAGCAATTAGTATTACTAATCATTGTTATAAAGGCAGTCATCATGATAAAAATATGGTCATTAGTGATTCTTTATTTTTTTAAAAGTATATATATATGTATATATGTGTCTGTATGAGTGTGGGTGAGTGATTTTGTGTTTACCTCCACAAAAAATAAATTATTCATAGGAATACAATTTTAAATATTTTAATTTATGTTGCTCAAAAGCAAAATAATTTAACTAAGAATTGATAGATGAGTTGCTGAATAAGCAATTAGCAACACGCAATATATACAGTAACACAATATATCAAAATAAGCTTTAAAAATCACATAAAACAATATGCATATTTTTATTTTAAATATACATAGGAAAATACTTTTATTCCTAAATAATATTGAAGAATTAAGGTGTTTACAGTTTTTTGTTAGAAATTAATAACAAATTGCAAGTTAAAAAATACAATTATTTACTATTTATTTGTATTTTGAAAACTATTTATATTTTTAATCTACTCTATACTAACCTTTTAGTAACTATGAATAAATTTGAACAAATCTTCATAAAGCCTATGTTCATAAAAATGGATCACTTTGTTAAGCCTTACATTTTTTTGTTTAAATAGAACATAATATAAAATCATATATATAATTTTAAATAACCTTCTATATCAGAAAATAATTTACTAATTAATTGTTAGACAGTACCTTAAACTTAAACATAACATAATTTAAATTAAAACATAGGTAGTTATATAATCTGACTCTTTTCAATGAAACAATAATATTTCGATATACCTTAACTTGAAAAACATATATCAGTAACAATTCTTTAAAAAAATGTATTAATTGCAAATAATTATCAATTCACCAAGTGTGAAAATAACAACTAAAATTGTTTATTTAACAAATTGGTTAATAAAGAATTATTATTTTTTTTAACCACCAATACAATTTAATATACTTAAACAAAATAAATATTTGTTTGTATTCCAGTGTGCTCCACCAGCATAATTTAATTTTGAAAACATTTCATTGATTAATCGATTAAATATTGGTGTAACTATTTAAACTTTGCGCCTTATTCATAAAAATGCATGCATCTATGTATGCTACACATGCACGTCAAAATTAAAAGCATTTCTTATTAAGTTTAATTCAATTAGTTAAATCTAGAATAGAAATACAAGAGGTTAGATTAACTGCAATAGTATTTATAATCTCATCAATGTATATTAAATCTGTTAACCATTTTAAAAATTCTTAATCAATAGCTATAGAAATTTCATTGTATTGATAAATACCTGTCCTTTGGAAACTACCTAAAATTTATACTTTGAATATAGATTAGTTACAATATAATAAATTATTTTCTGATATAATTGTAATAGTAAGAGTTAAAAATAAAATTGTTGATGAAATTTGAAAAAAAAAATATACATATAAAAAATAATTTAATGAAAAAAAATTAAAACTTTATAAAAAAAAACTTAAAATTTATAAATAAATTTTAAATTTCAAGTAAAAATAAAAGAATTATTTTTTACTAGTTTTTAAATTAATACAATAAATAAGGCACACTATTAGGGAGTGAGGGCACTGTAAGGGGCCAGTACTCACATTAACAAGTATCTTTGAAGCATGGCAACTTGAATATATCTTTATAGACTGAAATGTGATGTATTAATACATTTCATTCAAAATAACAATTTTTTAAAAAGAATTCATAAATATCTTTTGGGTAAGAAAAATGCATTTAATGCACAATAGTACCACAAGTATTTACTAGAATTTAGAATAAATTTTTAGAAAGAATGTACTCATACGATGATATAATCATTAATTTTATTTCAATTGCCATTGATACCGTAATGTTTGTACAAGCTCGCATCCACTCCTCGCACTTATTGCAAATTTTTGTGCCCAATAATGCAACTAGACAGTGTTATTAAAAATGGAATAATTACACACTATGTAACATTTTATTAACATACGTAACAAGATTTCTGGGCACAGAATTAGTTTGTATTCTAAATATGAGTTTAAGCAATGTCTTGGACTATAGATGTTCTGACAATAAAATATTGTCTATATTGCTATGTATTAACAAGATTTTATATCCTTTAAAATGGTGCACATTTTGAAAAAATTTACATGCGTTTATCACAAATTATTATAGAATTACATAGAAGTTTTGCGAGCAATTTTAAGTTTTTACAAGATAACTGTAACAATAACAGTTTCTGGATAACTTGCCTTATTGTTTTACAATTTCTACAATAACCTACATAACGGTTTAACAATTTATCTATAAAATACAATAACAAGAGTTTACAAAATAACAAGATAGAAAGTTATATCTAAAACCAAGAACCACCACCTCCAAATTTACTTGTGATTCCTCCTATACCTTTACCAAAAACATTACCAACTCTACCAACAACATTTGCTGTTGCAGTACTAAGTTTTGCAACATAATTGGCTTCTTCTCCGGTAGCATCTCTCACTGTAACTTTGCTTTTAATAGTTTCATCTTCATCTGCTCCTTCAGAATATCCCCTAAAATAGTCAATTTCTATTATATTTTTAAATTACTAACAATAATTGATCTAAACATTGATTTAAAAACCTAACCTATAGTACTACTAAGTAAGTTATATTCCTTGAACTTAATAATATTTTTATTCCATTTTCTTAATTATTTCCAACAAATTTATCGTTATTATAATTGTTATTTTATCATGGATAAAGTTTATATTTGATGTGTTATTTTTGAAGAACCATGCAAGTTTTTGTTGTGGTATAGTTCCTACTATTATTAATACTTACCAGCCAAAGAAAAAAATACTTGGGCAAGGTCCTCACTGGTGGGGAAGCACCCGAACGGACATAGGGATGATCCCAGGTTCCAGTCCCAATCCTGATCCTGGTATATTTTTCCTTTGGCTGTTAATTATTAATATTTTAAAAGTAGTTTCTCATCTACCCAATACAAATTTGGATAATGTACCACAATATTTTTTTTGCTTTATTAAATTTACTTTTTTTTATATCATACTAATATTAGGTAATCATTTTATTTAAATTTATTTTCAATTCAGTTATTAATATTTAAAAATTTTGAAAATCCATACTTTATGTAAATCAGGGTGGAATGTAATATGTTTTTAGTGAATTTTTATTAAAGACACACTTGGCTTTATTTCGTTTTGATCCAAAGTGGGAAATAAGTTAAGTTAAATATAAATCTAAAAGTGAAAGGAAATGGCTTGTGGTAGGGTGAAAGACCCAACAATTTATGACCATCATGTAAAGACAAAAAATACCATTTGGGGTGCAGAAAAAAAAAAAATGTGGCATTGACTAAGGGAGACAGATAGACATCAGTAAGGTGGCATGGATAAGGATAAGGGCTTGTTTGGAAGTTGAAGTTAATGAGTGAAGCAACATGTCCCAAACATTGGTATATGATGATATTTTTAAGTTCAACTGTTTTGTATTGGATTCAAATTAATTAATAAATATCAATTCACTAGTTAAAGACATTTTCAAAGATCACAGATGAACATCAAAAACCTAAGTTATTATTAGCATTAAAAATTGTAATGAATAGTTTTTTTAATTGTATGTGATTATTTCTGGTTAATATTTAAAAGAAAAATATAACTTTATTATAATAAATAGTGAATTATTGAATATTCCCTATTATTATTAATATTTTTTGATTGATATAATAAATATTGTTATATTAGATAATCACCTCAGATTTATTGCTTCATAAAAAATAAATACAAATAAATTAAATACCACTCCAATAATATGAAAGATGGAATTATGCATGCCTTAGTTTAACAGTTAATTATCGCTCAAGTAATTCCCGTATTAAGGCTCCCATAGACAGTTGCTATTGAGTTAGTTAACTCAATTATTATTATATAAATCAGTGCCATGATATAATTTATATATATTAGTGATCACATACAACTATAGTTAACATTAAGAGGTTTAAATAACAGCAGCCATTACTGACTGGCCTTCTCGACCACTGACAATAGTCATGTAGTGTTGATATTGAAGCTCCTAGAGTGAAGTGTATTAGGAAATTCCTAAATTCCTGCCTTTGTATTCCTCCTAGTTGACTTTTATTTTTTTCATATTTGTTTTTATTATATTAATGTATAATGAGATTTCATCATATGGTTATAAATGGACAACAAGAAACACACAAGGTCCCTTGGTACCACACCACCAAGCTTGTCACCATTGAAATAAAAAAATCCCAGAGACAGAAAAGTTTTGCACCCATCTGACTCAGTCACCATATGGGAAGAACACCTCAATCAACATGGACAGCCACCAACACCAGAATCAACCCCGATCGTTTCAGGCCATTACAACACGTAAAACCAGAACAAGATATGGTAACAACATATATACAACCAAAATATCAAACCCACTTCAAATAATTGTTAAAAATATTAAGGACTACAAATTAATGTGCGAGCAAATAACAAATAGTGGGTTACCCCACCGTAGGTATCTGAAGGTACCTCAATATGAGGATCATGCCCGATACCTCTAATACATACTGAGCAATAGTTAAGTACCTTCAAAACACCAAAGCCAAAACCCATACATATCAACTTAAGGAAGAGCAACCATTAAGGAAGGTTATTACGAATTGGCACCCTACAACACTGACAAACATACTTGCAGAAGAGCTATCTTTCCTTATCCCTAGAGTTAAAAACTAGGCAGGTAACCAATGTCTAAAGGGAGAAAAAAGACCTAGTTCACCTAAAACTTCTCTACCACTATTCTTCATCAATTCAGAATGAACATCAGGCACTGAAAAAATCTATGAAATTAACTACCTCTATTACACAAGGGTCAAGGTGGAAAAACCACATCCTAGGTGTGACATAGTATAGTGCCTTCATTATCTTGCCCATCTTGTAGTCCCTTTAAATGACCAAGATTTCCTACAAAACACAGCACAGTCAATCTGCACATTTTCTTTCCACCCTCACTATTGCAGCAGTATATTGTCAACCTAAATAATCCATTTTGAACTCACAATTTACATCTTTTCTCAACTCCATTCAACATAATTTCCTTGAAAGTTAAGACTTCAATAAAAATCACCAACAGTGAGGCTCAAGAACCCTTAACTCCTGAGGGAGTGCTTTGCTTTCTGGACTTTCTCCCGTTTTATCTCTTAACATCTTGACAAGTCCAGAACAAAAATTTATTGCCTCAAAACAGCTTCGACTTCAGCCATATCAAACACCGATCCAAAGCCATATGGCAAGTGATGCTGGTCATAGCACAGTTACAATCATAACTGTAAATTATTAATGCAGTATTTGGTAATCTTCCAAATCCAATTTGCACATAATCCCTCAAAATCTCTGACTTATCATACAGTCTGCTATCAGGTAAATCATTGATGCATCTCACACAGTTGAGATTACATTCACGGTACCCCTTCTTGGTATGCCAAAATTGCTGGCATTTTTTGCATTAAGGAATTAATTGTTTACCTTCAATTGACAGGCCTCAAAAACGTTGTTGAGGACTGTTTTAATGGCCTAGATCCAATCTATGCTCTCAGAATTGTTAAATTTGGCAATAGAATGTAACGCTATTTTGAAGGTCACAGATATATAAATAATAAAGTTTATTAAATGGGAATTGATAAGTTTGATAAATATGGATTAGACATAAAAGTCGCCATGTGCTGTGAGGGTTAGTGCAACATGTGGCGGGAAATCCATGAAATGGAAGGTCAACCATGCACTGGGAAAAAACCGTGCCATAGATGACTGTTGAACAGTCACAATGGTCTGACTACCTCACCGCACAGAAAATAGGCAAGAGAACATCCCTGCCTCAACCATTATCTACTCTTCAGAAAGATTTGAGCTAGTCTGGACCATAGCCATCTCCATGGCCTGGTGGTTAGCCCTCCAGACTACTAACTATAGAGACCCAGGTTTGATTCCTGGCTTCCCCATAACATTTTTTTGTGGGAAATGGGTCTGGTCAGGACTCGCACAGTCTCGTGAGGGAAACTGTGTAGTAATAACTTGAATAAAGAAATAGTAAATCTGGTTTAGAGAACTGAAATAAGGATTGAGACATAATAGTGTAGCTCAGGACAACCTTAGTCCAAATAAAATCCTCATCAGGTATTGGGCCATAGATTGAAGACCAAAAAATTACTTAATTACATATATTTTTGACAAAAGTGAAAATTAACTATTTATCATACTCTTCCTCCTTTTTCGTACTCTCAGTCAGGGCACATGTTGCTTCTTCAGTCTGCATTCGCTGAGCAACAGTTTGGTATGTTTTTGAATTCAGTTTATCCTCCATGACCCCTTGTAATTCGAAATCAGAATAAAGTTTCTGGAATTGATAATCAAAATTAGTTCATAAAAAGTGAGTGAAGTATATCAAAATGTAATGTACAAAATTTACCTTTACAATATGCACTAGACAGGTACATTGATAAGGATGCAAAGCATGATCAATTCGTTCTGATAACCAGTTGCATAGCATCTGTATTTGTGCTGTATACCATTGCTAAAATGGTTTCAAAAATGAGTTTGCATTAAGATTAATACATTAAGATGACAGAACATTGTGTGAAAATATCAATAAATATAAATAACTAATAATTCATGTGAACTGTGATACATCCCACAATTAAGGGTTTCGCTATGGCTGGCAAAACCATTTTAATGATTGTGATAACAGTTCACTGAAGTTCCAACATATAATACATATAATTAAGCAAGACCTCAAGATTTTTAATATTCACAACTATCTGTTCACGCAATTAATTTTTTCAATTTCTCACATTTGCTAACCAACTATTTAATCAATAGGTAACTTTCTAACCCTGTTATTTATGAATTTTTCTTGATTGAATACATTCTTAACACAATTTAATTGTATTATGTTTATTGGTTAATGTATCATGTTGCATTCATTCTTTTTAATTAAACTTTTTCCATACTTTCCTTATTGTTTTATACATTTGTTGAATACTATCAGGAACCAATGACCAATATCAACCTGGTGGGAAGTATATTCAAGGTAAAAAATTTAAGAGGTGATATTTCAGGACTTGGAACAGCTTTGGTTTGGGTTATACACAAAAGCATGACCTTGAATTCCAATTTTTTACTGGGTAATAGGAGATGGACAGGACATCTGGTGCTTATTTGGTTGTCAGGGTAAATTGTGCTTCTTGTTGCTAAAATTCATATGGCCTGAACTATAAGATGGTCCTTAATTTAAATTTTCAAAGAGTTTGATTGCCTTTTACAGCATTACATATATCAAATACGGAACATTTTTAGTGGGAATTCAAGGCATTTTAGGGAGGAACTCAAGGCAGGATAGCTCAGTTGGTAGAGACCTAACTAGATATTGAGGGGGTCCCATGTTGGGATCCCAATCCTGCCAGTATATATTTTCTTTAGCTGTCACTTATTAAATATTTCATTCATTTACACATACATGCATGGTAATTGAAACAAAAAAAATTAACTAGGTAAACTAGGAACATTTTTGCATTTATCACCGTGCATTTCTACCTCTGGAATGAATCCCCTTCTTTTAATGCCTTTATGTACCTTGGAAAAGATCGTTAATGAAATTTTGAGGAATATTTTCACAATCTTCAACAACAGTCGTTCTAAATCTTCAAGGGTTGCAACTAGGCCCTGAGTTTTGCTGACATAAATGTTGCTTGAGGTGGTCCCAAACATGTTCAATCAGATTCAAATCTGAACTCCATAATGGCTACACCAAGCACTCAATTTCAACCTCTTTCAAGTAGTCATCCACAATATGTGCGTTATTGGGCCTGGCAATACCCAGCATTAGCAAGAATTTCTCACCAATTTAGGGTACAAATGGCACTGAATGTTCCTCAATTATCTCTTGTAAGTGGGAAGTAAGAGGCCTTCTTTCCTGCACAAAAATAAACTCGGAAGGAAATGCGACCCTATTACATATCTCACTATCATGAAACATCACCTGAGGAACCAAAAAGCATGGGGTGTAACTCTCCCCAAAAAAAGTGTCTCCACGAGAAATTTAGTCCCTCTGAAAATTTGAGACCTATTCTGACCTCATCCATGAAGAGATTAACTTCCAGTTTTCCAAAATCAAATCCACATGTTCATATGCAAACTGAAATCTGGCCATTTTGTGAGCTACGGTAAAGAGAGATATCGGTGCAGGGTGCGGGGCCCTTAGGTTAGCTTAACTGAACCTTTTATGCTGCATAAGCTTCTATATAGGCTCTAAATAGGCCCTTGGGTTCACTCTCATACTCTTTGTTTTATTTATATTTATGTCAAGAAACATATTTTGTGGCTTCAAAATTGGAACCTCCTTAGTTTATCCTATATACTGAGACCTTCAAGTGCTCATATTTCTATATTATATTAAATCAAAATGCTTAGAATACACTAGGATATGCACAAAGGGGAGCGACCCTTTTTTTATGGCTTTGTCTGCCTCGACTCTTGAGTGTTTCCAGATTTTACCTGGAGCCAGAATAGAGGAATAAAACAATGTGCTAGAAGCAAAGAGTTACCAGAGGCCTAGTGGCATTTTACACAGGCCACCCCAAAAACAAATGTAAAGGGGAGAAATTTTGAAATAAGAAGCTGCTTACTGTTTCCAGGTCCCCTCTCTCCTCTTTTGGCCGAGAGGCTCAAGACACAGAAGACTTTTTCTCTCTCTCCACATTTGGTGTTGTGCTAGCAAGCATGCGTCATCAACAAACTTGAGGTATTCCAGTCAGTCAGTTATGCCCCATTTGGCTCCTTTCCTCCTTAGCCCCAAAGTTGTATGCATAATAGTATCCAAAACTACCATAAAGAGAGTTGAAATGTTAGCTAACTCTGGATATTGCCTGTATTGCTACAGAGAGTTCGCCCTCATGAAGAACACAGAAAGCTTTCGCTTGGACTCCATATCTTGTTAATACCCACCACTTTTTCTTATTATTAAACAATTCAAATGTCTTTTCCAGGTCAACAAAGGCCATGTATAAGATACTCCGACATAAGATATGCAGTGAATTGAGGGGTTCAATATAACTAATATATTTTCTGAAGCCTGCCTTCTCTTTCATTATCTTTCTGTCACGAAAAACTAGAACATGCACTCATATCAGAAAAGGTCACATTGCAGATAAGGTTTTTTCTTAATTGTACACAAACGTGATATTTCAGTGTAAACTGTTTATAGTAAGATCAGCTTGATGAACTTTTACAAAACATCTGCCTCAATTTCATAAGTAGAAAAAATGTATTTTACTTTTACCCTATCAACTTAGCACTGCAAGGTTACCACTTACTAAAATAACTATAGGAAAGATTACTTATACATCAAGGTTCAAATAACAACATACCTCAAAGAAGTTAAGAATCCAGAGTTCATCATTTACTTTACTTCTAATTTGATCCATACAATTCCTGGTGAAATTAACATATGCTTGCCCCATATCTTTTCCAGTACCTGAGACATTCTAAACGAATGATCAGTAAGAACCTTCTGCAAGGGCACTTACATACTTCACTTATAAACTATAATATAGGTAGAACTTACAGTTAAGCTGAGAATAGACCCTATAATACTTCCTTCATCATAACGGGACATTTTTGAAAGTGAAACTTCTAATACTGCAATCATTTTGGCAATCATACCCTGACTCATACTTGCTGAAGTTTTTTCAATCAAATCATCAATTTTGGTATGGTATTGATGCTGGGAACAAAATTAAAACATTATACAATATCTCAATGAAATAGAAAATCTTTGAAAATATAAGAACATTCTTTTATTAAAGTAATCATAATACTTATCTTCATAGAAACAATTACCATTTTTTATATGTTTAAACATTGAATGTATTTTGATTTTTTATTGATTTATCTATTATTGTTTATTTTGTATCGGGATACGAACATTACATCTGCCTAAACATTTTAAAGTTATTCTATCACAACTGTTTTCAACAATATTATTTGGAATAGTATATCACCAATGAGGTAAGCAGTTAGTTCTTCTAAGGCTGGCTACCAACTTCCTATGTACAGTGGTGCTTAGATATTTTTTTATATGTATTTAACTGTATTTTACTGAAATATTTCACAAGACTATAATTATTGATTATATCTGTTTGATATATTGACTATACTTTATAGTCTGGCAATGGCACAAGCTGCTAAGGAAATATTAAAGCAAGATGAAAAAAAAAAACCAGAACCCCGATACAGTGTGATGTTACCACGACTGCCAAGAACTTAGCTTACAAAAGCATGACCAGACAACCACAGAGAATAGCGGATTGATAGAAAAAGTGAAGAGTTGAAAATTAAATTAACTGCGGGAGGAATTGCAAAAAAAACAAAACAGAAACCAAGATTCATAATTGATAATATTTAAGTCTAAGTGGCTGTGCCAGTAATGAGTTAACAGCATATTGTGTGTTGAGTTTAGCCAACCAGTAGTTTTTTGCTATAAATTGGTAATTAGAGTTCTTTAATATGTTATTTATTTGATCTGTAATTACCCATATCTTAATAATTATGGGACTAGATAAAGTTTAGAGGATCCAGTGGAATGAGGCATTAAAAAGTTCCAGTGAAATCACAACTAATTATGGATAGTTTTAAAAGTTTTAATTTCAGGGAAGTCCAGATATTTCCCATTTACTTATTCATTTTGTTTTATGTTATGCAATCCATTAAATGCTGTTTGTCTGAGTTGTATCACATGATTATGACCTTCAGTGTCAATATGTTCGTGGCCATTTTTATCTTGTTTACATTTTAATTCACCTACATTTAGTTTGAGCACACATTAAAAGGGTCAAACAAAGGGTCTCTGCTTTTGTTTGTGAATAATTAATCATTGTTACTATAGGCCTAAATATCTTTAAATTATGCATCACTAATCATGTATGGTGCATACAGTCGTGTAATGACCGCAACCTGGGTGTTTTCTTCAACAATATTTATTTTTATTACATTATCATGGGTACATCAAGAATTTTTCTTTAATAAAAAAAATTATGAAACCTACTGGTTCCAACTGGCAATGAAAATGAAGAACTTTTAAAAGTTAATATGTTATAAAAATACGATGTTGTTGGTTAGTGCATTGTAATTGTGAGGTAACACTTGAACTATTGAGCATCAAGCAATGTTAGTTAAGAGGAAAAGGAATATATTAACTTTTAATGGTTATTAACATGTATTTTAATTACACATCTTTTCATGTTTTTATCTAGTATATCAAGTTCCATTTTATTCTCTGCAGTAGCCATACTATGTTACTATGCATACTAAATATTTCATTTCAGCCAATACAAGTTTTTATGTAGTGTGTGGTGCAATGTGTGAACTGTTTGCTACGTCCGGATTTTAACTATGAATTTAATCTTTAAGATGTATCTTTACAATCCAATTAATAATACTGTACAAAAAAATTGTAATTTTTCAAAAAAGATTTTTATAAGTAAATATATATCCAACTTTAAGTATTTATAACTTTTTACTCTTTCATTTATTATTTTAATTCTTCTGACATTGGTAGATTAATATTTTGATTTGAGTAACTGTAAAAATGTTTTCAACAAGTTTTGATGCCAAGATATTATTAAGCTTTATAAGTTAAATTATAATATGTTTGAGTGTAAATCTCCAAAAACAGTCAGTCACCTATATATTCTTATTAACAGTATGAAAATAAATGTTCACAAAGGCCAAAAGTCCCTCTGTATTTCGTTTTTTTTCATCACACAATTGTTGATATGACAGCTATGCAGGCATCTTCTGAACTAGGAATGAAAAACCTCATTACAATAATTCAAAACATTGTTAATTTATCAAATCTGAATTGGGTATAAAACAAATTTTAATGATGCACTTTTCGATTGAATTTTTTTTTGAGTGATTCTATGAAATTTGTATGTAAATATCCTAAGGGAACAAATCAGTACATAATTTGAAATGCTTTTAGAAAGACAAGCAAGGATTAAATTATAAGCAGATCCCATAGCTGGTAATGTGAACCTCTAGCCCTATACAGCTGAAATTCATATTACCAGACTGAACATTATCAAATAATCTTCAAGCAGGACCTTCAGATCTCCAGAAACTTTATCAAGAAAGAAAGTCATGTCACAGCGAGCACTAATGCTTTTTGTTTGTATTTTTATGCTTTTGTACCCCAAATGTCTTAATCCTTACCAAATTAAATTAAATTGCACCAAAATGATAGATTTTTAAGACGAATCTTCAAATATATATATATATATACATACATGTATATACTGAGGTTTTTTTGGGAGGCTGGATGATGATTTATCACTGCATTAGGAGTTCAAATCCTTCTGTAATTTTCCATCATTGTGATTTAAATAACTTGAGAGAAAATTAGATAGAAAAGTTAAAGTAAATGTACTTATGGGAATTGGGTATTTTGTGCAGACTCAATTTCAATAAAAGAAATAATTAAAAAAAAAGAAAGATGGTCAGTAGCCTATATAGATAATGAGTTGCTCATGTTAAAGTTTTATTGGATGTTCAGATTCAACTTTCATTTTAATTAAATTGTGCATTAGGTTATAACTAGAAAATTAAATTATAAAATATGTGCATACATAATTTAAATATATCTTTGACAAAGAAATGCCATAGCCACTACATAAATGACGTCTTTGAAAAGCCAACTGAACAAAATTTTCAAGGTGGCTAATTTTTGTTCCTTATTGAGGGGCCCCATGTTTTAAATTTACTTTTTTTAGATATAAATGTGACACTGAATATTTATACCCTACCATTTCATGGAGGGATTGGAGAAATCTTACCCTTTCTTGGAATCATAACTATGTTTTCGGAGTTATAGGTTTGAGGGACTAGTGTTTGGTAGCTAGTATGAATGGGTTTACAGTGAGTGTTGTCACATACTTAAAGTCCAAGGCTTTAAGCCACATTACAAATTACAAAGAATGAATTATTAATGTTTCAAGATCGTTGAACCATAATATAAGTGGAGGTCAAATTCGGACTAGTGTTGTAATCTGATTATCGGATTAATTGATCAGACAAATTAAACCCCTTCCCTCCTCGGCTTCTCAGGGCTCTTACTTAGGGATGGGGCCCTGGGTCTCACCGAGTCGTGTTCTGACTGATTGCTGCCTCTATGTCTTCCTGCTCCAATCAACCCCATATAAATACAAGGTGATTATTTTATTTTACATTTTATGATTTAATAAAGGCAAATTTTGACCATATATCTGGTTTTTAATAGAAAATCTAAATTTGTTTAATGAACTCTTCTTCTAGAGATTCCTAATTTCTCTATTACCTTCCACTGCAACTTCATTAGGACATCACAATCTAAGAAAACAAAACTTTTAAAAATCCACCACATAGGAAAACTGTATTCAAATTATTGTAATAAGGTTTTTCATTCACTGAATGAACCTAAGCAAGGCACCAAAGATGCCTGAAGAGGCTGAATTATTATTTATTTTCATCTTGTTAATCGCATAATGCTCTAGGGCCTATTTTAATATTCATTTATTAATTTTGCATTATTAGATATATTAGCAAGCTGCATTATGTAAGGTTCAAGATTTACCTGATGCTGGACGTCTTTAATCTATACCCCAACCAAGAAACATTTTTTTTGTGTAAAATTATTAATTTATACAACCACCATTCAGTAAACCTGTATCCTAATATAATTAAACATTTAACTATACAATGATATTCTTTATTTATTGATTAAAGAGACAATTTTAACAGTAATATTTTCTGTTTTTTAGAAATAACTAAATTCATATTTAGTTCAATATTCAAATAATTTAATATCGCAAGTGCTATTTCATACAAAATATTTACCAAGTCAACACCATCCACAGCACAAAGCTTGAATGATTGGTTTTTCGCGTCTAAAATTACATTGACCATAGCACACATTTCAGATGGTATAATGTAATCGGTAGATATAAAAGTTACACCTTTTTTTAGCCAAGACTGGAATCCAGATTCAGTTCTGAAACAAATTCATAATTATCACTAATGAAAGAAGAAAACAAAGCATTATTATTATAGTTATATAATTATTAGCATTATATAATTTCTTCTTTTTTTTTTTAATGAAGCATTTATGATATTTATTGAGGTTGATATTGAAATGTAAATAAATTAATAAGCTTCCCTCTGTCTATCTAACTATACTTAGCTCGAACACAACAAAAAAATCGTAACATTAGAATCATTGCTTTCTTAAAGCTGATTGGGTTTTTAAGCAATATTTCGTTCTATACTTATAAACTCCTGTCATAATTCCCACCAATTTTTATCAGTCATCTGTTAATTTATCTACTGTCCGTTCTCCAAGAGAATGCCAAGAGTAGTGGGGCATGACTATTCAACATTTCTCTACATCTCACCCCCACCGGCCATACTAACTCATCGTGTATCGACCTATCGGCGTCACTAATCTTTCGACTAATGACTTTTCATGGGCTTTAGGGGCCAAATTAAATTGACTGGAGATGTTTCAACGGCACTCCCATAGTGAACGAACTGTAGTTAGCAATATTTCAGCTGTTATAATTAAGTATAGAATAAGAAGGTTATCGTGATATGTGTGTGCTTATTTAACTATAGTCCCAGGACTAATTCAAATTATTCACAGTTATAACAACTCCTTATTTTAAATTTCTTTTTCTTCTGTATTTGTCTCAAAATCTTTCTCGAGACATTCTATTTTTGAGTTACTTATAGACCTGCTCTCACTAATTTTATCTTCTGTTTTTACTTGTAAGCTACCCCTGTCCGCCTTTAATATCTGTCCTAAACTACCTATCTGTTTGCTCAATGTTACGATACTGTTGCTTATATCATTTATTACTTCATAACATTTTATTATATTTTTCAGTATTTATTTCTAGTTTTTCATTATTTATTTCAAACATCTTTTTCACTACTTTTACTTAATGCAACCATGTGCACAATACTACTTTTACCCACCCCAACTTGCAATTGTTCTTTTGCTAATATCCAATTCTTTTTTTAATTTAAGCCTTTCTCTACAATATATGTCATTTATACTTGCTCAAGATGTGTTTCGTCCATTTCCTCTAAACCTTCACAATCTTATTAATTTACCACAATAAATTATAAAAAAATTGAATAACTCATATGCACTGCCAATATTTGAATTAACTTTTTTATAAACAAAAAATAATCAGTCCATACATTGGGCGACAAATATAACTGTAATCTGTCTTAGCTAAAATTTTACTTGCTTGCTTATAAAGAGTAAAAGTATATTTATAAAATGTTCATAAAGAATAATAGTTTATTAGAATGTTTTATTCTTGTGCATAAATTTGTCTATTTCAAATAATCCTTACTAACACAGGCTATAGAAATGTAAATATATGATGGTGTACCCAAAAGAAACCGAACTGTTGTATGTGATGTTGAGTTTTGGAGTACCAGGTGCATGGGGTAGTACAGGACCGTGGACCATGTAAAGCAACTTTTCACCAGTCACATGCCAAGTGCCATCACAGGAAAAGGTTCCGTTCTGCTTGTGTTCATATATTTGTGACAGTTGTTTTGCGTGCTCGTCGTTTTTGTGATTAGTGATTTTCGTGAACAGCATATGGCCTTGAAATGTTAAAAGCGGCCTACAAGGATGATGCTAAGGAAAATTCAATTGTTTGAGTGGTTTTCCTGTTTTGAGAATGGGGAAATGTCAATTAATGATCAATCTCGCTCTGGACATCCTTCAATGGCCCAAACCAATGAGAATGTCGAAAAAATATGCGATATTGTCTTGGAAGATCAAAGACAGACCATCAAAGAAGTTGTGGAGAAATCTGGAGTAACTTGGAGTTTAGTTCAGCGAATATTAAGAGAAGATTTGGGGATGAGAAGGGTGACTGCAAAATTTGTTCCTTGACTGCTGACTGCACAGCAAAAACAAGTGATCTAAACTTTTTTTTCCAAGATCATCACAAGTGACAAATCATAGTGCTATGGATACGATCCTGAAACTAAGTAACAATCAAGCCACTACAAGACTTAATATTTGGCTCATCCCAAAAAATCTCATCAGGTGAAATCAAACATTAAGACGATAATCATTTGTTTTTTCAATGTGAGAGGAGTTGTCCATTCAGAGTTTGTTCCCCCGGGTCAGATAGTTAACCAGGAATTTTAACTGGATAATATAGAAGTTTTGGTAAGATTTTGCAACAGTTTGTGCAGAAAAAGACCTGATTTGTGGCAGTAACTGAACTGAAAAACTTTCAAAGTCTAACACATGACTGACTGACCCCTCTATCTAGCACCAGCTGCTATTTATTAGCAACCACATTACCATCCCCCACCCTATATATTTGGTTTTCCTCTCAATTAACACTTGTTACTTGCTCTCACAAATACCTAAGGTCTTACTTAACAACACATATTACATATCTAAAACTAGGTATTGATTTTAAAATATGATATATATATATATATTTATATCTTCTCACATCTTGAGCCGTAATTGCCTGAATTTTCATCCAGGCCATAGTATTGGCATGAGCGGCTGCCATAGTTGTTTGGGGGAGCTTTGGTATATCCGCTGATGCGTTGAGCACCCCTGGTCTAAGTACTCCCTCCGGCATTCCCGTAAAATAAGAGAACAAAAAAAAAGGAGAGAAAAAACGAGATAAAAAAAAACAAGAGACGAAATAAGAGAGAAAAAAAAAGATAGTTTCCCGGGTTTCGTTACCAGTTATTCGCCACCGGGTAGAATGTGATAAAGAGAAGGAAAACAGAAACGTAAGACTAACTTCAGTTCTCGAAATAGACTATCTTTATTTCTCTTTGTAATCCGACATATACGGGATCATGGGATGTTTACGTCCCATGATCGCATTAGTTTACAATACAGAGCTACCTCTGACTTTAACTTATATATATAGTTCAGGTCACTTAGATAAAGTATGGCTAAATGCTGTTTTCATATAACTAAAACAAAGCAATCTAAGTTCTAATTTAGAAGCTAAATGTAATACAAGTTTCACTAATTTTTTAACTTTTAGTTTCAAAATACTAAAAATAAATAAATTGAATGACTAAAATTACCTTTGAATGCAAGATTCTATCATATCACAAGCCATAAGCTTTAATCGTTGTTCTAAATGTTGCCTAAATTCAGCATCAGGCCAGTGCAGATCTTGAATAAATGATTGCAGAGCATCTAATTTCCAAAATAAATCTTCTGAAGTAGCACAACCATTTCTGTGAGCAAACAAAAACAATAGAATAATTTTTTTATATTATTCAATTAAATAAATGAAGACATTTTCACTTCATACTAGTTTTTATGTACTTAAAAAATGATCAAATTGTTAGCTCAAATTCATTTCTGAATTTAGATTTGTGTTGATGTAATGTGTTGGCCAAAAAGTCCGTTCGGTCTTTGTTGTCACGAAACTTCAAGCAGTCTAATATGTAGCTAACTTCAGTCCGTCCCTTGCAAGTGCGCTCTCGGCAGATACTAGACACTTCAACTTAGTTTGTCGCGAAATTCCGACGAGACTGATTGTATTTTGTGTGTTTAGGATCATCCTGAAAATGAAAAACCAAAACGAACATTATCAACACCTCATGCTTTTTTATTTTAAAAAAGGCAAGAAAGCAGTGGAAACTTGCAGGAAGATATGCACTGTATACGGAGAGGATGCTGTTACAGAACATGTGTGCCAGAAGTAGTTTTCAAGATTTTGATCGGGAAATTTTTCGGTTCAAGACGCACCTCACTCTGGCCGGCCAACTGAGATTAACAGCGACAAAGTCAAGGAATTAGTCAACATCAATCCCTGTTATACAACTAGGGAGATCGCAGTTATCCTCAAAATATCCAAATCGAGTGTTGAAAACCATCTGCAACAACTTGGCTACGTGAGCAGGCTCGATGTTTGGGTTCCTCATCAACTTAGTGAGGCTAACCTCGCCCAAAGGATTTCCATCTGCGATTCGTTGTGGAAACGTGAAGAAAATGATCCTTTTTTGAAGAGAATGATGACAGGGGACGAAAAGTGGATTGTCTATAACAATGTGGAGTGCAAACGCTCATGGGGGAAGCGCGGCAAATTACCACAAACAACCCCCAAAGCAGGACTTCACCCAAAGAAGGTTATGCTCTCGATTTGGTAAGATTGGAGGGGTGTTGTCTTTTACGAACTTCTTCCCACAAACAGGGCCATCAATTCGGATGTGTACTGTGACCAGCTGGACAAATTAAATGCAGCGATCCACCAGAAGCGTCCAGAACTAGCCAACCATAAGGGGATTGTCTTCCATCACAACAATGCCAGACTGCACACTTCTTTGCAGATGCGGCAGAAGTAACTGGAGCTCGGCTGAACCCTCCATATTCGCCCGACCTTGCTTGCACCTTCAGATTTCCACCTGTTTCAGTCTCTTCAAAATTCATTAAATGGACAGACCTTCAACTCTGAAGAAGATGTAAAAATCCACTTAGAAAATTTTTTTGCCAGTTAAGACAGGAAATTTTTTGACCATGGAATTATGAATTTGCCCATGATTCATGGGATTTGGGGATGGCAGAAGATACTGGAACAAAACAGCAATTATATAATTTATTGAATAAATCGCTTTGTGTTTAAAAGTTGTGTCTTATTTTCTCTTAAAAAACCGAACAGACTTTTTGGGCAACCTGATATTTGTTGGGTTTAGTTAAGTTTAATGAAAGGAAGATGTTAAATTTTCAACAAATTTATTGATGAACAATGTTTCGACATATTATTTCTGTCTGCATCATGCCCTGATAACAATAAAAGAAAGGAAGATGATACAAATAGTGTAATAATTGTTATTAACAAGTATAAAAATAATTGGTAATAGCTAATGAAATAATGTATGTAAGGACTCTTGATCAGTTTGAGGTTAAAAAAATAAGAACATTTATTGAACAATTATCAACAAGAATATTAGGTGGATATAAATGAAGGTCTAGTAGTTTGTGAAGGATTACACCTTTAAACAAAATAAATATCACTGAAGTTGTGAATATTTTTATTCCTCTTTCGTCAAACTTTTAACACATTTTCGCTTCACAACTACTTCGATTTCCTATATTCCTAATTTTCCTTTCCTGTACTTTCTGAATATAGATAAATTTCATTTTATAGGATTATTTCTTATCAAAATAGTAACCCTTTCTTTATATCCACCTTATACTCTCGTTATATTATAAATATTCTTTTCTTATTATCAGGACTTGATGGAGAAATACATAGAATGTTGATATCATCTTTCTTTCATCAACTAAGCTAATTCTCAACAAATACATCCACTCAGATTTCAAAATTATATTATTTATCAAATTTGATTCTATTTGTAATCAAGTATGTTTTTTTAAGTTAAAATAATAGTGTAATGTACATTTTTTATCACAAAACATATTTTATTAATAATGTTATTGTAGATATTAGTTCATGATGTTCAATAAAATTGTTTTCTAAGCCTGAAGGGGGAGGCTTTACTTTCAGCACACCTGACCACTAGTAACTCTTGACATTTGGATTTAAATCCCCGCTTCTCCCTGAAGACTTTTTCTTGGAGGTGTGGTTTAGTCAAGGTTCATCCAGCTTCGTGAGGGAATATTGATTAGAAGTAGTAGGAAACTTAAGAATTAAGGAATAAAAAAGTAGCAAATCCAGTTTACATAACCCAACTAAAGGTCGAGATGCATTAGCCAAGTGTCCACCGTACTAGCCCAAATCGGAAGAGTTATGCCGTGGATTAGAAGGGTCAATTGCATTTTTTACCTATATTTTTATATATATGTATGTCTGAGTATTTTTAAAAATGATACAATAAATTTGAAATTTAAACGGTATATTAAAAAACTCCCGGATTATGCTGAACAGGGGAGTGTGAGTATTTACTCACTTTTAAACTGTCTGGAGTCACATCTCAGAAGCTATTTAAAATTCAAAGTTAAGAATACTAAAATGAAAATTGAGGTTATGGTTCATCCATAACTGGTCCAAAGTCTGTCATTCAATCACATGTAAAGGAGTATCAATGAAATTCTTAGAATTTTTTCTAGTAGCTATTTGGATAGACTATGAAGAATCAACATGGCAGGGAAAAGGACGCCTGTCTAGGAACATGATTTATTTACTCTTTAACTGGTAAGAACATAAAAGTAGTGGAAGAAATAATCCAATTTTGAGTGGACATGTTGGAAATTGACAAGGCAAGAAAGAAGGGCTTGGAAGTGTGGTTGTTTTGTTGAAGCCCCGGGTAAAGAAGCCCCTCTTCATCTTATGAAAAAGGATTAACTCATGCTAGACAAACTGGCACACAGACCTCACCATTATTGCAGGCAGGCATGGGTTGTCTTCTCGAGGCATTCTCCTCTCTACCGTCATCATCAGTGAGTATTACGCTGATAATGAATTACCAACCTCATAAAATAGTCTACAAGCCACTTTCTCAGATGTTCAATGAGATGCCAACAGTGAATTTGATCATATGTTATAATTATATTTCATTCTGATAATAGATTGAGACTCTTGAAGATAATCTCATTACGTCAGAGTAAGAACAGACAACCCCATGACTAAATGAACTAAATGATTTCTTTGAAAAAATACACTTGAAAAGAGCTGGGACCTGAACTGGAATGCATACTTGACTTCAGAGCTTCTTTCAACTTTCTTCCCAACGAAGACATTTGGAAGAACCTGACAACAAAAGGGTTCCAACAAATTTAATAGACACCATAAAATCTACTCACCACCCAAACAAAGACTTGTGAGACTCCACTGGAAGTAGTCTAATGAATTTAAAATTAAAAAGTGAGTTGCGAAAAGATTGACCAAGCCCATTACTTTCCCTACTACTTGAGGAAGAGTCATTACCATGATATGCAGAAGAAGAACTAGGAGGATATACACTGAGTAATGGAATTTACTGCCAGTTAATCTTCAATGCAACTGACATAGTTCTCATTAAGGGCTTCCAGGAAAAATTGCAACAAGAAATCATGGAACAACACTAGGAAAAGGATGAAAATAGACATTAAATACTCTGATAAGAATGAGAAAGGTTGCCATAAAAAGAGAGAATGTAGAAAGGATCCAATTAATACTAATACTAGTACTAATAATAATAGGACCCTGATTAATACATTTTTGAGAGCAAACAATATAAATAGTTTTTAATAACACCTGACCCAATTTTAATTAGTTTTTTCAGTCAATACTTTAGATATATCAAATGATTTTTTATTTGTTGGAAAGGCTCTTTTTAATTATTGAGATGGTTTAAGAAACAAAATTAAGTATTTTTGCTTAAAAATCTGCAGTTGGTTTTTCTCTATTCAATAAATGTTAATTCAACAAATGCAATGATTTGTGCTAAAGAATATAGTTTGGTTTTTCTAGATAATTCAAGATTATGCTTCTAGTTCACTAGTACTGGGTTTATTCCCGATTTAAATCAATAAATCAAGCCTCAGAAAGATAGCCATGGATAAAATGAGAGGCACAGATGAACTGTGGCTCGGCACCGAGAGGGATTACATAGCTAGATAAATAAAAAGAAGATTGTGGTCCTGGGAGAAAAAATGTAATAAATATAAATTATAGTGAAAGTAAGAAAAAAAATTACCCTTTAATTTCCCAACGCTCTTTCTCAAAACCTTTATGTATAGACTGAGCTATTGATGATTCCATTAAATCTACATATCTCACTACCAGGGGAGCAAATGTATCACGTAAATGCTGGTGAAATCTACCATTCTTAAGATTATCTGAAACCAAAATGATTACAATTAGGTTATTAATAAAGTACAATACTTATTAGTTTAAACAATAATTTAAAGATGCTAGATTACCATCAGTCCTTAAGTAGTCATTCATTATTTGAAATAATGAAAATGAATCCCAAGTATCAGGAGGCTGTTCAGAAAGTACCTGATCCATGTCTACAGCAAATAAGGACCAAAATATTTCAGCATGTTCAACCAGAAGATCACTAAACCAAGCAAATGCCTACAGAAAATTAATGATATATGTTAGTTATATACAATGATACATAAATCGGTTATATCCTGACAAACATCACTATTGGTTCAAATTACTTTAATTATAAAAAAAATAATTTGAAACAATGTAAGCCCACCTTTCCTGTCTTAATGGGAGAACATTAACAAGGTTATACCCTCCCCCCAAAAAAATTTAATGTTAAAATTAAAATTATATTTGTGTGTAGCACATACTTTTACACACGTATTTCTAACCTTAGTAAAAAAAATTAATTAAATACTAAACTAGCATGCTAAATTATTCAAATTATATTGTTTTAGGTGAGTAACCTTGAACATGGAATGCAACAAAAAAAAAAGTTAACTAGAAATACTCCTATGGTATCAGTCCTAATACCATTATATTATTATTTTTTTAAAAAGAATATTTAAATATAATCCACAGCAAACATTAATCTGTAGGATATTGGAAGGTAGTTAAATATTTTTTAACTTTAATTGAAGTAATCCTCAAAGGAAAAAAAAATTGAGATGTTTTTAACAATATTAATAATAATATTATG
The DNA here is from genome assembly GCA_930367205.1 of Acanthosoma haemorrhoidale. Taxonomy (NCBI): domain Eukaryota; kingdom Metazoa; phylum Arthropoda; class Insecta; order Hemiptera; family Acanthosomatidae; genus Acanthosoma; species Acanthosoma haemorrhoidale. The sequence goes on along the minus strand of OV884009.1, from coordinate 25,294,173 downwards.
ACATGCAATAAAATCCTGATATTTTCCTCATATATACATCCTGATAATTTGTTTCAAACTTCATTGGTTCATCTTAAAGCCTAATTATTTAAATTTAAATTAAAATAGTTATCAACAAAAACAGCATACTTAATATATTATTAAATTAAAACTGTATGTAAAAAATGTTTAAAATTAAATAAATATAAAACCATAATAAAAGAAACCATTTTGGTACACAGCGGGTGGAACTGGAACGTGACTTCCTGTACAGAGAACCTCTGCACCCACTAACAATGCGATAGTATACCTTTTAAATTCAAATTATTTTTAAAGGCAAACTGGTATAAGACATTTCTCAAATGATAAATTTGTTATCGTAAATATAAAATAACTATTTTATTTTTAATTAAAGCCAGCTAAACAAAGGACAAATTTTCCAATGTTTTACTGCCTGAAAAGTGAGCTAACAAGATAGCTTTAAAATCAAACTGTAGTAAAAGTTGATTGTAACTAAATGGGGAATGGGCCGGAATCAATAGATGGCCACAGCACTAAAACGGGGAAGGGCCACACAATTCATTGGCTACTACAGTAGCTACGGTTAGCCAACCATAATGAAAGTGTTGATAAATATTCTTTACTTATGTGAAGACTTAGACAGCAGCAGTCGCTCAAACCAGAGATATTTTCTGCTTTTTGATCTTATTCCTAAAGAATACCAAATTGTTTTCCTGTCTGGCCATTTAGAGATTATAATTATTTTAAATACTATATATTAAACATATTTAATTATTATTGATTTGAACAGGCTTGAAGATGAACTTATGTAAATTGAAATATGTTGCTAATAAATGAGCTCTTTTTTTTTTTGAAAGTGATATATTTAAATCATTTTATATTTATTTATTGAAATGTGAACAATACAATCAATAAAAACGGTATTATAAGCGATGATTACGACCTTGCTTTCTTATGGTAATGTTACTTTTGATGTGGAAAAAGACCCATTATCCAACCTACTTTACTTGTAAATTTATGAGCTCACTTGTATAAATAATGATTGTAAGAGTTCACCTCTGCCTTAGGTAGTTCTCTGGATTGCCAGGGATGAGATGGGAGGATATAGCTCAAGATATGAGCAGTTATAAAATAGAAGAAAGGGGTGTCCAGGGAGGCAGTAATAGAAATTCTGATATAGGGAAGTGGGTAGATCTAGGACGGAAAGGATGTTGATGTCAGAGTGAAGGTACAGTTGTTGACATAGAAGGGAGCATTGGCTATCTGGTTGAGGTTATGGAATGCAGGGACTGGATGTGAAGGATATTGGAAGAGCACACTCCCTAAAATTCCAATTCCATAGGACCAGGTGGGTTAAAGTATAGTTGTGTGTCTCAGACTCTTGTTTTCTATTATTAGTTTGGAGCGTTTGTCCAGGGAGCAAAGCAGTAGCCTGTACTGTCTGTTTGCCAAACCATAGTCGCTTCTCTACAAAGGTAGTCTGGGATTTAGTGGGAATGGATTGATTGAACAGGAAAACTGTACAGGAAAAACCATGGAGAGTGAAGGTGACATGATAGGACTAATGAAGGATGAGAAAGGATGCCATATGAGTAGTGGAACAGGATGAGGCTGAGGACACTACCCTGGGGAATGCCAGCATATTGTGGGAATGAGGAGGATGTGAAGACAGTCTTGAAGTTTACAAACCAAGCCCTGGGGCCAAACTTGATCAAAAGTATGCATAACAACAATAATTAAACCAGTGCAAAATTATTTTTCTTAAATGAGGAAAAATGAAATCAACAATGTGGTGGCATTGATGGAGAGTGAAGTGAAAGGAGCAAAGGACAAATTGATGGGAGCAGGGATAAGGGGACTGAGGAAAGTTGCTAAGCATTTGAGAAGAAGTTTTTCAAGAATTTGTCCCATGATGGGTAGGAAGGAAATCAGCCTGTAAGATGGAATTGAGTGGAGAGGCTGACCTCTCCATTTCATCCCATTTATTTTAATTGAAGAATATTTCCAGAGAATAGGAAAATAGGTGGTTCTGATAAATCGAGAGAAGTATAAATCCATATATATATTTCCAAAAGTTTTTTAGCGAGACGTACGCTATATCTGAATAAAAGAACCATCAACTCGATTTTGAAAAAAAAAAAAAAAGACATACCACTATCAAAAAAAGTGGCTCAAAAATAAAATATCAATATTTTATATCTAACTTTTACAATAACCACAACAATCCTGAAATATCTTTAATTCTTAGAATAAAAGATAATAGTAATGCATTCAGTTAGTTTATGATTGTCTTGTAAACATATGTACAATAATACTAACTATTTATTTAATATCATACTTAATTATCAGTAAAGCAAGTCAAAACAGTATTTAAGAAAAAAATAATATAACTGAAAAATGGTATCGATTAATTTTTTTCTCACAAGCACTATCAAAAAATAATCAATATGCTGAAATTCTATTTGCATTGAATATTTCAAACACTTATTTATGTCACAGTATATATAGCTGCAAAACAATGTGCTGGTAAAATAAATGAATAAACTTCAAACTGAGCAGAAACTCTTACCTTATCAACCAATATGTTCGATAAACTCTCCACCACTTCTTCATTAGATGTTATTAACTTATTTTAATTTATTAATTTAATTAAATCTTTTATTGGTACGTATCATATTAATAGCTTCAGATAAAAGATAGTTCAAAATTATATCAAATGAACCGAATAAATATGTGAAGAATGCAACGAGAAAAATATGTTGCTCATGTCAAGTTAAAAAAAAAACTATGGCATATCTATAATTGAAACTATTTTTTCTCTTTAATAATTATTCTTTTACTCTAAAAAGCAATAAAAAGGCATTTAAAAACAACAACATTGTTTTCCTACTTTCATACATTAGCCTCTATTGCAACCAAAAATGTTGAAAAAAATTTACAAAAAAAAACATAGTTGTGGAATTAAAATATTGAAATTCCTTTTATTCACTAATTACCTAGTTTTGGAATAGGGGCATAAATAGATACACGCTTTTGAACTACTGTTTAATAGCCTCTACAAAAGTGATTCCCAAATCTTGTTTGCTAATTTTTTATAAGAGTGGAAAAAGATTTGGGGTCAACCATTTATTTATAATGGCTTATTTAAAAAAAACAATGGATTAAATTAGTAACAATTTTTAATACAATGATCAGAAATCAATGGCTAAATCCAAAGCACTTTTTATATACAATGCCTCAGAAAAAAAGTGTTACACTTCAAATATTTGCTTCCTAATAGAATTATTTTGGCTTTCAATTCTTTTTGAATTAATATTAAAAATGTTTTCAGTGATAAGGGCCTATAAATATGAAGGAAAACCCCAATAAATATTCAACAAATTTATTACTGTATACAGAAAGTTCTATTTTGATTTCTTGTGTAACTGAAATGAAACTACTCTTCGGAGAGCAATTACACATAATCGTGAGACAGGTCTGTGCAATTGCAGACCCAAATCAGGTCAGCCGGGAATGTTAGAGCCTAGAGATGACCGGTTTATTGTACTACAAATCCTTCGGAATTGGTTTTCAACTGCTACTGAGACTGCTCAACTTCTTCGTAAAACTAGAGGAGAAGCTTTATGTGCAGAAACTGTTAAAAGAAGATTTGATGAAGTGAATTTAAACCCTCAGAGACCAGCATCAGGCCCATTGTTGATCAGAGAATATTGTAGAGCTCTGTGGTCACTGTTGAAGAAATTCCATCCCACACCAAACTCTCCATTGCACCTGAGTGCAACTACACTGATGTAGTACTCACCAGGCTTTTGGTAAACTCTCATCTGTCCATCTGGTGTGTAAAGAGGGAAGGGGGACTAATCTGAAAACAGCAGGCTGCTCCATTAGTTATTAGTTCACATAAGGTGTTCCAGAGCAAATCCCAAATGAGCTCTTTTTTGTTCTCTGGTCAACAATGGCCCTGATGCTGGTCTCTGAGGGTTTAAATTCACTTCAGCAAGTCTTCTCCAAACAGTTTCTGCCCATATTGCTACTTGACCATCAAAACCATTTTCTAAATTTAAATAAAAAAACCTTTGGCAAAATTTTTAGAGACCAGTTACATAAGAAATTTCTGTATAGTTTTATTTAAATAATTTTTTTGAATATTTATTGGGTTTTAGCTACATATTTATTGTCTCTTATAACTGAAAACATTTAATATTAATAAAAAAATGATTGAAAGCTGAAATAATTCTATTAGTAAGCAAATATTTGAATTTATCTAATTGTAAAAATGTCCCACTTTTTTTGTGGGTCAGTGTAGATAGATAAAAATTAAATAGTAAATAATTTCTTTATACAAACATCCATCATTCCTGTTCTATACAACAAAAAGTTTCAATTATCCAAAAAAAAATAATAATATATTAATACTAACAATTCAATAATTGTGGTTTAGGAACCACTTATCTATCCAAGTAAGGCATCTCTTCAGAATATAACACAATTATAGTTTGTTTTTTCCAGAAGTTCAATTTTGGGTTGTCTTTATAATTCGTTATAACTATTTATTATCATAGGTTATCACACTTACATGTTTGAATTTCCAATTATAATAAAATATTTTGTTTCTTCCTATTCTCTTCTGTTTCTATAAACAATAATATAACTTTGATATGTTCTAAAATAACTTAACTTTTGCAAATGCTTACTTTCAAGTGAACCATTGTCGTAATGCAGTTAATCCCTAGTCACTTCATCCTTGCTGATAACAAAGATGCTGACATAGCAGGGAAATATGGCTGAGAAAGGCACCAACCATATATCAGTCTTATATGATTCTGCTCAATGAACGATTAAGGCAGGTAGAGTGGAGACTAAGAGTCAGTAAAGTGTGCAAGTTGCTGGAAAGAAATATGAAACACCGATCATGTAATAATTACTAGAAGAGATGCAGTAACTTGCTTTGGCCTTGGCAATGATTATTACTGACCACACATGAAGAAGATAGGAATAGCAGAAGATAACACCTGTGTGATTTGTGAAAGTGGAACAGAGAGATCACCTTGACGTATGACCTCTTGCAGACATAAGAACGAACTATAAAGATTTTGATGAATCTTTGGAAGGAAAATCTAACAACTAAAAAATATATTGTCCTGTAAGAGGTCGAATGGTGAAACAAGCCTTGAGGCTTACTTGGTATTGATACCAGAGTAACAGAAAAAGAAAATGTTTTACAATCAATTAATGGCAGCATTGAAATGAAAAATAAACTTTATTTTGGGACTTGAGTTGCTTAAGAATAAAAAATATGTTGACAAATATAATGTTACAGTTCGATCAATGTAGGTTATAAAATAAAACTTAAGACTTCAGATGAATACATGTAGATTAATTCTAAGATGGATACAGAACCTCATATACATATATTTTTCAGGTTGAAGATAGGACCAGACCATAGATTTTAACAAATACCAATTATTTGAGATATTGGACATCTATATAAAAAGTCAGTCAGTAAGTCAGGGAGAAGGTTGGTTACGGTTTTAGGGTTCTAAGACAAATTTGACTTTTCTAGGTTCAAAGAAACCGATTGGTCTGAATCCTTGAGGTAGGAGAAGTTGAGAAGACGTAGATTTGTTTGTGACAAGAATAAAGAATAAAATGAGAACAGTGGATAATTTATCTATAACAATTCGACAACACCATTGAATACATTCCAGGAAAGAACAGTGTCGCACCTGATTTCTTGAGTCGAAACCTTAACGGAAAGATAACAACACAAATTTAAAGGGACTTGATCATCAATAACATCACATTAGACCCTAATCCAATAGCTGAAGAAATTTTTGAAAATTTAAAACAATCATATTCTCAGGACAACCAATTGCAAGCATTTATCAAATAATCTAAAAAAAAACGAAATTTTATTCCCAAACTTTAAATTGAATAACGGATTTTGTTTAATCAAGTCAAAAGAACACAAAAACTATAGGATATACATTCCGTTGGATCAATTGATAAAATTTTATCAACTTCATGATCATATGGGTATGGGTAAATCATATCGCTACATTAATAAAGAGTTTTACGACCAACATTAACGAAAAATGTCTTCAAAGTAATTCGAAGATGCAGCACCTGCCAAGTTTGTAAAATTGCTAACAACACACTTTATGCTAGTTGTATTTATTTTAAAAATTCTTACAAATTGATGACAGTCTCAGCTGATCTTTTGGGACCCCTACCTACTGGAATGGGGAAGGAAAGAAATCTCTTTGCCATGATTGACAATTGTTCGAAAAATTCAAAATTATGTCCAGTAACAAAGGAAACTCCAGACTCAGCATTAGACAGTGTGAAGAAATTTTGCTCCAAAGTTGGGACATCCTGTTAGAGTTGTTATGGACTACAGTACTGAATTTACGTCGAATAAATGGAAGAAGGGCCTGAATATTCTAAATATTCAGACAGCATATGCATCAATTTATCATCCTCCGTCAACTAGGACCAAAAGATTCAATTGAGACATTGGTGAATACCTACGGGCATACTTGCAAAATGAAGTTCAAGAGCACCGATCATTTCGTTTTTGTTTTTTTAGAAAGGCTCTTTTATGTTCAAAGATTTTTTTTTTACATTCTGAAATCTAAGAACAATCTTATTTCACTTTTACTTAAAATAATTAATTAAAATTTATACACTAATTAAACTACTTCATTACACACTTAACTTTATGTTAATTCTATTTTTTATAACTAATTGGTAGAATTGTTTAGTTTTAGAATAGGTTGAAAAAATTGTACAATCCTCTCTTACTAAATGTCTCTTTTAACTACTCTTCAATGTAAGACACCACATATGAATTACTAACAACACCATACTAATAATACTGTTCTTTTGTTGAACCAAACTTCAAATAAATGTTTTAATAATTCCAAACAACCCATGTAAGCTCTTCAAGCATTTATTATTTTAACTGAAAAATTCTATTCTTACTATTGAATCACACCTATATACTTCACAGATTAACAGCTTACCATATTTTAACGATTGTTACCACTTATGTTCATTCGTCACAATTAGTTTAAATTGGTCTCCGGGCTACATTTTATAAGCAAGGGTGATTAAGATGTCCTAGATTTTGGATTTCCCAAAATTCAAATAAATGTCCACTAAAATCATCATCAGTAATATTAATTCATATTTATTTGGTTAATTTAGAATCTTTACTTTAAATTCTTTTAATCAATTTAAAATCCGTAAACAATTTTGTTTTAATATTAGAAATAAAATTCAAAGTCGAGGAGGGACCTGACATCAAGGTTCAAGGTTGGCGATGTTTGAAGAGGGAATCACAAGTTCTATCCTCGAATGAAAGAACATAATCCCATATCAAAAAGTGAATGGTTATTTTATATAAGTATTAAAGAATATTTATTTCAAAGAGTTAACTCAATTATTATGTAAATAAGATTTATTGTGATCATAAAAAGGACATGCATTAATGGCATAATACGGATATAATCGGCAAACGAGATATTATGGAACTTTTTGATGCATTGGAAAACTAAACGCATTCATTCAGGAAGATCGACCAAAGGAAAAAGGATTCACATTGAAGATTGGACAAAAGAAAGGCATCATTAGACAACCCTGTTAATTTAGGAACTTTTAACGGATAATAAAAAGGTACCGAACTATCTGATAAAACTATGATCCTCTATGGACAATCAAAAAATAAAAACTGATCAGAAATATTTTAATTCATTTGAATTCCTTCAGAATACAAAAATAGTAAATAAAGAATTACTTCAGAATTCGATAGAAAAAAAATATAATTTTCGGAACTCATCAACAAAGTTGGTAGTTATTGTAATAAACCAATTGTAAACTATTATTTCGTAAACAATTTAATTTTTTTTTATTTGTAATAAAATTAATAATTAACCAATATTTTATTATATTTGAATATTCCCTAATTATTTGGTATGTATTTATTGAAAAATATTATAAGTTTTGGCTTTCAAAAATAACAATTAAATAATTGTTATATTAACTAATTGATCAAATTTAATAAATAACAGTACGTAATTTCTAAGAAAGTACAAGGTTTGGTAGAATTTCAATTTCAAATTCATTCTGACATAATTCTTTTACATTACAATTTGTGGGTATTAATATTGAATTCTAAGAAATTCAAATTAATTTCAAGTTTAATCAAAATTATTAAAACAATTCCACTATTAAAATACACAGGTGATTTGAAAAGTTTCCGACCTCAACATGAAGATGATAATAAAATAAATAAAAGCTAGTGAAATAAAAGCTTTGTTAGGTCGGAAACTTTTCAGACCACCCTCGTACACATTAGTGGTGAGGACCGCTTCAAAGAATTTTAGAAGAGTAAAACAAGATAAGAAAAGAAATACTCTAGTAGCTTGCTGGATTATTGGACATACTGAAACCTAAAGAATTATAGGAAATGAGGTACCTATATATATGTGTGTGTATATATATAATCTGCTCACAGACAAAGCATGGGGCCTCATCCCTCCGATCTTCTCCCTGAGATCATTCACAAACGATACAAGGGCTGTTTTTCAATCCCTCCATCAGCAGCCAGCAGTACTGGGAAGAACTACATTGATTGAAGGACCGTTTATATATATATATAAATATACAATCCTATATCCTAATATGACTCCTTTCCACTGTGTCCTTCGAGTGAAAATCACAGACAATTAGGTGAGATTTAGATGCATAAGCTTGCCATGCTCACAATCATTAATAACCAACTTATTTTTATTACACAAATTTAAACAGTCTGCAATTCACAGGATAAGCTAGATAAATTTTAGCATAAAATTTGGATGAGCAGGCTCACTATCCTTGAGAATATTGATAAGAAACTAGTGATTTTGGTTTAGCACCACCCCAATAACAGATAAAAACCATTTTTTCTTATTGTAATTTTCAGCGGTATGAAATTTCGATATGATAAACTGGTTGTCTTATGCGAGGGTTGTTTTTAGGACTTTGAGAAAAACAGATTACTTTTACCAAATCCTACTGGAAATCATTTATCACATTGGCATAACAGCCTGGTTAGTATGTATACAACTGGTCATATGTTTTACATCATTGTATAAGAGGTTGGTTCCAACACGAACATTCTTATTAACATATTGAGTAACTGGTATAAATATCCTAGCATAAAACTATTATAGATCGCTAATAAAATTTGAAACTATGTCTAACTGAATTAGCTCTGCATACTAATCAATTAAAGAAAGTTTTTTTGAAATGTACATAATTGTACAAACATTTTTTCAGCATGGAAGGAAGAAGCCAGGAATGACCACTCATTTCCCAGCATGAAGAAAATATCTATATTATTATAAGTCATTGTTTATACAAGGTAACTATTGTTTAAATTTTATATAAATTGCTATTGCGTTATATTAATATGAAACGTTAGAAAAAGAAATAATTATGCACTAGGACCAAATAAAACCCTGAGATTGTATTAAACAAAATGTTATAAAATAAACTATTATTCTTTATGAACTTATTATAAATGTCTTTTGAATCCTTATGAATAAGAAATCAAATTTTTTAGCAAAGACGCTCCTTGTAATAAACTGCTCTACAAAAAAGTGGTGCACTTCAAAAACCTTACTTGGTTTTAAGTTACTATTTTTTATGTTTGAACATCATTCCTACAAAATATAAGATGTAATGAATGTGATAAAAAAAAAAATGTGAAAGAAAAACACTTTTATTAATAGAAACATACAAATAAAATAGTGTGTTATAAAATAGATAAAAAAAAACAAATTATAGTTTAATTTTGAAAAGAGCATAATGCCAACTTTAACACTAAAAGTTTTTCAATAACACACGATATCTCTTCTAGCTCTAATGACAACTTCCATACTTCTTGGCATGCTCCGGATTTAGTTGCTCACATCTTGGATTATTGTCTCCAATTCTTTCACTAGGGAATTTAACAGTTCTGGTAGGGTCTTAGCAGGATTTTTGCACCTTCATAATTGTTGATCATTTTCCAAGCTCATCCCAGAGGTGCTTTATTGGGTTAGATATGTGCAATAAGCTGGTCAGATTAAAGTAAAAATCCCAACTTCTTCTAGATATTGGACAAAAAAGGTGGCAACATTTATTCTTGCTATGTACACAAATAAAATTGTGGCCAATAAATACTGTAAAATAACTGTGCTGTACAATTCTGGATTCACTGATGGTCTACTAAAGATAAGGAGCTCTGTTTTTGCCTTCAAAGAGATTATTCCCAAACCAAACTTCCTTCCAATAATGCTACATAGTGGGTAGCACTTGCCAGGATGTTGTTGGTAGATTCACTAGCATCCTTCTCATGCAAAAATAAATTTAAAAAATGCACCACTTTTTGCTAATTTTTAAAAGTCATTTTCAAATTTTTACTTTCAATGTTAAAATATGATGAAGATCTTAAAATTTAAGTTTGATCCATAATTATATCTGCAATATATATGCCTAATAAGTTAAATTGAAGAGAAATATTTAGATGAAAATTACCTCTATTTCACATCTTACATGATATGCAGCTTTGATTCCAGCTATTCCCTTATCCATAAGACATCCAACTCACCAGAAATCATGAACTTTGTGTATACTTAAAGTACACATACTTTATTAAACCAGAAATTTAACTTTTTCATTAACTGACTTATACAATTTTTACAGATATGTTTCTTTTTGTGTTATCTATGTGTGTATAAATATCATAATTTTAAGATAAATAAATTAAATTTCATAATGAGAGAGAGAGAGAGAGAGAGAGAGAGAGAGAGAGAGAGAGAGAGAGAGAGAGAGAGAGAGAGAGAGAGAAAGAGAGAGAGAGAGGGAGGGAGTGAGTGAATGAGAGAAAGAGAGAGCGAAAGAGAGAGAGAGAGAGAGAGAGAGAGAGAGAGAGAGAGAGAGAGAGAGAGAGAGAGAGGGAGGGAGGGAGAGAAAGAGAGGGGGGAGAAAGAGAGAGAGAGAGAGAGGGAGGGAGTGAGTGAATGAGAGAAAGAGAGAGCGAAAGAGAGAGAGAGAGAGAGAGAGAGAGAGAGAGAGGGAGGGAGGGAGAGAGAGAGAGAGAGGGAGGGAGGGAGAGAAAGAGAGAAAGAGAGGGGGGAGAAAGAGAGAGAGAGAGGGAGGGAGTGAGTGAATGAGAGAAAGAGAGAGCGAAAGAGAGAGAGAGAGAGAGAGAGAGAGAGAGAGAGAGAGAGAGAGAGAGAGAGAGAGAGAGAGAGAGAGAGAGAGAGAGAGAGAGAGAGAGAGAGAGAGAGAGAGAGAGAGAGAGAGAGAGAGAGAGAGAGAGAGAGAGAGAGAGAGAGAATTCATAACTAATAGATTGTGATATATAAGTTATAATTTTTATGTTGTTTAGGAATTTAAATTATATTTTAACATGTACTTGTTTAACATGTGTAATGTATATTAATAAATTATTTATTATATTTATGACAGTTTTACTATCCTTAAATTGAGATTTCTTACACTATTACTTGATCAGATTATATACCACTTAAATAGTTGATCCAAGAAAAAATAAAAATAAAAAATCATTTTAAAAAATAATTATGTAAACTGAATGACAGGTGATTAAAAAACTCAGATTTCAATATGGGTAAGCAGGACGGAATTCCAAATGATGATCTAATAAGGAAAGATCTGTTAAAAGCAACAGTGCTATGGTTTGTTCAATTTATTGATTTAATCATATTTTATGATTGAACTTTTTAATTTATAATCATTCAATATTAAAAATAATAATAATTTTCATTAAAAACAAAACGCATATTTATTAACATTTCTTAAAAATAACTTCTTTGTCATTGGCATTGAACACAAAATAAATGTATATTAAAAATATACAATCAAATTTAGTTTGCTTACTTAACTCACTAAAATATTTTCAATTAGAAAACTAAAAATAGAAAAAATGTGTTTTTAAATTTATTAATCCTTTATAGTAAGACTTGCTATAGATTGAATCTTCTTGAGAATCATAGAATGAACACTTCAAATACCTTTTCAGCCATTAGTTAAATTCTTCTGAGGTGACATTCTTTAGATTAAAAATTTACAGATGACAGTTTCAAAATTATAAAAACCTCTCTAGGAAATAAAGTATTGAGCAAAAATCATGTCAATGTTTACCAATTCTGTACAAATCTACTTAATGTATGTAATTGCAAACAAAATAAATGACTCAATGTTACTGCAAGAGTTGGAACAATAGCAATTTGTTTCCTTGTAGAATGTATTTTACAAAAATCGTTCTAAACGGATAATTTTAATATCAAACTAATAGTGTACTCTTTATTTATTATCTTAAAAGAAGCATTATTCATAGTCATTTATTATTTATTAATTTTTATGTTTGTGTAATATAAAATGCCTTAATATGTATATACTAAATTGAATTAATTTATGAAATTCCTTAGTTTAATCATTATTGTATACAAATTTTTTTTACCCTTTTTTTTAATTTCAAAATCACTAGGGAAAATGCAACACTAAAATAACCATACTTTTTTTTAAATTCCAAATCAGTAATTTAATTTAGTTGATGTGTTTTAGAAATGTAGATGCAAACTACAAAAAAACAACTTCATTAAATACAACAATTATTTAAAATATTAGTATTTAGTCACCAACAATTAAGGAGAAATAATAATATGTCCATATAACTTACTATTTAACAACTTCCATATAACTCAAGCCATAAGAATAAATACTCTAAGGCATTGTATTATTTAAGAAAAAATGAATCAATTTTATACAATCCAATATTTTTATAGGTGCTTTTCAGAATATTAAATAATATAAATGAGGTTACAAATTTATGAATCTAGTTTTGATTGGTAAAATACATTCACATTCCTCACATTGAGTAAGATAGCCATAACATCAGCTTATTCTGTGGGATATTAGATCCAACTGTGTAAAGGTTATAGAGAGTTCACAGGATACTCACTCAATTTCTTAGCTCATCACTGCTTATGGGGACCATCATAATGTAGCTGGGGTCAGTTGAAACTGTGATTCTCCCAGCTAAGTCCGATGAACTCAATGATGAGTGTTCTCCTCCAAGCATTTTGTGAGTTGCTCATTGAACTGAACATCCTACACCGTAAAAAATTTCATTCAAATTACCAATGATATGGATCAAACCGGTTTTTTTGTTTTTTTTTCGTTTTTTCAACATATTATATGTTCAGTAAATAAAACATAATTTAATACAAATATTTAATAATTTAACTAAGGACACTGAGTGAATTTTAAATATATAAATAATGCTTAATTTAAGATTAATAAAGGTACATCTTATTACCACGTTAAAAAAAAATGATTCAATGTAAATGACAAGAAGACATTAGAAAATTAATTATTTCCATGTATTTATTTAATATGTTTCCTAAATATACTAAATGCACTTAGCATACTGAACAGAACAACTGTAATAAAATATGTGTAGGCAAAAACTTATTATTTGTGTTTTTTAGATTTCATTGTTTCATACAAACTTTATTCCATTCATGTGTTATATGGCAATAACAATATATTTAAAAAAGAAAAACGTTTCACTTTACTATCTTCTAATTTTTATGATCTAAAACTTATTACATGAAATAAACTTTATATAAACTCCAGATCAAAATTAGTGTATCATTAACAATGTTCATAATATGGGTTGTAAGTTTGGTTGGAGATTCTACTTCATAAAAGATGTCATACTACTGGATTGAATGAGATCAAAACCTTTTTCCAAAATAATTAAAATTTTAATTAATTTTTTTAATATTATATCAGTACCCCACAAAAACTAAGAAAAAATTGTTATAAAAGTTATTAAAAAATAAGCGCACAATAAAAAGTTCATTGTTTAATAAATATAATATACAAAACTACTTTTTGAAGGGAAGTGACTTGTTGGGGCTTGGCAGATGTATTATGCAGGTCAACCCTTCCTTTAATTTACATGACTTAACATTTTCTTTAGTAGAGACGTGGGAGGATATGTATCAAGAAGTTGCAGTAAACTTTATAAGAAACATGTCTCAGACTTTAGGCTGTGATTCAACCCTGAGGAGGAATTATCCGGTACTAAAACATAATTTTTTTTTATTAATCAGAAGATTTTTTTTTGTGATCAGAAATTTCTGTATAATTTTTTGAATATTTATTTGTCTTTTTGTTTATATTTATAGCCCCTTATCACTGAAAAAATAATTAAAAACTGAAATGATTTTTATAGGGAATCAAATATTTGAATTTTTCTAACTGCGCCACTTTTTTTGTCGAGCAGTTTAGTTAACAGTTAACACAAATTGACAGGTGGGCAGTGATCTAATGACATTCATGATGGGATTCTATTAAAACTTTTAACATAGCATTTAGTGAAAGCCAAACTAATGATTTTTTAAACTAATATTTGTTGTTTTAAAGGATGTATATGTATATTCAATATCCTTCTTGTTCACAACTAGTGCACAATATCCTTCTGAATAGATTTTTAATATAAACTCATACAATAAATGCGAATTTTCAGACTCAATCGATCCCTACTCAATCAGAAGAAAAATACTGATACAATCAAAATTAGTAAAATCCAATTTTTTACATTGAAACAATAATGTTTCAACAATTTAAAAGGTTTAAAAAAAAACTTTCATTTTCACATGTTGTCTTGTTCAAACTAAGTAATAAATAATAAAAATTTAAAATAACAAAACTACATGGTTTTAGTAATGGTTGTATGATAGATATCAGGCAGCCCTATCATCTCTGTCATTAGTTGTAGCAAAATTGTGTTATCAGTTCAAAGTTCTATATAATGTGGTCTGCCTGCTTGTACTATCATAAAAAAAAAATCAAAAATTTAACTTATTAATTACCTATGTCAACATAGTGCAAACCAATTCCTTTTAGATATGTTCACAGGATTATTTATATTTTGGGTTATGTAAATAGATTCTAAAAGTTTATGAGATCTGTTATTATGTTCTTTTTCAATAATTTTTGGTAAGTCAAAGTCAAAAGCATGATGTCGAATAATACTATGATTGGCTAAAGAAGTGATATTTAAGTTCTTAGGATTTTAAAAATTGGTTCTATGTTTTGATAAACTATTTCTTAAAGTTTGTGAAGTTTCCCCAACATAACATTTATCTTTATACTGTTTACAAATGATTTTGAATACTATGTTCTGCATATCATTATTTTCCATTTTATCTTTCTTGTTTAATAACTTGTTGCTAAGATTATTATTGTTAAATTGGGAAAATTTCATATTATGGTGATCATACATATTAGAAACTTTTGTTATTCTGTTTGTCAGGTTAGGTGTTTGTTGGTAATTAAGTTGTATGATTGTATATGGAATATTTTTGTTAGTAACATTTAATAATGCTTCATCCATGTCATTAGACTCATAAAAATCGGTAATTAGTTTATTCCTACCTATTACTACAATACTAGTTAAGGAAGTTTGTATGATATTTATATTGTTAGGTATAGCTTACAAATTAGTCTTCCTTGGATTATTACACTATATCCTATTTATTATTGCTTTTATTTTCTAACAATATAAGTACTGTACAGTAGTAATTTTAACTTCATTTATATATTTTTCATTAGCTAGTGCATTAGCTCTATTAACTAAATTACAGGATGTATTCAAAATTTGGAACTTTGGATGACTAGAATTATAATTGACAATTCTATTGTCACTGTTTTGTTTTTAACCAATTTTTTGTAGAATTTATTTTTGTCTAAAATTATATTCATTTCTAGGAATCTTAATTTATTGGCTATAGCTTGTTCTACTGTGAATTTTATTTTATTATTATACTTATTAAAATTGTTTCAAGTTTTTTCATAGTGCGTTTCTTTAATAACTATTATCAGGTTATCAATATATTTTTCAATTAATAAAGGTTTATTTGTTATTGGATTTATTTGTGTATCTATTAAAATATTTGCCACTTAGATCATGGACATTCTACCTCTTATCATTAAACCATCAGTTTCTCTATAAAAATCTTTATATTTAAAGTAACTCATTGTGGTGCATAATTTTACTCCTTCAATAAATATTTATGTGTTTTTTATTAATATAATTGTTAATTATATTGCAAATTCTGTTTCTGGTTCCATTAATATGGCTTTCTGAGGAATCTATATTGTATTATATTTTTTCTAGATCTGCTATAATTCTAGAATTTAATTACCTTTGTTAGGATAATCAATAAAAAGGTTTTCTCCTAAAGACAGTACATTTATAATATTCTGCGAGATTATACTGTTGGTAAAAGTTTCTGTTCTATTCAATTTATAAGGGTTGTTATATTTATCCAATGGGCAACTGTAGATATTTTGTGTACTAATAGGGGATCTTTTATCATTGTATATTAGGTTAGTTGAACTTTTTTACATTAAATCTTTATAAAGGTCAGTAATATAATGCAGTTTTGTGGGCAGCATTGAGGTGGACCACATTACTAAGAGGCTATCTACATGCTGCCACCCTTTTCTAACATCCATGGTGCTATACACAATGAAAAGGTAGAGCCGATCAAGGTTGTACTGTAGATGGCCCTGAGGAGCTAGTGTGATTGACACTAGGCTGTTACCTTTGTCCTTAATTTCATTTTTCTAAATCGGGTTCACAATGTCCTATTCAAGAAAATAATTTTTCCACAAAGCTCGATTCCTTCTCTAACATTCCTTAGCCAATGGAGTATTCTTGAAACAGGAACCATGTTGAAGAAATGTTTCAAAAAATATCCTAACAGCTTAGCCCTAACACCTTTAAGGTCCGTAACACAAGATCCTGTCTTTCCGATCTGTATACTCCATCCCATAGATCTACTTCTTTTGACCGATCTTTCCTTGTCAGAGCTTCTAATCTACTGTCAATCTCCTTCTCTATCAATGTGCACTACTTGTATTTTAGGTTCCTTCTAACAACTCAAACTTATATTGGTAGCAGATTTTGCTAATAATGTATTTTTTTAATGTATTTAAATTTCTCATTGCAGTTAATTGCCATTCACTTCATCTTGTTATTTTTCTAGAAACTCAGGCCCTAATTATATCATCATCTGAGAAAAAAGACTTACTTCTGTACTTCTCAAAGCAAAAGATTAAAAAAAAGATTTATTGTGATAAATCAGTTGTCGGACAGTATATGAACAAACATAACAGCTTGATATTTCAATTTTATTACTAATGAATTTGACAATAGTTCTTTTTTTACTGTTGGAAAATTGGATAGTAAATATTATCACTAATTATAAATATAACACCCTAATGTACAGATATTTAAATTAGATACCAAGGCTTTTCAAAAGGATATGTTCATTCATCTCCCTAGTAATTAACATAAATCTTTTTTAAAAAATTAAAGTCTAATTAAGATTTATGTTTAAATATCCATGTTACAATATATTTATAAGTACATAAGCACACATTTGTGTGGGTGTAAATACATATACTTTAATGATATTTAATATTGATGAATTTTATTATTTCTATTTATAATATTCAAAAGACTAATAGTAGAGGAATTTGTAGTATTTTAAATTTTAAGTAGGTTTTAAAGATTTAAAAAAAAAAATAGTACGCCAACTTGTGGTAAACTATTTATGATGATACAGTAATTATAATTTTAAAGTCGTTAAAACTCAATAATATCATTTTATCTGCTCCCATTCAGCTTAGTAACATGAAATTTTGCATGATGATGAACAAAATAATAATAATATAAAACTAAGAAGGATCATAAATTATATAACCGTCAGCAGTAAGTGAAGCGGTGCAACAACTTGCTGTTTTTTTTTTAAATTTATATATTTGATTTCTATTGAATAACTGAAAAAAATTAAATTAAACAGGTGTAGTTTCAAAAACCCTTTTTTGTAAACAACAACAAAATAAACAAACAGAAAGATATCTTAATTGGTTCTTAAGTTATTAATTTTTTCTTGGAAAAAAGCAATCAATAAAGAGTAAAATTTTTTTATTGAGTGCCCATGTTTAACATAGAATTTCTCCAAAATGTTAAAACTTAGGACTATAATATTTATCTATTCCTAACTCATAATAATTTGCACTTGTTTACATAATAAAAATAGAACGCCACAGGTTTTTTGGAGGAATTAGGCTATTTCTCATGGAATGTCTTTTATTGCAAATATATAAAATAATGTAACATGTATTTTTGGATAAGATACATTTCACTAGCTAAAGTAATTATAAAATGTACAGATTAATAAAATTAACGTCATTTTCCTCTAATTTTCTTGTATTAATTTAATAATTAATCACTGATCAGTACATAATCCAGGATCGTGGGTAAGCAAAAATTATTTAAAATGTATAAAAAGTATATGAATTTATCTTTAGAAAATTCTAATGATGAAATGAAAATCTAGCGAACTGATTACGTAAGTTTTCAGAAGTAAATATTATTTTTAGTTCTAAATCATTTTTTAAACATTGAATCCATGGGCACACCAACTTAAAAAATCTATGAAATTACTGAATAAGGGAATGAATCAAATAGGTTTTTTTTTTAAGTTTGACACAATATGCTGATTTTCATGTCTTCCTGACAAAAAAATTTGAAGTAAGGGTGGGGTGTATGCCTAACTTATCATTACACGATATTTAATTTCACCAAATTTTTCAACTAATATGTCATCATCAATAAAAACTATAAGGAGGCTTTCAATTAATGGTCATCATAACAGTTTATTCATAAAAAATTAATTCATATAATTCACACATAAAAAACCATCCTAAGGAGTGCATATTTAAGTTGGTTTTATAGCCACTTATAGTATGGATCCATAGATAATTTGAACATGTTCACTAACCAATTTTTAGTTAACATCAAATAATACATATTTTCCATTTTAGAAATTTTTAATACAATTTAATAAATCTTCTAAAAAATAATAATATTTACTTTTATAAAATATTAACTTTTTTTTTATGAAAATGCATAATTTTGATAAAAGATAATTTTTCCAAGTGAATGTTTCTAATCTAGAAACAAAATCTTAAAGGTTTTTGTTTTGATAATTTTTGTCTCAATTTGTTAATATTAATCTTTTGTTGATGGATAAGAAATACAAAAAGTTATAGTGGGAATGGAGTCTCAAGGTCAGTAGTAAGAGAATATTACTGAAGCTTAGTTTAGTATCACGGGGTGTTCTGTCATTTGTCAGAGAAAACCTCCAGGAAATCGACAGGGTAGAAAAGTGGCTCTCAGCAAATTATAACAATAAGGGAAGATCAAAATCTATTTTTCCACACTGGATGAAATAATTTTCTTAGTGGTCGATAATTGCATAATGAGCAGCTTATAGAATGAAATTTATAATTTACAACTCTCCCTCTTAATTATAAAATTAAGCATTGTACACACAAATAGCCAATACACCATCTAAAGTCACCATGCTCTTTAGTTCAATTCCATGTAGTATGCTTATACATTGATCAAATAGACTTCAATAAAATATATAGTACATGATCTATGAATAAATTGAGATAAGACAGTACGGAACAATCTTAATATTTAAGCTGTGAAGTGTAAACAAAATATAAAAAAATATACATAATCTACCCAACTTCAAACCAAATTAAAAAGCCATATACTATGTACAAGAGGGTTTAAACAAATTTGAGAGAGATATATTTTTTTATGATAATTTCTTTAGCTGATCTTGTAAAATCTCTAAAAAATCAGACACCAAATAGACAATATATCAAAAGGAAGATTATTTAGTCCTTGAAATATGGTTACTCTAATGTCTGATTTTTTTAAAGGAATGCGAGATTACCAGAAGATATTATAAATTGACTAGGCTAAGAGTTTCCAGAGGTATCTCAGGTGGAAGACTACCTTACAAGAAATCAGGAGGACCCAGGTTCAAATCTCAGTCCTGTCAATATCTCTTTTCTTTGGTTAAAATAATAGTTATTTTCAACTAGAAATACCAACTCTTTATCTAAAATTGTCTCTTATAAAAAACTTGGTAGAGGATTTTCTTCAAAACATTGGAGTAAAATAAACCTATTTTAGGACACTTGTGATAAATCTTTGTGTTAATATATTTTTTTTGCTTTTTATTTATTTCTCTAGCATATTTATACTTGTTATTTACAATTTTCAATCATGTCAGTAGCTAGACCTAATAAGAATTATCATTAGAGTTTCCAATTATTAATTAAGGATAGGGAATAAATTCTGTCTTTCTGCCATGATATACCTTTGGCGAACAAAAGGTGGAAAAAATTATCGAGTTTCCTGTCCTCAGGTACCTGGTTTATCCGTTTTTCGGTACTCCTTGTTCTGCCGATTCGCTGAGGTGTGCTTTGCCTTCCCCTCCTTGGTGGTCTCACCTCTACCCATTCTGATTCAGGCTTCTTGAAGCGCAACTCATTTCGCTCACGCGCGTCAATTAGTTCATGAGCGCACTCTAGAATGTCCCGATCTTTCGGAAGTGAGCCTGGCCAATCAATGTAATGGTTTAATTGCATCTTCATTACACCTCTGAGGAATTCCAGCTTCTGAGCTCCTCTGGTCTGTCCCTATGTCTCAACCATTTTTTCCATCTGGCTCTGCTAGCGTACCGGCCTCCTTCCGGGCTATGATCAACCCTTTAGTTTGGTCGCCTCCTTTAATAAAATGGTCGAGGTCACCCGTTATGCCGGTGAAAGGTTCCAATTGACTTATAACTCCGTGTATGAACGAAGAATTTTGTCATTTATGCAATACACTTCTAGTCAAACGTTTTGCAATACCTAGATAATTGTAAATATTTAATTCTGATCAGAGTCCCTGCCTACTATGATTATTTCATGCAATGTTATTCAATAATAAAAAAAAAGCTCATTTTTAAGATTAAATTATGATTAGTAACTTTCACGCCAGTAAAAGACAGCTTGGAGGGCATCAGCATCAGTCTACATCATTCATACCTTGAGTATTTAAAAGGTGTAAAGAAACTAAGGGATACTCAAGAAGGTTATAAGAGCATCCCAGACACAAGTGATGATATGTGTCAATTTTCAAGTACTCCAAACATTCATATTTGGTTGTCACCAGTCGGGGGAGGGTTGAGAGAGAACAGGCCGATGCCAATAAAACTGGTGCCCACTTCTCACCAAGGAGCCCAACATAGCCAGATTGAAACAGAACATGGACAGATAGGTCAGATCAGGGTTTTACATGGCCTAAGCTTTGTCCTCCATGTAAGAAGGTGACTTCTGAAGAAACATCTCAGCCTAAAGAAGCTCCTGTTTCCTCAAATTTGTCTTATCTCTGCTATTCTGCAAGCTGAGAAAGACAGATTCTTCAACTTTTTCAAATCTTATGGTTATCTCTTCCATCGGAATATACCTAGAGCTGGAAAGTCTGGTTGAAGATAAAGCCAGTTGTCTGTATGCCCGATTCCCTTACCACTTTCTCCAATGTGAGGTTAAATGAAGGCATGCCAGTGTAGCCCCTCTCTCACCCCTTATTTGGGAATAAACACACCAGAAAATCCTCCATGGAAACATACCGTGCAGTCAACACCTGTCATCATCAGTTGTGAAGGGCAAATAAGTTTTCTTGAGATGTTGGGATCTTCCATAGCCTTGTACAACTTTTGTTTATTTAGACTTTCATAAGCAGATTTATGAATGGATTTATAGTCTATGAATGGATGAGACAACTGTATCTGATATTTGTTACCTTTCTCAAGGATTAGCCTCTTCCTATACCTGATATGAGATGGATTTCCATCCTAAAAAGCCTTACTGATCAGGACCAAGCTCTCATTTTTCACAAGGTCTCAACCTCTGAAAAAGAATGTTAAAGAGAACTTAATAGGCACAAGGGAACAAGGAGATAGATGCCTCTAGTCCCCTCATTTTAGCTGGCTTCCCCTCTTATGATTAGGACAGATAACAGTCTTCTATCGAGCTGTGTGCATGACTTCTACTATCATATACAGATGATGAGGCCATGCGCTGCTTCCTTGAGCAATTTAACTTGATGAAAAGCTCCGCTGACAAACTATCATAGCCAGGTGCCTAATTATTTTTTATCTTATTATTGCTTTGGTTATTTCATCAAAAATCAAAATCAAAGGTCATTAAAATGCAGTCCTTAACTTTCAAGTGCTTGTGCCTTCTCCCTTAAATCTGTTACATTTTGGTCATTGTAAGCACTCATCTTTTGGTAGGACTTCCAGGTAACATCTGAGCATTTTAATCTCTCTTGTTCTTCTGGCTTCTGATTTTCTGGATTCTGGATAATGCCGTAACACAGGCAAACCAGCTAGCACTCAGTAACTTTAATTTAAGGAACCACAAGAAGTCCCTATTGTTTGTCTCCTCCCAACTTTGGTATGAAGTTTGCAGCCATTGCAAGAGTTTAGGAGAGTTCATAATGGCAAGGTCCTCACTCGTGCAAGACAAGCTCAGTAGGTACAGAACCAGACTGTATATTCGGGAAGACCCAGGTTTGAGTGCTGATCCTGCCAGTATATTTTTTCTTTAGCTAATAATTATTAATCACTCTATTATATAAAAAAGTTTTTGTCATGCTATACGAAGTGACATCTGTTGGTAGTGCCAGGAACTAAATGATTGTCATTTGAATTAGCTACCCTTTTACTTCCCCAGGGTTTATATTAGCAGTGTTTTGTTTTTTTCATAGTATATCAATGATCAATTATTAAATAATGTGACTAATAATAATTAATAATAAAAAATAAAAATAATATGGAGCATTTTTTATTTATTAAAGATGGGGGGAAAAAAGAGAATGAATTTGAATGCTTATTAATGGTTTAATGATTATAGTTTTAACAGTTTGAATGGTTACTAACAATAGCTGCTAATTAGATAATAATTAGAAAGATTAGATCAGCTCCTCTACAAAAACAAATATATTGTCTGATAGCGATATCAGTGAGGCCCTCGATATTGGACCTGTTACATGCTCACGTATATAGTAGTTTTAAAAAAAATTTGAGTAGAAAATTAATGTTGGGTCTCTATACTTCAATCCAAGAAATGGAGTATTTAGATTCTGGTGACTTCGAAAATAAATGTAGTTTTTGCCGTCACTTGACAATCGTGATTGTGAAACATCGCTTATGCGTGTTATTTTGTTAAAAATCAATCAGTTTATTTTTTTATAGCAGCAATGGGATGACCGAAATTAGAATTGACAAATGATGAGAGAAACTTGTGGACAAAGGGACAAACCAAAATATGCAAACATAATAAAACAAAATGAAAAAATAACTATAAAAAGAAAAAAATTAATGTGGATCTCTATACTTCAATCTAAGAAATCAAGTAATAAAATACTGGTGACTTGGAAAAGAAATATAGTTTTTTCATTGCCTTGACACTCGTTTCCGAAGTTTTAAGATCCAAACACAGTAACTGCCATCAAGGGAAAATCTTATTACAAAAATGAACCTTATCCTAAATAAATAAAACAGCTTACATTCAGAAACATTTTCATGAAAATATCAGAGTGTACAACAATCTTTTGGCTTTCACTTCTTTCCACGCAAAAAATGTGGGCATGAGAGGACACAAACTTTTTTCAATGAAAATTGTTTTGGATGAAAATGGAGAGGCTATTGTGAGAGCAACTGCTTCTTTAAAGACAAATTTGGATAAACCACATAGTGCAGTCTAAGCTCTGGATAATATGTACACAGACTATCTTGTCATCCTACAAATAAAGGAGTAATTATTAATGCTCGAGGAACAATGTACGTAAATACACTACATCATGGTGCCTGGCCATGTTGAGGTTCTTGTGAGGAAATAATTTGTGGTATTCCTCAGTCTGAGGAATGTTAAATATAAGTAGTGAGAGTTTTAAAATTTTAAATAGTGTGGTTAAATCTGAATAAACAGATATCTGCCAATAATCTCTAAAGGGAAAATAATTACAGCAGAAAGATTTGTTGATTAAGTATAAATTCAACGATATCTATAGATCTGAATCAGATGATTTGATGACCTAGTTGATTTCAATATACTTACATAAAAATTGCAATAATTTTACCTTACTCATAAAACTGTCAGAATGACTGTCAATTTTTCTTTCTTTTATTAGTAAAAATTAAATTTCTTCTTGTATTAGTAAAAAATTATAACAGTGAGAATGAAGCTTAGGTTTATTTAAATAAAAATTAATATATTCTTTTAGGGTTTAACTGCCATATTCGGTAGAATCAGATTTAAAATAGAAAACTGAGGTTTTATTTTATTGCTGAAAGATGAAATGTTAGCTCATATCATCTACACATATTGGTAAAGACAATAACATGAAGTGCAGGTGTGGAAGTAGGTTCCTTTATTAGAAAAATATAATTAAGATGGCCAACTTTTAAATTCAAGACAAATTAAAAACATTCCATAGTTTTGGAATACCAAACCAAAACAAACAGAAGGTTATTTAATTTAAGGTTTTCATATTTTTTTTAAATGTTACAATAAATTTACCAAGGACCTACCACATTAAATAAGGGGGAAATGGACTCAAAAGGTGAAAAATTAGAGAATGAAGGAAACATATGAGATAGTCAGATATAGAAAAGCACACCATAGAACACAGTAATAGATTTAAGCTTCCACAGCGAGTTATTTCTTTTTAATGACTTTTATTTATTATTATACTTGCAAATAGATTCATAAATGTAATCATTGCCACAATTAGAGTTGTTTTCTTCAGAAAAATCTCGAAATTATCAATATTGGTGATCCACCTTTTTCTGAATGAACTGAAACACAACTAATTGATTTTCAGAAGAGGTAAACCCATCGTACCAAACTTCTAACATTTCTATTTTTGTTGTTCCAGAAATATTGAAAATTAATGATTTGATATCATGCTGAAGAATAGGTATCTCTTTAAAAAATGATTGACTAAATTAGGTGAAAGAAGAATAGGTCGGAACAGCTGCGAAAATCTAGGAACTTTAAGGATAAAATATAAAACTACTAAAAGAGGATAGAATGTTGAAATAGGATATATTTCTGGAAATAAATATTCTCTTTTAATAGTTAACTCATTATAGTGTCTTCTTACAAACAGTATTATTGGTAGGGAAAAGTGACAATTTAAGAGATTAGTATAGTTATTAATGCATTTCCCCCATTTAAAATAAAAAGCATTCAATTCAAAATTAATAAATTATTATAATTGCCTCCTATCTCTGAATTTTATTACATCTAATAAACAAAAAAAAAACAAGTCTAAATTAGCAGACATAAAAGTACCTTGTTAAAATATAAATAAATTTAAATATTTAGCATTTATATATTATTTTGATATTCGTTATACATACATTATAAACAAAAAAGCACAGTACCACTGAAGCCCATAAATGGCCAGAAATTCACTACTGTGATATGAATATACTTGATCAATGGTTATAAAGTTATGTCATTATCACTAGATCCTCACCCCCTACCTAGTGAGAGGTCAGGTATATTAACTTCAAAGAGACCAAGTATGCCTTCCGAATCATCATAAAATCAAGGCAAGAAACATCATAGTTGAGATAAGAATGGAAAGAGCACTTTCCAATAGTTTTCCACAATCACACTAATTTAAATATTAAAATAAAGACATCAAAACTTCCAAATCTGCATGGATTAAATTACACCTCATTAGAAAAGGTATGTTTAAAGTTAAATGATACAGATATAAAAGTAACCAAATTAAAAATGTGATTTCAATTAAATACTTAGATTATCACTCCTGCATGATACCTCAGTTGGTAGAGTCCCAGACAATAATAGTGGGAACAATAACACAACCAAAATTAACTAAAATTAGGTTAGTTCATTCAAGTCAAGTTGATTTTATGATATCAGCACAAAATTTAGTTCTATAGCTTAAAATTAAATTACAACTATTATATTTAATAGATAATTGTGAATCCTACAAGTCGGCTTGTCTAATTAAGCTATATAGAAAAATGAACCTAAATCAATTATTGTAATTTAATATTAATAATAAACCATTCATAAACAAACATCATGTAATAATATTTATTTTGAGTATACACTGTAGAAAAATAAATTTCAAACTAGGCTAATAATATCTCGTTAATCTTTCTTCATGTAATAACATTCAGGCAATATCCGGACTAAACTTTGATCAATTATAACCACAAATAACATAAAAATATTTACAAATGAAAACTTTCACATCAAACAGATAATACAACAAACATTTGAACAAAGCTTTGCTAACAATATTATTTAAGGTCAACTCCTTGCTATGAGGAAAACCTTAAAGCAATAAAATAAAATAAAGAAACCTTTGAATGAAAAATAATTATATTAAATCATCTGGAAATTGTCATTCCGAAACGGCAACTTTCGACAATAATCAACAAATAATTTTAACTGACACATTCATAACTACAATTTAAAAAAACAACAACAGATTATTCAGTATAAAGTAACGCTAATAACTTATATACAAATATCAGAAATAAAAAAAAAATTATACAACCACAGTTCTAACATCCACCTCTTCAGAAAAAGTATTTTGGGATTGAGGAGGTAAAATAGACCAGAAACCCCCCCCCCCATAAAATTACTACTTTATAGTTGATTTTACTTATTAGCTTTTCTAATTAATCATTTAATATCAGACACTTCTAAGTGTTAACAATTTATTTATAAAAACATAAAATCAAATAATTATATTATATAATACTAATAATTTTTTTAAAATTTTAACATAGAATCAATGTTAATTTCCACAATTAGTGTTATAATTAACAGTGAAATACATATAATTTGTTGCAGTTTCTATTGTTTTCATAAATCTACTTATAGATTTTTTTTTAATATTTGTACATTGCTAAAATCCTAACTATGTTTGATCAATCTAAAATGCTGAGCTAAATCTATATTACAGGTCTTTTTTGACCAAATTTTTAAGATTATTTTTGTGCTGATATTTATTTATGCAGGTTTCTTGTACATACGTTTTTCAGCAATGTAGAGACCTAACTTGATATACTACATTTGAATCCTATGGGTTAGCCTTTTAAATAGGCATACTAATTTTTTACTTTTTGACTAAATTTTATCATTGTTACATCATAATTTTTATAAATGTTTGTTATGAGCACAGTTGGTCCTTTAATATGAGTTGTAATATTAAAAAAGGGCCGAGACATAAATTATCAACATTTTTATAAAGCTTTTTTTGGACAATTCAAACAAAAGTAATTTATTTAACATTCATTTTCTAAAAGAGACATTATTTGAGAAATTAAAACCATCAATGCAGATAAAACATTTTTGAGTTTTGACAAAAAATCATTGTTCACAAGAAATTAATACTTTTGAATGTGTTAATTAAAATTACTCCTGAAGAATGGGGATATATAGGACCCTTTAACTCTGTAAAGAACAAGACATTTCGATTTAAGGGTTAAAACTAATTAGCAATAATCTTTTTTAATACAATAAGTAAGTTTAAATTAAGGGATGGCTCCGCCTACTTGGATGTATAAGTTATTGAGACAGTTTAGCCAAAGAGAGTTCTTAATTAATTATGAGAGGGTCCTCGCTCGTCCAGGATTAGCTCAGCTGGCAGAGCACCTGACCGGACATCGGTGACATCCTGGGTACAAGTCCTGAATTGGCAGTATATTTTTTCTTTGGCTAATAATTATTAGACAAAAAGTCTAACAACAGTCAGACAACTTTTTACAAGGAAACTTGTGTTGTCTCAAGTCTCTTCAAAAGCTGGTACATCAACTGCTCATAAGATTTTCATGATTTGTTTAACCCCCACTCGCTCATCAAAGCATCTTTTTGACTTACTCATTACTATTTTCTAGGTCCTGTATCAACACCGGATTATGAAATTAGAAGACTTTGATGTTGATAAGAAGTAAGACCTTTGTTGGAGGTAATTTTGGAGTGGATGGAGACATTGACATGAATGTTATTACAGAAATAAAGAAAGATTAATTTTATATTTTAAGAAAGTGTCTCTGTTTGGAGTGTTACTTTCAAGAATATTATTATAATTTACTTTTAAATTCAATTATTTTTTAAATTTATGAATTAAAATTATATTTTAATTAATTATTTTCTAAACATTTTTATGACATAAAACATTCTAATTTCTTATTATTAAATTACAAAATTGTCTTTTTTTATTACTTCATTCATGAGTTTAAATAATTAAAATCACTAAATTATAACCCATTAAACAAAGCTGCTGAGAAAATACTCCTTTTCAAAGTCATGTTTACATTGGAAAAAAAATTAACAACCAACATTTTACAACAGCTTTTGTAAGGCATTTCAAGAAGCAACTAACTGATACATGTATCCAAGAATATTACTAAATAAATGTAATTATGGCAAAAGAGAGAATTATGCTTGCTTTTTAGACTGAATTATATCATTCTAAAATAAATCAAATTATTATTTTATAATATTAATTCGTCAATTCATGATTCATCATTCCTGAATGATGGAAGGAACAGCTGAGCTATGTGTTAAGTTTATAATGTAATATTTCTCTGGGACAAGTGATTGTTAAACAAACTTTTATCAAAATATTTAAAATTTGTGGGACTTATTAAACTTAGTGAACAATAAAGTGCAAAATGAGTAAATGATTTTCTTATGACAGTTCCTAACAGGAATTTTCAGTTAATATTATGGTAGGTGTGATGAAGGTTCTTCTTATAGTACAAATATGAATTTCTTGCTGAGGTTTGTGCAATTCACATGAAATATTTGAGGGAAAAAAAAACAATTTTAAGTACGATGTAAGAAACATCAATTTAAAAAAAAGATGTGTTATGAACAAAATGCTAACTTGTACTCTCGAAGCTAGAGAATTTTAGTGATAAAGTTACCTAAGTGGGCATTACAATATTACAATAAGTGTAGCAAAGGCTAAGGAACTTAGGATTAACTGAAAGAAAAATCAAAAGAGTGTGCAGTTTTACTTATCTTGGGAGTGTTATTTTAGAAAGTGGATATATCCAGGAGAATATACTCTCAAGAGTAAATAAAGCACGAAGAGTCTTCACTCAGCTGAGAAACATTTTGAGGTCTGAATGATCTAGAGACTAAGTGGAAATTTTAATTTTAATATTAAGTAGAGAAATGTAAAGTTTGTTCTGCTCAACATATGTGAAACCTGGAAGCTCACAAGAAATATATTAGGTAGACTACAAGTTTTTATAAATAAATTAGTATAAGGAATCCTAGGTTAGATACAGGAATGTGAGCTGCAGTGGAGGACAGGAGAAACATTCATATAATAAGTACAGCTGACTAAAAGGAAATATGGCTGGCTCCGATACACTCACGAGAAAAGAGAGAAACAACCTGAGTCCTCGAGGCATACCCTCAAGTGGAACCTGCAATGCAAGAGGTTGGATGTTGGAAGGCCCAGACTGTCTTGGAAAATAACTGTGGAAAGAGAGATTCAAGGCCAGGGGAGTACAAGGCTGGTACAAGATTGGGACGGATGGAGTGACTTTGTGAGTGCCCTATGTTTGTCTAGGGATCAAAGGAAATGAAAATATATATATATATATATACATAAACTCCTGGACAAAATTAGCTTATCACTTCATTTTCCTTAGCATGCGACAGATAAACAACAACTTTTCATTCTTTAGATATTCATAATAAAGACTATTTTTTGTAACATGATAAATATTAGAAGGGTAAGTTAGAAAAAAACAACAGCAAGGAAAATGTTACCAACAGTTTTAATGTGATAATGATTTGATTAATGTGGGACTAACAAATTACATAGCAGACATAATTGATAGGAATAAACAAAAAAATACTGAGGATTTTTTTGATGAAATAAGAGGTTTAGAACACCTTATACAAATAAAACCTTTTGGTAAAAGAAATAAAATGGAAACAAATGAAGAAAAAAAACCTTGCAAAATATGTAAAACAAAAAAAAAAAAAAAAATGAAAAGCCGCGCGCGCGCTATTACCCTGAATCGACTTGCTGGGTTTAAAAACACAAATAATGTGAGACAAAATAAAGATAAGCTACAAACTAGCAACCGCTCAGAGTTGGAAGAATGAAGAAAATCCAAAAAACTTTTACTGCCAGACTTTTACCATTAATTAAAATCAAGTTACTATTAAATGACACTACAGAAGTTACAGGAATTTATGACTCAGGAGCAAATGCGTCATTATTAAATTCAAAAAAGTTTAAAATTAAAATTAAAGATATCAATAATTTAAAATTAGTAAACTTGAGGACAATGGTGAGAGGAAGACAGATGCAATGGCATGATCAAAAATAAAAATTTACAATATTGTGAAATACATGATGTGACAATAAAGATTTTAATTATGAATTTCTGATTGGGCTAGACAGTATAAAATAATTCAAATTAAATCAAGACAAAAACTTAATAATTACACAGAGTAAAATTTTTTAAGATAATAAAGATGTCAACATTCCTGAACATTCAGGTGACAGAAAATAAAATAAAGAAATCACCCTGATAGAAAGTATTAAACAAATAAATTTTAATGAACATTGAAATATAAATAACTTTGAAATTTCAGTAAATCATCTAAATGTTAGTCAACAATCAAGAATAGAAGGATTAATTGATAAGTATAAATCAGTCTTTGCTAGGGACAAATACGATATTGGGACAGTGAATGATTGCGAAGCTCATATTGATCTAATGGTAGACAAATATTGCTACAAACGTCGTACAAATTCATAATTGAATAAAAAGGAAATAGAAGAACATATAGCAAAACTATAATAGAAAAACTTAATCGAAGAGTCATATAGTCCATTTGCTGCCCCAGTGACTCTAGCATATAAAAGAGAAGAAAATAAAAAAATCAAGATTATGCAAAGACTTCCGAGATTTAAACAAAATTGTAGCACCACAATCACAACTGCACATTTTTTTTCAACTTTAGATATAAATTCACCATTCTGGTTAATCCCTTTAAATACAAGATATTCAAGATATAAATACAACACAAAAAAAAGCATTTGTTACTCAAAAAAGCCATTATCAATGGACATGCCTATCCTTTGGTCTGAAAGCCTCCCCAGTGATTTTTCAAAGAATTTTAACTGACATAAAAAGAAAATATAAACTCTCAGGGTTTGCATTTAACTATATAGATGATATCCTTGTTTTCTCAAAAACATTGGAGGAACACTTAATGCATTTTTCACAACTATTGGAAGCAATTCTAGCTGAAGTTTTTAGGTTAAAATTCTCAAAATGCATTTTTGCATCAAACTGAGATATTTAGATCAATAATTAAAAATACCGACATTAAATCATTTAAGGATAACCTAATTTCTATAAAAAATATTCCAGTTCCAGAAAAACAAAAAATTATTGCCTGTTCTTAGGGAAAATAAATTATTATAATAAATATGTACCAAAAATTGCAATCATTCTAGATTCTCTACATAATCTATTAAGAAAAAATAAACAAAATATCAGGTCAGAAGAATGTGAGAGTTAATACAATAAAATCATTCTTTGTTCACAACTAATTTTAAGAATTTGTGACACAGATTTACCAATTCAAATATACACAGATGATATATTAAAGTAGCAAGAACAAAATGGAGATGAAAAAGCACAATCGATTCAAGAAATTGAATGAAGTTTAAAAAAGGAAAAAAAACAACAATATAATTAGAAAATCTAGCAATAAAATAAGTGGTAAATTTCTGGCAATACTGGCTCATTGGGAAAAAAATTCATAGTATATACAGATCACAAACCTTTAGAAAACTTAAGAATAATATCTAGAACAGATGAGGAACTGGGAGACTTGACATATTACCTATCCCAGTATGATATTGAAATAAGACACAACCCAGAAAAAGTAACCAAGAAGCGGATTGTCTAAGTGTAAATCCAGTTTTAGAACCAAATGAAAATGCAGAAAAAACATTAAAGTTAATAAGTTTGGAAGACATAAAAAATGACCAAAACAGTAACAAAACACTAAAAGGAAAAATAATTAAATTAAAACTCAAGGACAATATCTCTTAACAAAAAAGTAAAAAAAAGAGACAAAATTGTGTCTCTTTACCACATGATATTGAAACAATGCAATACAAAAACAGATTAAGAAAGAGACAGACAATTAGCACTAGAAAATACAAAGACATCATAAAACGATCAAAAAACAATTCAATAAACACAGAAAGGCTATGGATAAAATAAAAAAAAATTATTTGGATTCAATTGTATATTCTGCTTAGTTATGTTACTGTGAGCTTTTTTTTGTTATACATTTCTGTGCCTTTTTTTTTGCTATTGTTATGCAAGCTATTTTTCTTTTATCTTCATTTATTTTGCATCTTATTTTATTGGCTAAAGTTTGATTTTTTTTAGTCTTTTGTTGAGGCCGTTTGAAAAAGGTGAGTCAACAGCGGTGAAAATTAATCTTATGTTCAAATTCATGTGTTTATGAAATAAACACTAGTCACAAAACAGCAGAATTGAACCTTTTTCACATCAAAAAACATCAAGAAATTGTTATATACACAATGTTCGCCGGCCACACTTCTTCCTAATCACTACGTTTTTCTCCTAGGCGGGGATGTAAAGAACACGTATTGAAACGTTTTTCTTAATTTTAAAATCCCCCACGTACAGATGATCTGTGTGGTGGTAGATAACTGAATGTCATGACGAGAGGTTATGGAGAAATCAGTAATAGTGTAAAGTGAAATTTTGTGTTGTGTAAGTTAAAGTGAGGAATTAAAGATCTGAATATTTGAAATAAAGGCTTAAAATGTTGTTTCTTTCGTTTACAGAGAAATGCAATTGAGTCTTTGTTCACAGGAAAAACATTACCTACATCAACGGATTATCCAGAAGAAAAATCATATTGTGTATATATATTTAAATGTACATATGTACAAAAATATTTTTATTTTGTATTAAAATATTCTACTTTTTTTATTCCATTCTCCTTAAGAACAATTAATGTTAAAATATATTCAATTATTATAAATATATTCTAGTCAAGCACTCAGCTAATTAAAGGAAAACCTTTCGTGTAGTATGAACTGCTTTTTAAATAGAATGTGCTTGAGTAGACTTAAAATTTTCTATAATTTCAGTTTCTTAAACAGCGTAATATATAGTGATTCCATGCTGAAAACTCCATAAGAAAAGGTCGAAATATGATTGAAAAATTGATGGGAAAATCTAAAGCAGTCAATGAACATCATAACTATCATTTAACACGTTGACTGCCACAGTACTTTTCAGGATTCTGGTATGAAAAGCCAATTTAATTTAATAATATTATATTATTAAAAATCTAATTATAGTATATGATAATCATGAAAAAGCATATAGAATGTTTTTTTTTAATTCACAAGATAATTATCTAATTAAAATATGTAACGAATGGCTTATGTAACAAAAAGCACTTTGTCGAAGCCAACTACGAGTTGCTCCATGCACATACACACTTCGACCTGCATCTTCCCTACAGCTTAGTCAGAGTTGGCTACGAGTTGTTTCATAGTTGGCAGTCAACTTGTTAATTGCAAGTAAAAATGTAAGCACCGAAAACAATTTTAATAGTAAAAAGAAATAATAAATTATCATTATACTTAAAATTCACATCAACTACCTAAGAAAGTAAAACAAAATTGTTTAAATAAGAACTCCTAATGGTTTTATAATTAGTCACATAACATTATAATCAGTTTAAATAAAAAATATCACTAATTATTAAAGACAAATTATTTTCAGCTTAAAAGTACTCAGTAAGTTAATGGCCAAACTATGAACACAACTACACAATGGGAAAAAATCTTACTGGGGCCTTTAAATATCTTATGGTTATATATGTTTGCTATCTAAAAACTTCCTAACAAATATTATTCTACAATTAATTAATAAATAGATTTTTAAATCAAAGTAAGAAAAAAAGACAAAACCTAATAAATATACCAATATTAATAATATAGGGGTTATACGTATATGTCTATCTATATGTGCATAAATAAATAATGTTTTGATCATTCAAACAAGCTAACATTTAGCATAATTTTTGCACTGCACATGCCCAAATAAATTCATAGCTACACAAAACACGAGTAGATGGTTTTTATTTCATGCAAAAAAAGTTGTATTACTTACTTTATCCTGATTTAAATGTGAAGAAAAAAATATAGCTTAGATTTAACATAGTTTATAAAATTGTGTATACTTAGTGAAATAAAATTTCATTAAGAATGTAAAATAAAAAAATAAGAATAAGATTTCAGAATTCTGAATTACACATACCATACCAAAATTTTAAAATGTATGCAGTATTTCTAATGAAGTTTGCTGATAATTATAAAAATCAGTTCAATTCTATATTCTTAAATGCTATGAATCCGACTTTAACCATTTTAAAAACTTTAACATATATACTTAAGGCTAACCACTATTAGCAAGAAATGATCGCTCCCTGTTGCAATAAAAT
The DNA here is from genome assembly GCA_930367205.1 of Acanthosoma haemorrhoidale. Taxonomy (NCBI): domain Eukaryota; kingdom Metazoa; phylum Arthropoda; class Insecta; order Hemiptera; family Acanthosomatidae; genus Acanthosoma; species Acanthosoma haemorrhoidale. Next base: position 25,259,589 of record OV884009.1, on the reverse strand, counting down.
AATCATAACTTTTAAAAGTATAAAGAAAAAATATATAGTTGACAATTTAAATGAAGCCATAAACTACATTCATAAAAAAATCATTTCAACCTGTAAAAAGTTTTATATGTCGTTAGAACCAACAATCATGTCATCAGAGGAATTTTAAACTACAATAGACATTCACTAAGGAAGCAATCTAAGCCAACTGCTGTTTATTATCCTCCTTGAAACAGTCCTGGCTAGAGCCTAGATACTGTTATGATCATACCAATTTGGCCAAAGAAACATGTTTCTGCAATCAATAGACTATTTGCATAAACAGATGGTTTGGTAGTAAAGTCCTCCTGATCCTGATGTACTTAAGCCAATCCTGGACACTGGCCAGTAAATATAAGAGCCCCTATGGTGGCCTACAAGGGGCCAAAATGTGGTATTTGAGAAGAATCAAAGAAAGACAAAAGATCACATTAAGATAACAACAATTTGAAAGAGCCTTGAAAAAATGCTAATTCAGGAGCTTTTGACAGTTCTGAAGGAACAGCAGTTGTAATGGTTTGGCCATATCAGCATTGACAAACTGACATATGAGACTTGCATAGAGGCCAGGGAAGGCATGGGAAGATAGCATTAGAGAAACCATTAGTCACCTGCTTCGGTCAAAATCTACAACATGGGGTTTTTTGAAGAGCTCAACACAAACCTCATGAAGGTAGAAATCATGTCAAAACTATCATATACTTTGTGTGCTTCAAATGATCTCAGCAATATGGATAACCCACTACAGGGAATTTCCTGGTCTCAGGTCCTCTTGTCACAGTTCCTGAAACTGCTCTTTTGGATGTCATTCTTAATTATCTTCTTAAAAGGATTTTTTTTAGCAATTTTGATGACGCAATGGTTAATTTAGTATCTCCACATGTTAACCAGTCATGTTCTAATTCTTAGGTCAATGATTTGGTATTGCTGGAGTCTTTGAACAGTTTATAGATATAATAGACTATTAGAAGAGGCCTCAGGAGCTGTAAAAGAGTGAAGGGTGTGGTTAAAATTGTTATGCAGTGCATGCCCACCCAGAGAGTTATCCTGTTGTCCTAGGAGTTTTTGCCATCCTGTTAGTTTGTAGTTGATTATATATATATATGTTGTTATATATTCGTATAATATTAAACGGGATTATCCGGGATTTAGTGAATTCAATTTGTTTGTTGATCACAACTATTAGTGGTATTATCATGATTAATTTCAAGTTATATAAGATATTGCATTATAATTTGTAAATTGGGGGCCTGTATGTTTAAAATCAGTCAGTTACAGCAGGGGGATACTTTGTTGTACTCCCCTAACAGATCTTCAAAATGTCTATTGCCAATACGGATTCATACTTAAGAAAGAATCCTGCTGATGCGGAGAAGACTCCCGTCTTGAATTTGAGCTGAAGTGGTTATTAGTGAGTGAATCACCCTGTGTGGACAGTAGTAGCTTTACCATAGTGAGGCTAAAACGGTTCACATATTGTCTTGGAACCTTTGAGCAAACCTGAGGGATATATTCTTTTGAAGAAAGCCTACAAAAATATATTGGTTCATCTAGGAACTCTAGAGGCAGAATGGAGGAGGATTGGAGTATGCTGTGTAGTTGTGATCACTTCTTCCCAACTTATATCGCAGTATATAAATGTTGGCTGTAATAGATTCCAGGGCTACTCCATTGGTGAAATTTCTAGGAGAAATCATTTGCCTGGTTCTCAAGAAATTGAACCTATGCTCAAGGGGATTGATGAATATGTGAATGTGTATTGATGAATCCCTTTATATTGGCTCAGTCACCTATCAATTGAAAAGTTTAATTTAAATTGTTTTGAGGAGTATAATATGGTTTTATCCTTACTTAAAACATGAATCAATTGTCAACATTTAACTTGTACATCATGAGATTGACTTCTCACACTGATGAAACATTTATAAGAAATATGATCTATATGCATTCTTATAGATAAAAATTCTTTCCAAATCAGATATTTTTAACAGTCTATTTTTTTTAATAACACCAGCAAATAAAAATCAACAAACTATAAATTTATAAACATTTATTGGCACTGCCTATTTTTTTGATCCAAGTAAAAATTAAGATAAATGAAAAACAATAACATATCATATATAAAAATAAACAGCACAATTAAACATTGAATTTTAAATAATCAATTGTGATCACATTTTGAACATATGTGTATTCGAATATATTTTAACTAGTTATGAGTAAAGTTTTAATGTTCAGCCTATTTACTGATTTTGAACAAAATTACAAGAGAAAAATATTTTTAAAAAACAGTTTTACATAAGATATTGATACCCAATAAATAAAAAAAATAAGAATGCAGCAGTTATTGAGGTGAATATTTGAAAACAGATTTAGTTACTAATATAATAACTATGTTTTCCACAATTTAAAAATATAATACGTTTATGAGTCATAAAAAATAAATGTAAACTTTTCATTTATCACTCTTTACATCACTATAACACAGAGCTATGACAATTTTCAAATATGTACTAACACTACTCAATGTCCAAAATTCAGAATAAAGAACTAATGACTTATGATGAAGTGAAATAACCACCCTTATTCATTTTTTTTTATTAATTACCTAGAATATCTTGAAATGTTGGGGACAACAATTTTATTTATCAAATAAAAATGCCCATGGTTCCAACTGCACACAACTCAAACAATTCAGAGAATGTTATGTGTAATTGAGAATAAATTAAAATAATAAATGAGTTGACCGTATGATTTAAATTAAAAATGGTACTGACAGGTTCACAGCCAACAAACAAGCTTTATTGGTTATTTGTAAATATAGGTTTATCTCTCCGGAACAATACAATATTATAAGCTAGATGGTAGAACTGATAAACTACAAATGTTGCCCTTCCCAATGGATTGAAGTTTATTATACTATATTATTGGAGACATGGTCTGTCAAGAGCCATTATATTTCAATGAAAAATAAATAGGGTCATACATGAATAGATAGAAGAAGGGAAGACACCCCACATGGTTTCATTGCTCAGAAAACTAGGGATATAGGCCATGGTATTGCTCCTCTTGTAATCTCCTTGACCTCTTTACAAAGTCAATGGCAAATTTTTATTTGATGGAATTAAGTTCCTTTAATTGGATTAATTTCTAACTGGAGGGCAGTAGCATGGTTGATGTATGTAAAGATAGACACCAGTGTTAAATAATTAGAGGGATTTCTTGTATGAACCGTCCATACACCATACTAAACCGATCAGGGGGAAGGTAATTCCTCCCTCTCCCAGGCATTGCTCAGTTGTGGGAAGGAACCACATGAGGGCTTTAGTTGGCTAGGTTGGAGTAAAGCTTATGGTGTGTGTCTTATACTGCAGGATAGGTAGGTTCTGCTGTAGGGTCAATGACACCCTCTAGTGACTTACTATGAGCCCATTGTCTCATCACTCTACATTGGCTTCCAATCAGCGGTCTACATAGATGTTCTGCCAGGGACCAGTGTGAGGACTCCTGAGCAAAGGGAATGAAAAGACCACGTGCCTTTGCTACCCTAGTGGAAGAGTGCTGTACCTGGAGAAAGATGACCGTCCATGGATGTGAAGAGGTTTATCACCATTCTGGTGAGGGGGAAGATGGACCAATCAGACCCACCCAATTTCATTGGACATAAGAGAAAGATATGTAAGGGTGGGCACCAAGGTGACCTACCAAGGAGTAAAGCTGGGCAAGTAGCTGAACCTCTTGCCCCACATCAAGTATCTATCAGACAGATTGGCAATGGTCACTAATAGCTTCATCATAATATGGAGGCAATCTTGAGGACATTCACACCAAGCAGTGGTAAGCCTCCTAGTCGAGGTCAGAGAACTTCAACAAGTACTAGAACGCACTGCTGTGGGTCACAAGGGCCTACATGACTGTCTACTTTGAAGCAGCAAAGATATTGGTGGCTCATGTGGACTTAGTCCTCCTAACAGCACCTCAGAGCTAAAGTCAAGACAAGGGAGCTTGAAGAGCTTTCACCTCCTCCCTCCAGAAGAATTTTAACAAGGATCCCAGGAGGTGGCCCTCTTCAGTGAATGGACTAACCAGGCATGGTATGCCAGGTGGACAATTTAACAGAGGAGCACTCTAAGGAAGTAAATGTGAAGCATTTAGCGAACTAAGGTTTAACACCCTACACTGCGATAAGATTCCATTAGAACAATTTAACTCCATCAAATATAAATTGATCCTTCAGTAACATCAAGGAGATTGCACAAGGAATAGTAGAATGGAGATATAGGTGCAAGATAGGGGAAGACAAAAAGGGCCTATAAGCATAGTTGTTAGTCTAATAAAACCATATAGGTTCCCCCCTCCATCTTTCTAGCTGTTACAATCAATCAATCGATCAATGTTCAATGGAGGTGAGATTCCAGTTGTCTACAAGGGCCTTTCTCCTTTATCAGAGAAGATGACATTGCAATGATGAGCTAAATATTCAAGGAAGCCATCATGGTTTCACTTCCAAAGGAAAGGTTTTTCCCATTGAGGGCATTTGTTCAAACCATCATAGAATATCAACACAGGCCTCATGGGGACGAGGTAGTTCATAATCCCACCACTGTAGCACTGATGGGACCTACGGCAGAAAAGGGCAACAACTGGCGAAGGATATAGTTCAGCAACTAGAACAAAGATGGGGGTAGTCACAACATTCACATTTTGTCATTTTCCCCACTATGTTCCCACCATTACTACCATACATTTCTATTATTGTTTTATTCAAACCAAATTTTCCACAAACCCTCTTCAGTACCTAATGAATAATAATGTGGTGGTCACATCCTTAAGATTTGATCCCTTTTTTCAGTTTCTATTTTTTGTCACATTTTTCACAGCTAATTTGGGAGAAATACTATTAAGTATCTTAGGGAAAACCTCCACAAGCCCTCTAAATGTCTATTTATTGTCATATTCTCCATGACTCAGATGTTTACTAAAGGGTTTTACGCCTTAAAGAATTAAAAATCAACCACCCTTCTCCCCTCAACTCATTGTACTACTTTGTTTAGTTTTATTCTAACCAAATTTTACAGTGAGGAGGGGAGGGTTGAATCTACAAAATTAATAGGCCCAAAACATTATAAAGTAAAAAAAAAATACAAATCTTCTTTAGCAATCCCCTTGGTACTTTAGGGTGGTAGGTTTGCAACCTGTAGAAACTTGCTATCCATGTATCTACCCATTGCCTATCGCTTCAACTCTTTGGTATGATGTCAGTAAGACTTTTAAGCCAATAATGCTTGTTTGCGGGCAGATAACCCACAAGACCCAGAGAGTAAACAGTTTTGTAACAGAATAGTTATTCAGAAAAATGATTTTTTTAAATTTGTACAATGAAATTTCTTGTAGTTTAATGAAAAACAACTTTCAAATGTGTATAGATAAACTCACATTCAGACAATAATATATGTACATACAAACTAATGCTAAAACAGTATTGTATCATATACAATAATCATTACCAATAAAAGATTATTAACATATACAAAATAAATTTAAATGCATATTACAACACTCACCGATCTGTAAGCCTGAGGGAGCAGCCAACATCATGAAAAAGAAGATAAAGAAAGAGAAGGAAAGAAGAAAGATAGACAATACAACAAATATATATACAACATCAAACAGCAATTCATTAGGAAACACGCATATCAAACTGTACTGAGCAAATATAGAATAGCAGGTTATTAATATATTTATACACAGATACAAATCCTTTTTGATAAAGCTAGTTCTTCAATGCCAAAGGTTTTCTGACATCATGAGTTATAATAATTGGCAAATGATTTCTTCTTGAAACATTGTTTTGTATTTTCATAATATTGGCAGCATAGAACAGGAAAATAAAGCATAGATTTAAAAGTTCATTATTCCCAACTTTTATCTCATACAACTCAGTTACAACAAATTTTTATTGTGACTGATTTAAATTATTTCTACCAAATTACATAAAATCAATGATATTAATTTATGAGAATAAATCATTAGTGTATTTAAAATATTTGGTATTGTGTGTAATATAACACCAGTAAGAAAAGTAACACTATTGCGATGTTTGTTTTGAAATCTATGCTATGTGTGTAGTTCCTTGATTTGGGAAATTTACACAACTTAATTTAGTTGATTAGATGGGGATTAGGAGTCGGCAGAAAGTTTTAAAACTATGTTTGGCAGTCTTGAATAAAACCCTGTGTTTTCCTGATTTTGAAACCAAAGTTCATAAAGTGGGTGAGGTGGGGGGGGGGATTTAAAAACATAGCTTTTTTCCCCTTCCTCGTCTGGGTCAAAATATAAAATAAAATGGGTTCTATTACAAACCAAATATCTAGTAATCTTTATTTTACAGTAAAATATATCTATCTAGGGTAAACAAAACAATTTGTTCATTTTCAATGTGGAATTGTGACTCTTCTAAATGTTAGATATTGTTGTAAATGGTTATGATCACATTAAAAACTATTACCTGAGAGAATTCGAATAATTCTTTCATAAACACAGCTCTACAATAAAAGTGGTGTACTTTCAAATTTTGATAATAATAGATTGCGATAATCCTACTGGGCTGGTAAAACAATTTTTTTATTTGTTTTGAGAAGTTCATATAATGGGTGAAGAATTGATGTAATGTTAGGTATAAACTTGGCATAATATGATGTGCATCGTATCAGTGTTCAGACATCTTTTGTGTCCTTTGGTTTGGGAGCTTCCAGGATGGCTTTGACCTTGTCTGGGAACTTTTTTAATCCTACATCGATGACAACATGCCCGAGAATGTTTATTTTTACTAAACAATTTACATATTTTGTATAGGTTTTAATCCCAAAAGATAGGCATTTCATTAAAAATATGCCCCTGAGCATTGATATTGCTTGTAAATTTTGACTTTCCATATCCATTGGTACGTATGAATAGCCTTTGTGCATGTCCAGAGTACAAAACAGCTTGGCTTTTGGTATATTATTTAGAACATCTTCAACCACTGGGATATGGTATCTTGGATCTTAAAGTTGTGGGTTCACGGCTGCTTTATAGTCTACGCAGAGCATCATGCTGCCATCAGGTTTTGGGACCACAACTAGGGGACTACCCCACTGAGAGTATTCTACTTATTCCACTATATTCTACTTGTTCCACTATTCCCTTTTCCAACTCCTTGTAAACTTTTTCTTGTAGGGCATATAGAACTGGTCGGTATTTTAGGAAAACTGGTGTTTTGTTCTCACTCATTGTCAAAGAACACTTATATTTTGTAGGAATGTGATCAATTTTGCTTTCGAAAATGTTTGCATACTTTGTCAGAATAATTTTTGTACCCTTTTTTATCACTTCTTTTTCATGAATTGTATTGTTAATGTTGTTCACTTGATTATTTTCATAACAGAGTTGGTCTGGAGGAAACTATGTATAGGTATTCAATGGATTTATTGTTTTTGTATTCAACTGGAACCTTATCTATTCTCCGGGGATAAAAATATTCTTCTGTAACTGTTCTAAATTGTGTATCAGTCCTGAACAAATTGAAATTTGGAGAGAAAATTTAAAAATCCCGCTCACTCATTAAGGTTACTGGACTTCCAGTATCTTTTTCAAATTTTTTTGATTTAATGTGTACTTAAACAGTTATGATCAATTTCTGATCGTTTATTTAAGTTGTGGTGTTATTTATAAAAACTATTTTGTCAACTGAATCAGTAAATTGGTCTTCTCCCATAGCGGGCTCACTACGGTTCATATTAACATGATTCACTGGGACATGTTTGGCTGCAAATACTTTTTGTACGTGCCCATACCTATTGCAGGATGCACAGTCCAGGCTATGTTTTGCCTGTCTGCGTTTTATAGATTTGTGGTTACCCAGTCCACAGAACAAGCACAATCCATCGATTCCAAACTGTTTGTAACCAATCCATCTGGAATTACCTTTATACAATGCTGGTTCCTAACTTTTGCGTATAGGTTTGCTAGGAACAAGTTGCATCATTCTCGTTGTGTGAAGTTTTGTTTCCTTGAAAGGTAGCATTTAGTGTCAGGTCAGCTCACAGGCTTTCTCAAATGTTTTCTTGCAAAAGTTTCTCACTGATAGATGCAGCCGCTAGGCCCTTGATGAATTGAGATCTCGAGAAAATTTCACTTATGGAATTGCTGCATGAGTCACACTTAAAGTCACAAGACCTAGACATTTTCCTGAGTGCAACAATGTAATCTTGAATAGATTCCGTTCAAAGCTGCATTATTGATAAAAAAATATGTGTTGCTCTACATACTTATTTGGTTTAGGACATAGACAATTCTCTATTAACTTTATCAGCTCATCATATGATCTATCGGAAGGCCGATCTGATGCTACAAGATTAGATACCAGCTGAAATGTTTTTGATCATATGCTGTTTATAAAAATTCCTTGTTCTGCTTCTGCTGTTGTACCAACTATTTGTTTAAGGGCAAAGAAATTTTCTAACCTTTGTTTATAACACGTAAATTCCTTTTTTGTTTGTTAAATATTTCAAATTGTTGTAGTTCTCAAGCTATTTGGACAATTGATTTCATTTTGGCTGATTTTCCCTCTAGTTGTTGTAAACATTGTTTGAATAACTCCTCTAACTCTGCCATGCTCTTGTTTGTTTTCATACAAAGAATGTGAACTAATTGATTAAGTTCAAACTCCTCTGTGGAATCATGAATGATGAGTGGCACTGCACACCTGACCTGAGCGCGAAATTGGCAATTAAGTTGTGTGCAGCTGAAGAAGCTATAGGAAGAAATATGAAGAAAAATATAACCATCTCCATAAAATATGATTTACTGTTCATTAATTAATTAATTATTTGTGTTGAATGTGACCATTTACCTCGATTTCAACAGAGCATAGCTGTAGCATGGTCAGTTCAAGTTAAAATGTTGTAGATGAGCAGTCCTAGGTCTTCAACTGTCAATTTTTAAGGTACTTTACTTTAAGGTAAACCCCCAGAGAAAAGCTCAAAAAAGAACGCTTAATTTTTATGCCTTGCACAAATGCCTCAGGTATGCATAAATTATAAAATTTTTAGTGACAGGAAAACCCTGCGCTCTCTCAAAAATTTTTAATTAGAAACCCTACCGGTTGTTTACAAAGCTCAAAATCGAGCATGGCTTTTAGATGAAATTTTTAAAGAGTGGTATAAGGGAAATTTTGTTACTGCAGTGAAAGAATTTTTAAAAAAAGGACTTTCTTTAAAAGCTCTACTTTTGTTGAACACGCCAGGGCAATTTATGATGAAGAAAACATGAAAGTAAAAACTGGAGATGGGCACATCGAGATACTGTTTTCACCAAAAAACTTCACTGCTTTAATATAGTCCCTTGATCAGAATGAAATAGAAACCATGAAAATGCACAACAAAAAACAGCTGTTAATAGATATAGTGAGTGACCCATATTTCATAAGTTAAAAAAAATGTTGATATTGAAAATGCAGTGATAAATTTAGCCTATGTTTGGGTTAACTTCCAACATTGTTAAATCAAGAAAACCTTTAATGGTGTGATACATCACACTTAACTTAATTTTTTTTGTGGATTGATTTATTAGTTTTCTTAAGAATGGTGATAAGTGAGTGCTGTGAGCAAATAATTGTACCGGGAGCATCCTGCACTTTAGAACACCCACCCACTTGATGGATTAAAGAACAGTAAAAAATGTCATGAAGCTTCTGGAACTTAGCTTGAAATTATTTGTTAAAATTAAGTCACTCATTAAATCACTTGGTTGTAGCTCTTAGGACTTGGACTGACCAAGAATCTCTTCTTCCTATGTGAAAATACACACAAATCAATAAATACAGCAGCTGCTGGTTCCAAAACTGCATTACCCTTATCACTCAACATGTGTTGTAGCACACTGACTGGAATTCTAAAAGGCCAATCGGGTTTGACATGCAGTAATACTGATAAGCATAGTGAGGATGCACCTTTAGGGATGTAATAGAAAGAGGAAAGCATCTAGGTTTGGCACATGATTCCTCCTCGTATATGTGCAAGATTTTGGAATTAGTAGTAACCATTAATAATAGTAATTATATAATTATGTCTATATTTTCCTGTTAATATAGAATCTGGTATGTATTTTTATACATATTTTCAAAAAGGTTTGGAAAAATAAAACTCTAACTATTGAAACAAATATTTATGAAAGGTACAAATTTTTTTTTAAAGAGACTTTTTTAAATATATATGAAAAACAAAAATTTAAAGCAATTGTACTTTGTTGATAAATGGTATTCAATAGCAATTATACAATAAAAAATAACCTGTTATTCTTGAATTTATGTTTTTATATTTGCATAGCTCAGTACACGATGCAACATTTAGGGTTTAAAACATACAATGTGAAAAAACACTCTGACAATACATATCCTACAAAAAATAGAATAAAACATATGTCATTATGATTTTCTAGTTCATTCTAGCTCCTGCCAATCATTAGGTGAGCTCTACAGAAAAAGAACTCTACTGAAAAAGGCATATGAAGAATTAACCAAAAGCAAAAATAAAAATTTATGAAACAAAATGTCCCACCACAACACAAAATTGCATGTAAATATATTGTAAAATTTGATCATTTCTTTGCAAAGTAAAAAATGATTCACTGCCATCCGAATTAGACCATTGTAATTATATTTAATGGTCCCAAACCCCACGCAAAGAAAATAGTTAAAATAAATGTTATTGTAGCAGTAAACGTACCTCAGCATAATGTTCTTCATTTTGCTGAAGGAGATCAACACAAAGTTCTGCTAAATGAATAAGATCTTCAAGTTTTTTACTCGGAGATAAAATATTTTCACCAGAAGTTTCTTCTAAAAAAATAAATTAAATTAAGAATTAAAAAAAATATAAAAATACTTTTAAATAATTTATTAAAATTATATCAACTATGCTGACACCAGAGAGAGGGAAAAAACACATTTTGTTTATGTCTAAAAAGGTTTAGCTAACTTCTTGGTAAATAACTTCAAGGTAAGAAAGGGGAATAACAACAATGATGCCACAAATGAGGGCCCTGTCAATGTAAAAACACCAGAAATTCATTTTAAAGCTATTTTTTAACATCAAGTAAGAATAAGTCAGTTAGCTATGAGGATTTAAGGGCCAATAATTGATCAAAGTATAAGCCATACACAGAGATTTTAAAGGTAATGAGATAACATTTTAATGTCTGGTAATGATTGTGTTTTTATTTGAACAACCAGTCAGATCATTGAACTTAAAGTGTAATTGATAAGTATAATATAATCATTTATATCTTTCCAACCTGCATTTTATCTAACCACTCTGAACCCTTCAAAAGACTGGTGCAATCCTAGTTCTTTTGCTTCCTAGAAAATTCAAAAACTCATAAATTCCAGCCCAGGTTTTGTCCAGGTTATTCGACAGAGTCAGGTTTAATCAAAATTGCCAACAAATTTTATAAAACCATCGATAACAAAAATTTAACTGTCCAAATACTCCTCGACTTCTCTAAAGTTTTTGACACTATTGATCAGTCTATTCTCCTTTCAAACTTGAATCATTAACTTTTCCCAAATGTTCTCTATTATGGCTCTACTCATTCCTTTCTGGTTATAACCAAGTAGTCACCATCCCTTATCACCAACCATCCTGCGCATTATCTATAACTTCTGGTGTTGCCCAAAGGTTCAGTTATCTCTGCTAATCTTTTCAATGCCTACATAAATGATTTCCCCAGTATCATAACCCACTTGACATACCATCAATACTACAATGATTCCCAGATCTAATTATCCTTCTCTCCCTCGGAACTGCCACCCAGGTTTTACAAAATTCAGGAAGACCTTAATAGAATCAGCACTCGGGCGGATAGTAACAAAGTATCAAACTAAGGCTCAACGTTGAGAAGTCATAGGTTCCCGTTCACTTCTCAAATCCCTCCCTGAATTGCTGCCTTTAATCATTAATGGCCGCCCCATCTCCTATTGCAATTCCCTAAAAAGCCTCCTATTGTATTTGACCAAATCCTCTCCTGGAAACCACATGTTTTCCTAATTTTTAGATCTATTTCTACCCTAAAACAAATCCATCGCTCCTGGTATAATCTTCCCAAGAAAACCCGACAATTATTAATTTCATCCCTCATTTTCTCCCTATTTGTTGTGGTGTTCAACAGTCTCTAATCAGAACTCAATGGCAGATTAAAGTGACTAATGAACTGTTTCATTAGATTTGTCTATGGGTCTTGTAAGGATTCCTTTGTCTTAATACCGAATTAACTGGCTTTATCCAGTTGCACATAGACAATATTTAATCTACTTACGGTTCCAGATCATAAATTCCAAAAATCCATCTTATTAATTCAACTTCCTAAAATTCAAATCCATCCACTCATGAAACACCTGAGCCTATTCCTCTGACCTTTATATCCCCTTCCTATAAGAACGCATCGTTTGAAAGATCCTTCATTCCCCGAGCCACAAACCTCTAGAATTCTCTCCCTATTCCATTCCTGATGCTCCTTCACTTTCAAAGCCCATCTCTTTCATCATATTTTTACCCTTAGACAGACACTATTTAGTAAACATATTTTATACATAAATGCTCTTACTTTAAAAGAATTAGTGTTATTAATCAGAAACTGTTTTGTTTTTTTAATGAAGAGGCTCAACATTGGAGATCAGTGGCTACTCTAAAAATCCTTGAAGATAAGGGAGTACTAGCAAAAGGTACTTCACAAGGACAAGCACAATTTCTATACACAAATCCTTGGTTGGGAGGGCAATATCAGTATGTATATATATATATATATCTCAGGGATGAAACAATGCCAAATAACCGATGTTTATAGTGCATAGCAAGGTAGAGGAGGATGGTCAGGAAGATCAAATCAGTCGGTTTCCTTGGAGATTAGGCCAGAGGCCAGCGTCAATGGCCTCTATAACTTCAACATAAATAGAAGGGAGGACCTGGACATCTTGACCTGATCTCTGGATTCATATCTTAAACCATCTCTTATTTCCCCTATCTTATCACATTCTCTCTATTACAACATGGCAACATGCAGGATAATTTGGAAGGCAGAGAAATGTTAAAAAAAGCAAAAAATTAAACATTAGACGACACACTATTCATGTGGTACAGTCCTCAGCATGGACTTGATTTGCCTATGTATCTGGACCAATCTTGCCCCAAAAAACTTTGACCTTAAATATAAAGTTACCAAATCTAGCTTAAAATTTACTGCTAGCCAGATGAGACTAGAGCATTGGAAAAATCGACATGGTATTCACCAACTTACTCTGAATGGAGAGAGATTGTCTAGTAATGTTGCTGGTGCTAAAAAAAATAAAAAGGACTGTGAACAATTTTTATCATTACAAGAATGACACCTATCAAATTTATAATGCTGACGAAACTGGGCTTTTTTACCGGATGTTTTTGAGCATCTAAGCTTAAAGATTTGGCTAAGGGCTACAAGAAAAGCAAAGATAGGCTAACTGTTATGGCTTGTAGCAATGGATGAGGGATACATAAGTTTCCTTTGGTCATTGTAGGGAAATCCTACAGCTCCCGAGTACTAAAAATGTGAACCAAAATTTGCAGCGAGTGGTTTACCAACCACAAAAAAATGTGTGGAGAAACAACAGTTTTTTTGTTTAAGAACTTGTTTTTGATAACTTTATTCCTGAAATTCTAAAATTCCTGAAAGAAAATACTTTACCAGAAAAAGTAATTTTACTGATCGACAATGCTTCTTCTCATCCGGGTGAAAAAGAACTTTTGAATGGAGGAATAAACTTGAAATTTCTTCCACCATACGTAACCCCACTGCTACAGCCTATGGACCAGGGAGTCCTTGAGAACATCAAATGAGTTTACCAAAAAGAACTGCTGCTTAGTAAAATAATAAAATAAATAGATTAAAAAAAAGAGGAAGGGAAAAAAAGTGATCGATTTCTTGAAATCATCACAGTTATTTACAAGGTTGCTTGGAATTGCTTCACAAAATCATGGAGCCCTTGGAGCCACGCCTTGACACCACTCCAGCTGAACTATTAATGATAAAGCGTTTGTGTAACTGTGCTACATTCAAACTCTACACGTGTTTGATACAGAAGGCAGTGGACCAATTCTTTGCTAAGAAATGAACAGTTATTTTAATATTTTCTAATGTCTTGTAAACAATACATATGTACTATGTCATTTTGGGACAAAACATATTTTTTTTATTGTAATAAATGGTAAGTCTGCTTATTTAAGGATTTTGTTTAGTTTATTATACATATCACCAGGATTATCTGGATTTTTGATTGCCCGGATTGCCTTTGGTCCCAGTTAGTCCAGATAAACCAGGTACTTGTGTATAAACGTTCCTTTCCACTATTCAATCTTAGAGGTTGAAAAGACTAAGCTTATTATAATAGGATCAAATCTCTTGTTAAAAACTATAAAATATCATTCCACAGTAAAAAACTTTGTAATTTTTTTTACCATACCTTATGTTAGAATAATTACACATCCTAAATCTCCTGTTATAACTTCTCTTAATAACCTGTACTACTTTCTCCCATTTGATACCTGGTGACTCCTAGTTGTCACTTAATTTAGCCCTCTTTGGTTATATTTACATAACCGTGTGTGTGTATGATGGCACAGCTGGTGATTTCAAAGTACATTCCAATGATTGATGAACTGTTCTTTTACGATTGTCTTTGTCAACCTAAAGGATTCTATCACTTCTCAGTTAGACCCTAAGTTGAAGTAATTCTATCCAATTTATCATTGTCAGTATTTCATACTATCTTCATACTTTACTAAGTCATACAATCTCATGATCTGCTATACAGTTTTGAGCTTTAATTTTCCACTCCCATTCCAGTTGTCAACCCCTTTCGGGCTTGTATATTCCAGATCACTGCACTGCACATCTTTCCTTATTAGATCATCACCATATATTTCTTGGAACTTCCAAGATGATCACACCTCGCTCCCATTAAAATCATACCCAAACACACAGTAATGATATTACTTTTGAACATTTTAAATTTGAATAAAAAGGAGACTTGAAAATGAAAGAAATAAGAAATAATAGACGTAAGTTTGAAAAAATAAATTTATTTAATAATTTGAAGCTTTGAGCCTCAAGGGGGTCCCTTCTTTCCAATTGAAAAATGTAATATAAAATAAATTATTGAGGTACAGTACAATCTTTATAATCCAACAGTTTGTTCAGTAATCCAGTGGTGTGGTAAAACACGTATCATTGAGTTTAAAATCCAGACTTAGGTCTTCTCCAAGTGTACAACGACAATGATAGTAGATTATTCTGGAGGATGTTGCCGTATAAGATCTTTTAACACTCTTCAGAAGAAAGCAGCCCAGGAAGGAAAATGTAAAAAAACAGACTGCCATTCATGTGTTGTGTGAATTCCAATGACACACCTAGACTTCTCTTACTTATCAGTAACACAGTAATCAAACCAACGGATGTGTTCCCGGAGATGTATTTACCATATTGAATGATAATATGAACTATAAATAGTTCAAGCAAGATTTTATTCCGGCTGTTTTCAAAATACCACAACTTACCTGCCAATGCTTTGCTACTTCCGGATAATACTCCTGGACACCCCATAGAACAGAACCTACAATATGAAGATGATCAAATTCAAGTTCTGTACATACATGCCTCCATACACTGTCATATATTGCCTCCAAATACAACAACACTCCCCATAGCCCCATAGCCCACCCATAGGTCAAAATGTAAACCAACTAATACAAAATAATTACAAATAATCTATCCTTTTGCACAAGTGAGGAAAATTTGCAATCCCTTTCTGACGATGAAATCATTCCATGGTAAGTATGAGCTAAAGACAAAAACTAACAGGAAAAAGATGGTTGATACCTTAGCTAAGTAATCATTTCGCATAATGATTTTGAGCTTGATCTCTGCTGGGTTTCAACAAGTTATATTTCCACAATAACCTACAAGCAGTATCCTCCAAAATGGGCAGAAAACTTGAAGGCTTCAGATAAAAAAGAATTATTTCCAACAGTTTAAATATGAGTAAATACACTTTTTTTTTGTCATTAGTGAATAATACTAAGCAGAAATCAGAGTCATCCTTATTCTAAAAATTAAACTTTTGCTGGATGAGGAGCCCATCTTTCTCTTGAAAAATGAAAATCTATCAAAAAATGTAAGGATGGATTTGCCTGCCTAACTATCATAAATTTTTTAATTAATTCTTATTATTATATCTCAATTGGGATTATTTGAGGCAGAAAGCAAACATCATTAAAGTAAATTGTTTTAAAATGTTCATAATCTTTAAAGACAATTTCTCTGAACAGCAAGTAACTTCATTATTTTGAAAGTCCTACTTATTACACCAGGATTTTAAATGCTATAACCATAACATGATTCTATTATGATTCATTCAGAATAGGTGTATATTCTGTCCACTTAACACAACTGAAGTATTTATATGAAGAAAAAAATTACCTAACGAAAGTTTGTTTGAATCATTAGATAAGCCTAAATAATAATTTTTGATTCATGCATAAATGACATTTTTCTCTTAAGAGCAACCTTTTTAATTAAGATTGTAAAATTAAAAAAGGAATAACAAACTTTCACAGCATATCTCCATTATTTTTTCAATAATATCCATAAATTACCTTCAATTTTTGCTTCAGCAGATAATCTGGTATAATTTACTATAGCAGCTGTTTCAAGACTCTTTTTAATCATTCCTCTTACTTCTTCCGCAGGAACTGGGGTGACAACATCCTTCATAAGTACCTGTATCAAAATTTTTTAAGATTGATTTTAAGGCATGACATCCTAATTGGTAGAGAACAGAAAAATAGATGAAGGGCAGGGCCAAACCATCAAACATAAAACTTATGGCAATAATCTCACATAAGTACTTAATCTTATATATCTTCGGAGGTTACATGCAGTTAATGCATATTGGAGATCTCATGCAGACATACATTGTATGTCGAAACATTTCCCATTATTAAATGAGATGAAGACCCAACATTTTTTGTTCATCAACCTATATGGTTCTCAATAAAACACCCAGTCATATATAATTTCTTGGCTTACCATGTGAAGTGTTATTTTATTATTATTTTGGAATCTAGAGAAATAGACACACACTTGTTCAATTAACCAAACTCTTTACTTCTACTACACACAAAACAGGGTAGGTTCCATACATCTATACATAAAAGGTTTTCAGATACAAATAGATGTAACGTTGCTGGACATTCTGACCAAAATGGGCTCTCGACTCGCCAGTGGCACTGTCTCTTTTGGGTTACCACACCATGAATTCAAAATGTTAACCTGTCTTTTAAAGATATAATTTTCCCACCAGAATTCAGTTCTAGAGGTGTTCTGAAAAAAATACTATAATAAAAAGATAAAAAAATTCCCAGCCCTTATACATCATCGAAAGACTTACAAGCAATATCAATCTTATCTAAGTTCTTCAAGCCTATTAAAATGGTGGTACGTACGCTCCCCAATTTCCTGAAATAATTCATTTAGTGTGTATTACTATTAACATTTATTACTACTATTGTTACTACAAATTAATAGACCATCCCAGTAGCCTAGTTGTTAGCAGGCTGATTTTCAACAGAGATCTAGGTTAGATTCCCTATCTCCCAAAGGATTTTAATTTGTGGGGTTTGGGCCTGGCCGTTCACAGCATCTTAAGGATAAATGAATAGCTCTTAAATAAGAATGCAGCAAATCTAGTTTAGGAAACCAAAATTTAACAGACAAAGAGAGAGACAACAGCCTAGCATCAACCCAACCTACTCATTACAGTCACAACCCTTGGTTGGCCTTACCTCTTCATGAGGTGATGGCCTTGAATCAATAGTGTTTTTGTTTTAATTATTTAGGTGGTTTAGACTCACTTAGTGGTCTGAACGGGGGAAAAAAAATAAAGGAAGTTACAGTCTCCCTCCACTACTCAAGTCAATTTAAAAGAGAGAAAAAAAATTACTTTTTCCTTTCATGTTACAATTGAAAAACTTAAGTTACAATTGTTAAGATACAAGCAAATTTGTATACATAACAATCTTGCCACAAGAAAACATTATTTTGGAATTAATTTATAACTTTGAAATCTGTTCCTAAGTTGAAAATAAGATACAAAGAAAAACAATCAATATTTAAGAGAATCATATCAATATTTTTGTTTACAACTATCACTACTTTAACCAAAACAAAAAACATTAATTTTTTAAGTAAATAATCAAAATGTTAAGGAAATAACGAATTTGGAAAAAAAAATGCAACATTTTAAGAAAACCCCACTAATATTCTAAAAGAAAAATGTAATTTTTTAAAGAAATAATGAGGAAAAAAATTAATCAACAACCAACTTCAAAGAGAAAAACATCAATATTTTGAAAAAAGAAATCTATATTTAATAAAAGAATATATCAATGTTAAGATAAAACCATGAACATTTAAAATAAAATGACAACTGTTTAGGATAGAATGACTTAGCAGTAAACAGTTCAAGAAGACTAAAAGAGTAATGAGACTGTTGCCAAGCAGCAAACCCTAGGAAATGATGAGTTTGATAATGAGCTAAATTGGCCACCCAAATCATAGGAAATATAAATAATCCTACTTTTTGGGTGGTTCTTGAACCCAGAAGACATGCTATCAGTAATTATATCATCCCTGTGAATAATCAATTTCAGGAATTTTCTAAAAGGATGTATTGTAAATGGTTGTTTCTACAGTACATTGGATTTAATCATCTAAACCACCAGAAGTACCAAACCCAAGGCACTGGGGGGTTCAGAATTGGTATGCGGCGGGCCATAGGTTTTTTAATTTTTTATTCTTAATTTTGTTAATTATTTTCTTCTTTATTTGGTATTTACATATTATTTATTTATAGTAATATTTTTAAGCAATATATTTACTGAACTACATGTTTTGAATATTTTTACTACCATGATTACCTTTATAGATAAAAAAGAAAAGATTTTGCAATAATATCAATTTTCTGAAAGGCTGAAATAACTTTTAGATAGTGGAAATTAATCATTAGCAAGTAGGTTGTACATGGTTAATCCTAACATATATTTTTATTGTATAAATAAGTTGATTAACAAACCTAGTACACATGATAACAAAAATATATAAATGGTTAATAGTGTTAGTGACATATTTTATACATTAATACTTAATTATACTACGAAAAAACAAAGAAAATTGAGAATTATGTGTTTACAAATGATTGAATAGTTAACCATATAAAACTAGCCCTCTACCCACGGCCATTATGTCATGCTAAATAAATTTTAAACAAAACCTCCTTAGTTGCAAGTACAAACTAAGTACTCTCCTTTCCAACTATATGTTGGTTATTTCACTACTAGCCAATTAGCCAATTAGAGAATCTAATCATCTAGAGCCTTTCCCCTTCGCCCTATTACGGCCATTTTCTAAGGTCGCTGCTTATTCACCAGGCTAATATGTGGTACTGCTGAATATTTAAGCAACCCTCACAAGAGTTAAAGACAGGTAGTTCCAAGGTCCACCACTAAAGGGCAGCACCAACCAGATTCTTTGACAATTTTAATAAACCATTCATGTTTTATTATTAACTGGAGTGGTAATAATTAATGGCACTTAATATGAACAAGGATTCTTTGTCTTCCCCTTCCTCTATCCTTTAGGAATGGTTTCGATAAGATTTTGTCAGCTATGTAGGGCTAATTTACGAAGTTTGACTTATGATCAGAAGTTAGTCGTCTAGAATCAGCCAAAGACAGAAGATGTGTTAATTGTCTAGGATCAGCTAAAGGAGGAAGACGTGTCAGTCGTCTAGGATAGCTAAAGGGAGCAGATGTATGTTCAATCCTCATCCTAGGAGACAGTTTCAGGACCAGGCCCATCTTCCCTCCAGTCTGATCTCACCATGGTTGAGAATTAAACGGTACATGGGCTCTGATGACTTGGATGAAGACCGTTTAAATTAATATTACTAATTTTAATTAATCCACTGAGACATAGTCGTTTGTCAGCTAGTAAGTAAGTAAGTTAGAGGGCTGGCCCACAATACCATTGTAAGATCACCCGCTTGGAATCTTTTTCCTAAGCTAGATAACTAACTTACATTATCTTTTCACTGCTACCAGGCGTATCTTTTTTACCCGCTCTTAGGTCAAGACAAGAGGAAATCTGAATGATCATCCAGGAAATCACCCCTCTCCTTATTTCTTTCTTAACTTGACTTATTAAGAGGGCTATGTCTCTTCCAATTACCAATGCATTAGGGGAAAATATTTCATGCGGATGGTCATCTTCTTAATAATAAATGGTCACTCCATATGTGTCGTCAGAACACCTTTAACTTTGTATAATTACTGATGGCACGTTCTTCTGGGTTCAATAACCATCAAAAAGGTAGGACTGTATACATTTCCTGTGATTTGGGTGGCCTTAAACACCCCATGATTATATTAGCTCATCATCAAACTCATTATTTCTTAGGGACTGTTGCTTGAAAACAGTAAAATATTTTAATTAGTCTCACCCAAAAATGTTTTATTTAAATTAATGACCTTACGTCCATAATGTTACTTCTTGGTATGTTAAAGCACCCATTCATAAATTTAATGAAAATTTAACATCTCTCTTTGATCAGCCAAAGACGATATCTCATCAAATTAATCCGGTAATTGGGAACACACATAGAATAACATGGAGAAACCCCGTCCCAAAAATGTAGCTATTAAATACTTACTCTTTCCAGCAAAGAAAGTGTTGCCTTCAATGCGCCCTCTGGCCTCCCAAAAGGAAAACAGTACCTAAAAAGATGTACAATATGAATACGTTTATTAATTTGTATACATATTTTTAAAAAAAAGTATATAAATTAACCATTAGCTACCATTAACAACAAGTTATCAATCACATTTAAAGAAGATTGAAAATACTTAAACTGCTTGGTAATATTTTTTATTTTGTAACCAGATTTTATTAAAAAGCACCACAGAAATGCTCCCTCCTTTCAAAGAGGACAATACCTAGTGCCATCATTTGAGCATTTTCTTGTCACACAATTAGTTTCTTTTTTATTAAAACCCTCTAAATGAGTCAGGGCCCAAGGCCAAAAAATGACTCAGCCCAAAGAAGCTTCTGTTTGCTAATGTTATTATTTGTCTTATCTTGGCTGAAATATCATAATAATTATTCAACCTTTTCTACAGTGTAAGTTCCTATAGTTATGTGTTTCATCAGGACCTCAGGATCTCTTGTCCTGATTAGGCCATTCTTGTATTTATCAAAAGGTCTAATATCCTTCCTGGAACCTCCAGCGATAAAAATGCTTTTTTGAAGGCTTCTCATTCTGCTCAACCTCTGACAAATAATATTAAAGAGAATTTTATAGGCACAAGGGAGCAAGAAGACCACTTTCTACCGACAGTCACCAATAATCCTATATACAGAGTCAACTGAGTCATTTTTTATCTTCAGTCAACATTCCACATCAAAGATTAACGTATTCATGTACACTACAGTGAAACAATTGTAAGTATTTACACTTATTATTCTTTTGTGGACATATATTTTGTCTATTAAGAAAGCGAAAATAGAGAAAACTATTCATAGATGTATGGTGTATATCATTTAACCAGGCAACCTTCCAGGTATACAATATAATATTAACTACTTAAAATTAGATTTGACGTAAGCATGGAACCTCAAACTGACACTTAGGACAGGGAAAATCCTTTCAGATAAACCCCCAACAGCTTTTTGAAACAGAAATGCATCATCAAAATAGCTTCCTGAAAAGGAACTATTTCTTTAGATAAATACTTTTAAAATCATTTTGAAACAGGAATGCTAAATCAAAATGACATCACAAACTCGGGACTATTTGAATAAATGATTTCAAATTTAATATTGGTTCAACGCTTTGTCAAAATGGTGCCACAAACTAAGGACTAATGAATAACTGATTTTTTAATTAATATCTGTTAGGACAAAACATAAAATTGCCGTCTTGCTTTCATTAATCAAAATTTTGAATTTATGCCTGGAGAGTATACATTAAGCCAATTATAGTGTGTATTGCTAGAACTTTTATGTTGTACTAGATAATAAGATTTATATATTTTCTGTACACTTTATCTTTACACATACGATGGTGGAATTTAGGGATAACAAATTTGAAACTTTATTAGAGCATCTTAAATCAAGATTTCATAAATTAAAAAGTGATTCACATTGTACAAACAAATCTATGACTGATTGATATGATTACTTACATAATGAATTTAAAACATTTGAAAACACAAAAAATAATATACCGAATAATAACAATCAATCAATACATTTAAAATAAATAAAAATGATACACCGAATGACAATAATAATAAATTGATTATTAACAATATTAATACATTTGGAAACAAGAAATTGAAACATCGAATGGTAATAATAATAAATCAATTATAGAAAAAGAAAACGTTCGTGTAAATCATATAATGAAAAATTAACCTGAATTACAAAACGCTGAAACCAATATTAAACCCGATTAACCATAAGAAGGGAATGAAACTTTTTTTAATAATAGGATTAGTAAAGCTTGGAATTTTCAGCCGGATTCAAACATCCTATCTAAATTATTTATGGCTTCAGCCTATAATCATGACAATATTGAGAATTCAGTCATAAAAACAATTGATGAGCATCAAGGAAATTCAATTAGGAAAAATATCTTACCTAATTTTACCTCCATAAAACAAAAATTATCAAGATCTATACCTGATTGTGTCAGTGAGCATTTGGGAATGCTAATAAAAGATAACATTCAAAATTTCTGGCTGAGCCAATCAGCAACCATTGAATATTTGGTTAATAAAGTATATACTTTAATTTTGGTGGCATATACGACAGACCCTACTATCATACTAAACAACGCTCATAGCTTGTACCTCGGATACCCCTAGAATTGAGTTGAAACCCAATTCTTGAACAGATAACTTCATGAATTAACTCACTTAAATTATATAAATAAAGTTATAAAACCTGTATAATAATTATTTCAAAGACTATTTTGAGTTTGGCAAAACTAACCGAAAGTTGGTAATTTGATGTTCTAATAGCAATCTTAACCTTTCCTTGATTTCCTGAAATTTTTCTTTTTCTTCATGAGTAACTGTTCCAACTCCATCTGGTCTATAATAATAATAAAATAAGTTTAAATTTATATCTAAAACTGTGGTACTTCTTAGTGCATAAAATTAGATTTTTTAATTTATACCAGGATAAGCATAAAACAAATGGCATAAATACCTATTCCCATGAACATGACTTGCACAAAAAGCAAAACTGTAATGAATTAATGTTGGGTCAATCATGATATTTTTTTCAGCACGATCTAATAGGTCACTCTTGTAACAAATATGCCTGTAACATCCTCGTACACCATAACGGGCACAATATTCATCAAGTACAAATACTTGGCCAGGACTGAACCAACCCTATAAAATAAATACAGGAAATAATAGGATTTCTAACTTAATTAAGAAAATTATACTTATATTTAAATAATTTATGCTATGGAATATAAGTTTAAAATTTCAGATTAAAGATAATTGCATCATATTTATTTAAATGATAATTTGTAGCTTTGAAACTATTATCTATCCATGCTAGCTTAATCTCTGATAGGATATCCATCGGAGTTCAGAAGATTAAACTGATTTATTGGTAAATGATACTGCAAATATCTACTGTTGGTTAACACAATCCCGCAGTATATTCAAGATGGTCCCTATTGATAAACATCAAACTCTAATTGATAATATCTGGGGTCAAGCTATAATAATCTCCTCTGTCACCTAGATCAAAGGAACAAAAGAACACTAAAATTAGTAATTACGAGGAATATGCAAATTATTCTCTTTTGCTGATATACTGAAATATTAATTATATTGTAAATTAACAGCAGTTTTATTGTTTACTTTCCTATAACCACATAGTTTGATCCATAAGCCTTAGTAAGGCTTACAGTCTCACTTTGGGGTCTTGAGTCCACCTAGTGTGTCCATGGGAGTCAGTCATAGCATGCACGTAGGTAGTCCTCCTCCTCCTCTAGCCTTTCCCCCAACCCCATCCTCTATATGGTGATGTGATTTATTATTTTGTATTATACAATGTCTATAAAGATTTTGTTTTATTTGAAGTGTAAATATAAGGTTATTTCTCAATATTGCATTCATTTTTGTGAATTATTATTAATAAACTACTAGCTTTTGCTGCATATTCATTAGGACATCACAATCTATCTGACATAACCAAGTGACCACCACATATTAAATATTTTATAGATGATTATTTTTATCTAAAACAGGTGACATTTTTATTATAAAGTAGTCATTTAAATCTGAGGTTAAGATCATTTTACTCTTGTCCTCTAACAAGACAACTATCATTGAGTATTCAATTAAGCTCATAAAATTACAAGTGAAGTGGTTTGGGTAATGAGATCATTTTTGCCAGTATTTTAAAATTTGCGAGAAAGGTTTTACACATCAGCCAATATAGGGTGCCACCAATGAAGCAAATACTTCAAAATTCGTACAGAAAAAAGAGCAAGATAGGAATGTCAGGTGAGAGGGAAGAGGGTCAGTTATTCAAATCATAGCGCCTGCTAAAGATGGAAATAGGGTCTAGCCTCATGTTTTGTTTCTACTAGTCTGTAGCTGTTGATTCTACAGCAACTGTAATTCTCAAGAGCATTATCAGAAATAATTGGTTCCAAAAAAAGAACTTGTCAAAGTAGACTTGTTATAATTGTAAGCTTAAATTTTATGGTATTTTAATACTTATAGTTATTCTTAAATAAATAAATTAAATAACATTATGTTTATGTTTGCCAATTTTATAGTTAATTAGTAAAATATATTTTTCAAACATTAAAATATTTTTATTATTTAAAATTAATTCATTAAATTCAAAACATGTTGGAGCCTAACTACACTTCCTAGCAAAAAAAAAATATTACTTTGAAAATTCTAAAAAAATTTTCAGGTATTGTAAAAAGTAAATGAAGATACTTCTCTTTATCATTAGTGATAAAGAGTCTCTAAGACTAACCAATAAGCCCAAACTAATACTACCAATACTAAGTTTTTCTTTACCAAAACACAATTAATTATATTATGAATTAACAGCGGTTTTATTATTTACTTTCCTATAACCACATAGTTTGATCCATAAGCCTTAGTAAGGCTTACAGTCACTTTGGGGTCTTCAGCAAACAAGTTCAAATTCTGAAACCACAACAAGGCGGATTCTGACAACTCGAAGGCTACATACAGCAGGGAACATCGCCAAGAGTGTTGATACTGTACAGAGGCTAGCTGCAGTAATCCTGCACTCTGAAGCCCAAATCGTAAGACACCTCTAACCAGTCATTTGCACTTGGCTCAAGCTCATCAGTACTTGTCAGAGAAACAATGAGGTTGTGTATTGTCCTCAAACAAGTCCAGGATTTTTCTCTATGCCTATCTATGTTTTTGGTCCAAGACAAATTTAGGAGGCATTGAGAACCAACTGCTGCCCCCCTGGCACAAGAAGGGGTGACAACAATCTGCTGAAGTTTCATTTATACTAAAATCATCGAATGCATGTTTTAAAAAATAGTTCTAAATGTCTTTTAAGCAAGATTAGTCTGTATTAAAAGTAGGTATTGGTACATTGTAGCTTTGTTCTTAATGTTTTTTTAATACTATATTAAAATAATAAATACTAATATAGTACGAGTCACAGTAAAATGATTGTTGACAATCGCAGAATTACTATTAGAAAGGTTGCTGATGAAGTTAATATATCATTGGGATCATGCTAAGCAATTTTTTCTGAAGTTTTGGGCATGCAACCTGTGACAGCAAAGTTCGTTCCATAATTGTTGAATTTCAAACAAAAAACATTGTGTGCAATCACCGAAGAATTGCTGAACGAAGTAACTAACAATCCAGAGTTTGTTAAATGCATCATAACAGGTGACAAAACATGGCTATATGTATGGATATGACGTGGAAACCAAGGAGCAATCTTCGCAAGGGAAGCAGTCTGAAGAGCCAAGACCAAAAAAAATTTGACAAGTTCGATCAAAAGTGAAGGTTCTTCTCACTGCTTTTTTTTTACTTCAATGGCGTAGCGCATCATGAGTTCCAAGGTCGTAGGTCAATAAAGTATATTACTTGGAAGTAATGCGCCGTTTACATGAAGTGATCCAACAAAAATGACGAGAATTGTGGCAATCATGATAACATTCCCGCTCATAGATTGTTCGTATTTTTTTAGCCAAAAACAACACTGTTGTGTTACCTCAGCGTATTCACTGGACATGGGTCCCTGCAACTTCTATTTGTTCCCGAAATTGAAAAATACCTCAAAAGGACAATGTTTTGGCACCATTGATGAGATAAAAGAAGAATCGCTGAAGGAGCTAAGAGCTATATCAAAAAGTGATTGAAAAGTCCTTCGAAGATTGGAAAAAGTGCAGGGACAAGTGTGTTATTTCTCAGGGGGATTATTTTTAAGGGGATAAAATTGCTATAGACGAATAAATAAAAAAATTTTAAGATAAACAAAAATTCTTGTTACTTTTTGATCAAACCTCTTATATTCCAGCTTGACCAACAAAGCTTATATTTTCAAGTTTATGTAGGCCATGATAAGCTTAATACCATAAGAATCCAATCTATGATGCATGTTTTGACTGGTTCATTAAACATTACTATATACAAGGTTTTTTATCCATATGAGATCATTTTGAAGTTTCTTTAGCAAAAGTATTAACCTAAAGCACTTACAAATATATTTCAGCATGTTCTCAACATCATCATTCCAAATTGGCTACTAGAACCTTTGTTGAACTAACAAACAGTAGAATTATCACTGTAAGAGGAATTGAGAATTGTCAACAAATGAAGAATTAAAATTAAAATATGGATTTCAAGAATGTTGTCTTCAAAGGCAAATTCCAGTATTATATTCGGCTATATAAATGAGCTGTATTACAGAGAGGTTTCCCATTGTTTTCTACTATCATCTTTAGCCGAAAGAGGAATTAGAGTAGTCAGCGATTTATTAACAAAAAAAATAAACAAATTGTCAATAGTGGAATATGGCATTTAAGATTGCTTATGATCACTACACCAAACTCAGCCCTCTCACAAATGATGTTATATTAATTTTTTTTTAATAAAGTAATTTTTAAAATATTTCCTTGTTTTTCAATACATAGAAAAGTAGGCTATGACTCAAAAAATTTGGAGAACTATTATTTTAAATTATTACAATTACATTATTAATTTCAGGAGCGAGAGCTTGTACCTTTTTTTTGTCTGAGAAGGTGGTGGTAAGTTTCCTAAAAAGGCTAAAGCGAGTAAACAAAACAGTGTTATAAACTTTGACTTGGCTAGTGTAGAATTATACCTATCCGTCTCTTCTTTCTTTAAGTAATTTTTTTTTTATTATAGCATTCAAGTTTATTAAAAGTTGTTATTTATTATTTAAAAAAAAATAGAAAAATCTTTTTATTCATTACTGTAATCACAATGTAAAACAGAATGTTAACAATGCAAACCAGATGATAAAAGAATTTTTTTCCTCAAAAAACATCAATTTAGGTAGAATGGCCTGAAAAAATTGAAAATAACTACTGAAAAAGCTAAAATCCAAAGAATTCAACGATTTAATAAAACTGAGTTCCTTCATTTTCTAATCCTGAAGTGAATTATTTTTTTGCATTTTTAATTATGTATTAGTTGATAAATTATAAAATTCAATATAATTATATTTATGTATACATATAATATGAACATTGAATTGAATTTTTTAAAGTTTGATGAAACTGAAACTGTTGTGTATGTCTGTTTCACATCTCCGTTTCACAGTACAATTGTTATGACACTAAAACAACTTGACTTACAAAAAATTCTTAATTTTATTTGGAAATTTCTGAATTTGGTTTAGAAAATTCTAAATTTCATTTGGAAAATTCTTAACTTGACTTGGAAATGATATATATGACAAGGGGCTAGAATAAGCAAGTTAAAAAACTAATATTTCATAACAAATTAAGAATAACAGTTCAGAAATGTAAAGTATAAAAGAAAAATTACCAAGGAACAATAAGGATCATTAAGTCTATATTCTAAGGATAAAGTCTGCAGAATTTTAAATAATGATGAATGGTCAAATTTACAAGGATCAGCAGATATAAATTCTTCCATTCCATGTTTTCTAGCTCTGTCTGCATCTGGAATGTCAAAAACATATTAATTAAACAATGAATAAATGAAGTAGTCATATACCCTTAGTGCCAAAACATCTAGAATTTGAATAGTATCTTTATGACAATATAAAAATTAAATTGCCTGAAATATTATTTAATTAAATAAATGAATAATGATATACTTGTGGAATGCTGGATGTTGCGCCTAGATAATATTTTTGTATTTATATTTTGTTTGAAATGAGAAATCTTTCATTTCATTTATTTTATATTTTAAGATAAATTAAACACTAAGGTAAACAATTATTAGTATTAGTTTTTTTACAATAGCATTTTGTTTGTTATCCTTATTATTCTCAGTAACAAGGTTTAAATTCAGTGCACATGTTTACAAGTTCAGTTTTATGTTTTATAGTCAACTTTGACTGTGTTCCGTGTTACATTACTTAGTAATCTAATATGTTTGATTCTGTTAAAACTGCTGTCAAAACTGATAAATCCTATGGAAAAACATAAGCAATCCAAGAACCACGGATTAAAACTAGCACCTGGCCGGTAAGTCGGTAACCTACTAGAGGTCTTGAGTTGTAAGCCATCGTTTATCTAGGAAGCTCCTATACACCTCTTCTCCTGCTGTTCATAGAGATTTGTTTCAACTTACCTCTCAGCACACTCACACCACTCTAGCAGTGAAGCAAGACCAGGACTTGTCCAGAACGGCTTCAATCCATCGAACTTCGGCAGAAACTCAATCAAGACATGGTTCGCTTCACACATTTTTTACAATTCTTTTTGTATTATTTATAAACAGATATTCTTTGAATATTTTAAAACAATTAGTTCTAATTTTTTTCCTTATTTTTTAGACTAAAAATTTATCTTTTTTTATTATGTGCATAACTTATTTTTCAAATTTGATAGTCTTCTGTGTAAATATATTTGTAATATTTACCATTGTTTTTTTTCTTACAGGAATTTTTATTAATAAATAGCAACAATGTTTTCTCTCTTTTACAATTTCTTGTACTTTACTTAGTGTGAAGGATTTCTGGTTTTGGTAGAACGATCATAAACAAGAAATTTGATAAGGGATTGGAGGATTATAGATTACTTGCGATTCACCCTACCCTCCAAAACTGGCAACAAAATAGAATAATTTATTTATTGTTGTGAGGACTGGTTGGTCCCCAAAGAACAAAATTTTTACTGTTCAAATAAAATAAAAATTACTTGATTTCTGATTCAAAAGGAGTGATAAATAAATGAAAACAAACTTTGTTAGTTATTTTAGTTAACTTAATGAATTCAATATATTTTTTGAGTTTCTTCGCTGGGGTATCTTCTAGTTTTCATTTTTTTGACATTTCTTTTCAGGGATGCAATTTTTTCTTCCTATCTGTTCGTCCATAGATACAGGAGATTTCTTCTGCAGATATCTTTAAAGAAGTCCCCTGTAATCGCGGATCATAACATAAGGAGAAAATATGACACCCCTGGAGAGAAATGCCAAGAAAATGAAAGCTTTATGAATTCAGTACTTAAAAATTGTTAAACATTTGATGTTGATTCCTTTGCATCAGCAAGGATTGACCATGTTACCAAGAGTTTTGCCAAATACAGGATGACACCATTTTCAAACACCCATGACACTGAAACATAATTTTATTTCACAATATTATCACCTCTTAGGCCTGGACTAGAAACTGCAGTGTAAGAGCGAGATGATCTACATTAATTTGTCTATATGTATGTATATTTAACAGTAAGGATCTTAAAAATTAATCAATCTATCTGAAAATTTGAAGCCTCATTTCACAACAACTTGAAATGTGCTAAAGGTCTTGGTATAAACACGATAAGGGGAAGTCTAGAAAAAAAAAAAAATGTGGAAAAATTCGGGCTATTTCACATCAGAATTTCGCTTGTCATAGATACAAGCCATTTAAAGTTCTGATTTTTCTCCCACAGTTAAGACCATACTAAATGTAGTAATGCAAAAATAATTTCATAGATACCCTAAAAAATTTTGCTGCCACATATTTTATGTTTATGTAGGTCTGTATATTTTTTTAAAGGTAAGTATTTGTAGTTGACCTATGGCTTAATCAGTTTATCTGGCTGACCCCAGCAGTCTACTATGAGAACTTAGCAGGTGGGACATCGCTCTGCTTGCTCTGAATTCACCAAACTAACTGTTACCCCAAGGACATTCGTACAACTTGTACCAGATGCTTCAGATCTTTGATTCCATGAACGTTATCCAAGAAAGCAAATGGACTCAATAAAACAACTATATCCTGTTTATTCTGAGGTGTCACCACAAAATAAAATCTACCTTCCTTAAGTGAGAATCTAACGTATGTTATTCAGGTATTTTCAAACCAATTATAAATAAATACTTTAAAAATCTATAAATATAAGGGTTTTTTCATATAGATTTAATAATACCCAATGTATTAATAAACAAAATGTAATCATTAAAGTTAATGTTGTAGCATTAAATGCTCATAGTAATAATAATACCTCCTTGAATTTTATAAATTGTAGAATTCTTAGCAGCAGAAGTAACAAGAGGAGTTGGTTTATGGGACTGTCCTGTAGCCCTATACATAGCCATTACCCAAAGATGACATTCATTTTCATCATCACATGCTAATATAATATTATCACCTTCCTTAACAGCATTAAAGAAATATCTCCCTCCTTCCAAATCTGTAAATAATGACTTCATTATAAAATAATAAATTTATTGATACAGGGGAAATTGTAAATAAGTCATTGCAGCAAAAAGTACTTAGTAACAATTAGGACAAAGAAATCATATAGCACAATTACTTATAGCCCAATCAGGCAGATTGCAATTTTATCATAATAAAGTTGTTATAAAAAAAAAGTAACAATTAGGTATGTATAACAATGTAATGAACTATACACTCCCAAAGTTGCTATATTTCATTTCTTCCACAGCTCCATCTCGCATTATTACATCATCCATCAAGGCCCAACATTACACACTGAGTACTGTGGTCATGAATATCAACCAGGTTTTTATATTAGGGTTAAATAAAAAAAAAAAACTTACAAAATAAAATAACAGAGGGTTGTTGATGTAGATTCAAGAATTATTTTGATTCACACAATCAATTTCTTGATCTTGAGCCCTAATGTTGTAATAAAATTTACCCATAACATTAGATGATTTAATTTTACAAGTATAAACATGTTAACTTACACCTTTAATAGAGGGTGGGCCCTCCTTTGCCCCAGTTATGCTACTGCTATGAACTACTTTTCATCCCCCATGCAAGGATCTTTGGCATCCCCACTTCCTACTTATTACTAAAGTAAATAGAAGCATAAGCTCTGCGGGATTTAAGATAAAATAAAGCTTTATTTGTATCAAACTTTAGAATTAGATTATTTAAGGCTATTTCGTACCAAATGGAAGGGGAAAATCTCAAAAGATAGAGGGAGTAGCTCCAGCAGAGTCTCAGCTGATATGAAGTTATCTAGCAATGGAATAGAAGCAATAAATAACCTGAAAACCAATAATTCCCCTATTCTGGCTAGAGCTGACTTTCAGATTCTATTCACATTTAACATGGATGCTAATAAAGTAGGTTTCTCGCCCAGGTTTAAGGAGGATCAGAAAGGGTTATTGCATACAGCACTAATTCCAGTGACTAAAACTGCATAGGGCTATAAAATTAATGCTCAGTGAGAGGGCAACAGCATTGTGTGTTTGATCTTTCACTAGACTAGGAAAAGTAATTTGCCTAATTTCACATGTATCAAACACCCAGAATCAATGAGAACTAAAAGGATGCATTATTATATCAGCGAGCATTTGGGAATACTCCTCAGAGATGAAAACCAAAACTTCTAGCCGGGACAATTGGCTACAATAAAATATTTGAAAAACCAAACAAATAGCATATCATTAGACCGTTATCCAGTAAAATCAATAGACATGTAAGACAATGCACATATTTTTTTGTTAGGGCAAAAATTATTTAGATATTGTTGTGATATTTTGATGTTGTGATTTTTGATGGTGTTTTTGAGATAAACTCAAAATTAGCGGGCATAAATGAACAATATACGACCCGTGAATCACGATTCATGAATGTTTAGACACTATTCGTTGCGTTGAATCTACCATTGATATTTATAATAAAAATAATATCAATAATTAAATATAAATATTTAATTATTGTTTACTTCAAAACAAGAAAAGTAATAATATCCGAAACAACCACCAGTTTAACGATCAAGAAGTTTAACGCAGTTAAAAGATCAATAAGGCAGCGGAAAGGTACGAGGTACGCATCGAGGAACAAAGATTCCAGTCACTTGCATCCGAACCGGCAACGAGACCAGACCATGATCACCACGAGGTAGGAACCCACGCTACGGCACAGAGACGCTACAAGGATGGGAAGAAGACACCATAAGGACGCTACGCACCGGACAAAGGAATAATGCACCAAAGGACGCAACACAAAGAAAAACTGGCCAGTCTCGCATTTAGTAATAAGGTACAATTTTAAATTTAGTTTTTAATAATGTTATTTTATTACGTACGTACTTATTTGAATATTAATTTAATGAATATATGAGTAAATAAACAATTTTTCTTTTTGCCAGAAGTTTCCTATTTTTATTAACAGAACCTTAAGATAAAGATAAAGTTAAATAAAATAAATTATATAACAAAAATCAATAATTAAAATATATAAAAAAAGTAATATTTGGCGCCTGAACAGGGACATGATAATAAGGAAATCTGGTTAAAGGATTGATTGGATAAAAGTGTGTCACGAAAAATTGTGTTTAATTTGATATAAAGGTTAGGTCTTAAGTTTAAAATTTGTATTTGTGGTTCACATTTGTATTGTTAAATTCAGTCATGGAAAACGATAAGCGTAGTGTCAATATTGATCCAAATGAGCAAAGCATAATTAATAGATATGTAGATAATAAAGAGAATGAGGTTAACAAAAGGCAACCACTTGCTAGTACGAGCGTATCAAAAAATGAACAAAATTTTATTTTAGATGAATCAAGTCACAAGGAAAGTAAGATAGAAATGATGCTTAGGTTAATGATGGAAAATATGAACGAAAATAAACATAGTATTGAAGAAAAATTTAACGAAAAATTTACCGAAAATAATCGCAGAATGGACAAAAAATTTGTACAAATTGACAATAGATTCGAAAAATTTGAGCAAGGATTACAAAATTCTTTCAAAGATTTTAACAGAAAACTTGATGAAAAAACGGATTTAAAACCGGAACTGGGAAATCAGAAAAATGATTTTAAAGAAGATAACTTAGAAACTGAAAATAAACTCGTATATTATGAACAAAAATTAATTAATAATGATTTAGGTACACATAAAAAAGAAAATAATAATAAAGTTAGTAGAAAGGAGAAGGAAGTGGAGGTTATAAATAGTATAATGGAACAAAAAACAATGAAAACGACGAGTAACTCTAGTGAACCTAAACTGGTAACTGATTGTGATATAATTCATGTAAAAGGTACTAATAATAAGTTAGAACTTATCTGACCCGGTAGAAATCTTAAGTAAATTAAAAAGTACAATAGTTAAAAGTTTGAATTGGAATAAATTCGAACTCAAAGTTTCAAATCATTTTAGTGAAAAACCTTTTTGCAAGTATAGTTGGAACAACATAAAAATAAACAAATGGAAAGATTTTAAAAACAATTTCAGGGACTGACATTCATGCCTTGTGCAAATTCCACTGGCACATACAAACTTCCCTTACTGGTTGATTGAAAAGCCAAGCATCAGAGAGCATTTAGAAATGTTTTTTACTTACTAGTAACGAAAACCAAACCAAACCAAAGGATAGGTTACCCAAGATGTTTTTACTGAATGGTTCAAGCAACATTTCATTTCAGCTCCAAAAAAGTTTTCAAAAGACCACAAGTTACCTGTTGAAGCTTAGCTACTTCTGAATAACACTCTTGGGCACCCTAAAGAAGAGAACTTACAATCTGAAGATAAGCAAATTCTAGTTCTGTACATGCCTCCAAACACAACACCACTCTTACATTACACTTCTCATCACACAGTACATGGATCAAAATGTAATCAGAGTAATAAAAATGACGAAGCCAATGGTCACTTGGATGTTCCAACTCCGCAAACTGTGACCAACAGTAGCACATTCTACACCCTCGATGTCTGCACAAAGTGGGCAGAATAAAACGTTATGAAAAGTGATGATTTATTAGTCTAAAAAGGATGCAAGAATAAGTTTTTGATAAAATGTTTAAAGCTAAGAAACAAAAAACAATTAATGATTATTTTTCTTTTATTTATTTAATTAGTTACTTGCTCTTAGTATGTACATATTTACATAGATATTTGTTTCTTTCAGAAATAAATATGTTCATAAAAACATGTCAATGCTCAGTTTGGCGCTTGCTGTTACCCAACCCATATCATCACTTGTTATGATACTCACTCTAATATTTCTCCATTCACTACAATAGTATTTAGTTTTTTTTTATTGGGCTCTGAGTCTTATTGTTGCTCTGTGTTAATGCTGCATCGTAATATTTCACCTTTAAAGGTAAATCACATATAGAGTTGAATTTCTTTGCCTGAATCATAAGAGGTGTAAGAGAGGCTAACTCCCTCCCCCTGACTAAGACAAAAACATTTACCTTCTCACTCAAAGTCATGGCTCCTTTGTTCTTTGTCATCTTTTTTTTTTTTTAAATGACCATAAATTCAATATTTAAATCAAACATCACTTTTGTAATAATGTTATTTTGAAGATCAACAAATTTAAATTTATTTAGTTAGATGAATTTGGATGAGACATAAAAGTCATTATATTTTTAACTCTGTCAACTAATCCAGGGATATTATATTATTCAAGACAATGTAAGTGAATACTAAAAACAGTTACACTTCCCGAAGATATAAACAGTAATGACCACAACATATTTCCAGTGTAGTTTTAGATTGTAAGTGTTTTAATTTGCAAAGATAGCTGAAGTAATTATTATTTTTAATGTATGAGTGTTTAGCGTGTCCGAAACCTAACCCGAGATTTATAAAAGAATAAATAATTGAATGCATTTTATAATTAAAGTTAAATGCTTCATAAGAAGTTTGTTCTTTTAATAATTATAAAACCTGATATTAGTTATTTTGTGTAACAAAGACGTTACAAACGGTTGGCCCACGTAGGGACAAAATTTTATTAACTTTACAAATTGGCGCCAACCTAGACCCAACGTGCTCATTTTAATTAACTTTTCAACTCTGAGAAATTAAACAGAGCCAAAATAAATTGTATGATTGTATATCAGGTTCTTAAGTATGATTGTATTCTTAATATTAATCTTATTATTTTCAAAATTAATATTATGAAAAATTAAAGATAGATATAAAAAATGAGATTACATTTGCTATTAAGGGTTAGATTCCGCTAGGAAGGGTTAGAACCAATAGGAACATTCCATGATAAGAACTTAGGTGGAAGTGGGAAATAGTGAGATATAAGGTAGCAACGGAATAGTAACAGTCTATTCTGGAAAGAGCGGTTGAAGAGGAAGGAAACTTAGTCGATTAGGAGAAGATGTATGCTGGCAGGCATGGCTAAGAGTTGGAAGCATAAAGGGGTGAGATCCCTTCATATTCCACTCATACTTCTGACTACGGCCATATTTTGAAAATTCAAAATAACATAAAATAAAAAGTAAATTTTTAGGAACAGGCTTTTTAACTATTTCTTCAATCACTGAAAAGTTAAAAAACAAAAAGAAACAAAGTACTATGTTTGCTTAGCGATGTCGGTAGCTGGGTTCTTCTCTGTTTGATATTCTTAATCCTCTCCACCATTCACTTTTGAGATATTTAATGTTCTTCCAGAGATAATACCTTCTTCAGGTATTTCTTCATAAGAAGACCCTCACAAATGGAACAAAACTTCTCTTTTATTTAAAAAAAAAAAATACCTCCAGCTAACTGATTCCTCTCTGTAAACCACAGCTTCGCCCGATTGGCACTCTTCTCTCTCCTCTACTCTGTCGTACTGACCTTTCCCTACTCCTCATCCGGTGTTGTGATGTTTCATTTTCCTCCTTTCCATATTCCAAAACACTTGAATGGATTGTACTAATCATCCAGGTCCAATACTTATTGTTTCACAAAATAATAAATTACTTCTTACAATTCAATGTATACAATTTTCTTTAATTTAACAAAATATACACATAATTTTCTCCTAGTCCTTTTAATCAAACTATATTAATCCAATTTTAATGACTAATTTGATCTTACCTGTGTTATTTCCTTATGTTATTTTACATCTGAATGAAGACACAAATCCTTGACCTTCCCTCCCCCCATCCGATCATCTACACATCAAGTTCCTGCAACTTCTGTCATGTCTTGTATGCTATAGCGTATTGTGCTCCACATGTGCCTTTTGAACAAATTTTTGAGTCAACCCTCTACTCCAATATTTTCATTTCCAGTGACCTAAATACCAACCTCCTACCGGATTCTACGATAAGTGCTACCTATAGGACCTATAATTTTCACTCCACCTCTTCGTTGTTCCTTCCACCCCTACGCACCACACATGTAAGTCTGATAAATTGCTTGATCTCCATGTCATCAAACCTTCTGCAAATCTTATCTTTTCCTATAACATCCAGACCCCATGATTTTCTCCTAAAATTATAACCTGTCACATTATGGATACCCTTACCTCCGAAAAAATTCTATCAGATCTTGAAGTCCTGTATTGGAATAATATTTACTCCTGCTCCACAATTGACTCCATGGTGGACATCCTCACTCCCAACCTCCTTAATGTCCATGGACCAGTAAAAACCTCTAGATTTGATCACTGGCTGGCTCCATGGATATGTCAGGAGATCTTGAGACCGTCCAAAGTGCTGTCAAAGAAATTCCACCCAACACGCCGACCTGATCTGGGTCTGCAATTGGACAAAGCTGTCTCATGGTAACATGTAATTTTCTCCGAACAGTAGTTTCAGTCAAACCCAATGAGGGAGCTGCGTATCTTTGTACTTGAGTGTTTTCTACTAAAGAAACAACATGGGCTACTTGCTCAACCCTCAAAACAATTTTTTAAATAAAAAAAACAAAACCTATTGCACCTGCTAAAATTTTAGAGATCAGTTACACAAGAAATCAAAATAGAAATTTCTGTGTAATCTTTTTAAAACAAAGTTTTTGAATATTTATTGGGGTTTTCCTTTATATTTATAGCCCATTATCACTGAAAATATTAATTATTATTAAAGAAGAATTGAAAGCTAAAACAATTCTATTAGGAATCAAATATTTGAATTTTTCTAAGTGCGCCACTTTTTTTTTTTGGGGCAGTGTATTTATCCTTCCCCCCTTCAACTTATTTGCTGCGTTTGCCAAGATTCAGGGAGACCTAGATTGGATCAGTGCCTGGGAAAACCTGAATAAACAAAGGTAAAGGTTATAGTTTCCTCCTCAGATTGTTTGCTGATTTTCATGTTTTAACTCTTGATGACCATCTTGTTCTTTTCCACTCCACCATTAAAAACCATCTCCACCTTTTCCAAACCATCTCTCATTGCCCTCCTTATATATACAATATTCTACAGTTCAAATTTTATTCTCAGTCTACTCCTGTGACACAAGATCCCATCTCTCCGACCTTAATATTCCTGCCCACAAAACATCCACATACAATCATTAACTACTCTCTGGAATCCTCTACCTTCTCTATCTGCTATGCTTCATCCTTATAAACCATCAACCCCAACACTTCCACATCATCCATACACACGCCTGCTAGTTTGGGAAGGTTTTTTCATTATATTATATTTTCATACTTTTATTTTATTTTTTCTTAATTTAAACATTATTTTAAATTATCATTTTTTTCTCCTCTTTTTGTTATGTAATAGTTCTTATTTGCCAGGTATGAACTTATCATCTAAATATTTTTGTTGTTATCTATAGGGGACAAACTTTGTCCCTGAGATTTTTTTTTTTCTATTCTATTCTGTTCCATATAATTGTTTTAATTACTCCCAATAATCCGACAGTTGTCTCATCCCATAGATATCAGACTATCAAGATTGTACAGTATGCTTGTATGTTTATAATATGATTTATATATTTTTTTATTCTTTCCTCGATCATATCATTTTATTTCTGTATATTTCTTATAAATTGATTGTAAATTTAGCGAGGACAATTACTGCCAAAGGATATCTCATTTTATGTAAAATAAAAGTTTGTTCTTAAGGGCCATAGTCCCACGATAATAAAGATATATTATCATTAGATCTAAAATTGTCAATTTAAACAATCACTGGTATTTAAAATGGAATAAAATTTAAAATACTGGAGATTGGAAATAATAGATTGGAATAACAGGATAGAAATTTATCCTACAATAACTAGGCATAATAAATGTTTAGAAAAGAAATCTAAGGATACAATAAGGAGATTCTGGATCAATGTGAAACTAATGGGTCGTTCAATAATGCTATTTCGGAGAACAATAAAAAACAGAACAACAGGGGATTAGCTTGGAGATATATACTTAATACTTATAATACTTCTTATGTTGGTATGAAGGGTAGCTTGCTCAGTCAATGTTCTCTGTTCTGTATCATTGGAACTTGTACAATAAGCAAATTTCAAGTTGTCTCACTTTTTTCCTGCATAAAGAATATTTTAGAGAAATTTGCCTATAAAATTGTCAATATTGTTCAAATTTACTGACAGGCAACAAATTTTATCGTAGTAACAAAAAATTAGTTGGACTAAGGTAGATAACAGGTAGTTAAAAATATTTCAGTATGAAGAAGAACCAAGTACCCCAATCCAAGATTTTAAGTAATTTTACTATATATAAAGAACTATGCAAACAAAAAAGAAATAGATCTCTTACATTTTAAAACTATTTTATGAAACCAATTTAGAATGGATATACCACACTGTTTTAGCAAATAAAGAACTGAAAAATATTTGAATGTAAAAAAAAACAAGAGTTCAATTTGTGAATTATAAAGAAAAATACAGAAATGCAATTGACAAAAAGGTAATGGGAATAAAACAGAATACTGTCAACTGGCAACTCAATTAAAGCCATGGACTGACATACTTGTGTTACATTTTGAAAACATATTTCAAAATCCAGAAATGAAAGTATCAATTTGTTTTTATATATTCACCTCCTTGATCCTTGATCACTAATAATACAACATTTCAATTATAGTGACTACCGAATTTCTCTGTTATATTCTCAGATCAATTTACATCTTCCTATCTGCTGTAGTGCAGCTTTAGTACATATTATATTGATGAATGATGCACAAGTTTGTAGTTATGAAAAATTTCAGCTGGCGGTTTGAGTAAATACAATTTTTAATAAAAAGGGTATTCATTCTTCAGAATAACTGTCTAGATAATGCGACTGGTTCAGAGACTGGTTGGGACAATCTTCACATTTTCATAAAATTTTGAATATATAGCATTTCCAAGTCAAGTAAAACCTTTTACACACCAAGTGAAGTCCTTTTTAAGTCGCAAGCAGCCCTTTCTAAATCAAATGTATCCCATTTTATTTCAATTTTAACCATTCGGTAGG
Organism: Acanthosoma haemorrhoidale; assembly: GCA_930367205.1. Taxonomy (NCBI): domain Eukaryota; kingdom Metazoa; phylum Arthropoda; class Insecta; order Hemiptera; family Acanthosomatidae; genus Acanthosoma; species Acanthosoma haemorrhoidale. The sequence continues at coordinate 25,219,560 of OV884009.1, read as the reverse complement.
TAACCCTGGAATATAATCAACAAATTTTTGCAAGCATTTCCAAGTCATGTGTAAGCTCACTTCACATTACATGCAAATAACCAAACCAACTTACCAAATCAAATAACAGAAATTAAAAAAAAATGTAAACTGGACTTAACAACAGTTTCTTCTTCAACTAGCCGCTCGATAGTTTCAAGAACTTCAGGGGTTAATTTTTTTTTGGTGGAGTCCTCTTTTAAGGTGATCTATTATTTCATAGTTTCTGTCTCCATATCTTTTTAAAATTATACTTCAAATTGGATTTTGAGGAAGTTTCTTGATAGTGAAGCCCTCTTCATATAATTGAAAAAAATCTTTTAGTGTTTGGTAGTATTTTTATACCCCTTTGTCTTCTAGGCCGATATTGGTTTTGTTGTTAACTTGCAATGCCACTCACATCTGTCTCACTTATTACCAAGAATTTATTTAACTGATTTCAGAAAATATTTATGAAAAACTAAAGAAATTAATTAATATTATTTTTTGTATTGCTTGAAATATTTGTGTAAAACCGTTCGCTTGATGAATTGTTCTGAACTGTTTTTAAAATATAAAAATATCATGAAAGCTAAGATACTAAGGTACAGCTTGTTTGTTTACTCAAACGCCTACTTCGTTTACAAATTATAACACCTTGAGTGCAGACAAGCAAAAAAATGGAACTTGTTTAATTTCTCCTTAGAGATAAAGAAAATAAAGAAAATTTTATCAATATGATAATTTAGCTATGTGTTTATAACTTTTGGAAAAAAAACTAAGAAGAGACTTGTTAAGTTCAGTTTAAATTTTTTGTTTAAAAGAAAAAAATTCAATGTTTTGCTTTTTAATTTTTACCTTAATTTTTTGTAAAAAGGATAATTATGTTTAATAATAAAAAGCACTGTTTTTCAAAAAACTAATTTAAGTTAGTTTGTCGTTATGAATAATATGTTTGCTATTAAAAGTTTTGAAAAAAACAACAAAATATTGTTATACATAATAAAGTAATCATTTCTCCTGGTGAATTATGGGAACTTCACCCATTCAGTACATTAACAAATGGAATAAAAACAGATAAAATGGGTTACGACTGAGTTGGAAAGAGTTACATATGCTTTGAGATGGTTTGAACCCATATGGAATGGAACATTTGATTTCGAAAGGGTTGCTTCCAACTTGCGAAGGACTACATTTGATTTGAAAAAGGTTCAAATAGACTTGAAAATGCTATAGATAAAAGAAGCCCATCAAGAATTCTTGTTTTACAAATAATAAATCAAACACTTTTTGTAGATAATCGATCAGTAATTTTTATATAAAATGCTATAATTAGATTCTTGTCTTGTTTCATTTTAACAAACTTAAACAATATATAATATAACAATATATATATATGATCTCTTAGGTACATGGGAATCTACAATTCCCAACCATTGTTCTGATTGTCTAGTCTTATTATTTCCAAATTTCCAAGGAAGTGAGAATTGTGACAAGAACTAACGATTATTTAATGTTTCATTTACACAGCTGACAAACAATACTAAATCGCCAAAACAATAACAAAATATTAATTTGATTAACCCATTTATCGACAGCAGTTCAGTTATATATCTTATCAGGCATTATTACAGGTCGTATAAAAATATTTTACTCATTTGTAGAAATTCTTACTTCCAATACTCCATGACAAACTTTCAGTTAAAAATTGAAACAACTAAATAATAATATTGTTGTTAATATGTTTAAGTATGAAAATTGGGCAATAGACACAGTTGCTATAACCACCATTTTGCCTTTGGACAATTCAAAGAGGGAAGGTGTGACTCATTTTAATTTTGAATACCCATCAAAAATTAAAATGTCATGCTACCTTAATGGGTGACCTCTAGAAGGCTGATGGGCTCATCTTATCTGAGAGATAATCGAGGAGCCAGAGCTGAACAGTATGGGGAGGGCAGTCAACCATCAAGTTATTAACAGAGCTTGGCCTTGCTTAACTTGGCAATAAAATGAATAGCTATTTAATAATGAAATAGTGAACATGATTAAGAACATAAAATTTAAGGCTGAGAGATAACAAGCCTTGCCAACCACACTAGTACCTTAATACCTTTGGTTGGCCTTAGCTCTTCATGAGGTGTAGCACAATTATATTTATTATAGTTTAAAAAGAAAAAATCAGGAAGTCTTTAACTATTTTGATACCTTATTCAATGTGATATTTTATTTAATCATGTTTGATGTTTTGAAGTATTTTTTATGTTGTTGCAATATTAAATGTATTGTCTTCATATCAAACAGACGACTCAGTTTTTAGTTTTGAAAAAACCAAGTGTTGTTGATTCATCTGTATGTCGTTTATGTGGAAATAAGGAAATGGATGCCTAGCACTTGGTTAATTGCTCTTCCCTACAGGACTACCAATCAAGTGTATACTGGGTTGCCATATGTTTCGATGTAACAAAAAAAAACCTATAGTATAAAATGTATATACATCAATAGTGTTATTTACCATGGTAAAATTTAAAATGCATAATTACATACCCATTCCAACCATGAGATTTGCTAAAACAAAAAACACAAATAAAAATGAATGTATAAAATAATTTTATACAATAAGGTAAGTACAAGATTACGTAATGAAAGTTGGCGATTTATAAATATGTTATAAAAGAATATAACAACAGTCAAATTTTGTAGTTAGGGTTTTTAATGTTTTATACTAATATAACCGTATATCACACTATTAGGAGGACGTAACTTATCCTCAGCTCAATGAGGTTATAGAAATAATGCTTAGGCTAGGAGCTTTGAAAGCAAATTTTATTATAATTGCATATATATATCTCATTTCCCTATCATACAATCTGGCTGTCACTCTTCTATCTCCCAGGAATATCACAATGTAACCTCGATTTTCTGACATTCGAGACCATCAATTTAATCTGGAGACAACTCAATAGGACCTTTTATATTTCTTCACCTCTATTGATTCTATGGTTGATTTTCTTACTTTCAATCACCTCTCCAACCTTAACATTCATGCACCTCTTAAAACTTTCTGAGCCCTCCGTCCCCCAACTCCTTGGTTGAATCAGGAAATTAAAGAATTAATAAGGCATTGGAACACTGTAAGGAAGAGGTTTATCTGCACCAGGTACCCGGAAGATAAATCCCTCTTTAAAACTCTTCGCAACCTCATTCAGTCTAAAATCCACCTTGTCTAATCAAAATTCTTTTTATTCTTTATCTTCTGCAATGGACTCTTGCTCGAAATGGGACCTCCTCCACAAATTGTCTCTCATTAAACCAAGCCCCTCTCCAGTTTGACATATTTTTCCTGATGAACTTAACTCTCACCGCAAATCCTTCTCTCCATCCCAATTAACACCACTTGTAATTTACAACTAGACAACTTCTGTTTCTCGCTCATCTCTCCTTATTTCCTAACATCTTTCCGTACATCTCGATCTTATTTCCTCAATTATGAAATCAAGAACATACGTGTTAGGTACAGATGGCATTCCCATAAACTTCTTTAAGCTCCGCCTCCCTACAATTCTTCCCCTATTGTTTCACATTTATAATTTTTCTCTCCAAAATTCCACATTTCCCTCTTCCTGGAAAAGAACAAATGTTCTTGCATTAAATAAAGTTTCTAACCCCACTTTCCCCAAAGACTATTACTCTATATCAATTCTCTTTAACCTTTCCGAACCCCTCACAAGACTAGTTCAATCCCGAATTTTCACATTTCTAGAAACTTGTTTAAATCCTTTACATCCGGCTTCAGGCCGCAATTTGCCACCCAATTTGCTCTCACCAAAATCATGCAAGACCTCCAATCCACCATTGAGCATGAACACATACCTATCCTTATCCTCCGAGACTTTACCAAGGCCTTCAACATCCTTGATCACTGGATCCTTCTATCAAACTAGAATAAATCTCCTTTTCTTACACTGCCATCAGCTGGTTAAAATTATTTAGCACTTAATCACTTTCAGGTAGTACTCATCCATGAATAACCTCAATCCAAACCTTTCATTATATTCCGGTGTAGCTCAGGGTTCATCTATTTTGCCATTAATTTTCTATGTCTACATTAACGACCTCCATACATCTACCTATCACTGCTCATTCCACCTTTATGATGACATTCAAATTTAGCTATCCTTCCCTCCTAGTCAGCTCCAATCTGCCTCCTCTCAATTGATTCAGGAAGACCTGGACCAAATTGAAGCCTAGGCCTCCCTTGATAATCTTGGTTTGAATGCAGAAAGATCAAAGAAAATCATCATTGGTTCAATGTCCCCTCCTCCAAACCCTGAATTGAATGATACTCCCACCTTCACTAATGATGCTCGCCCTATCCAATTTTGTACTTCAGTCAAAAATCTAGGTTTGGTCATTGACCAAACTCTATCCTGGAAAGACCACACTTGCCAAATCATCTGCCGATCCATTTTCACCCTTAAGTGGAGGGGGATGGATGAGGAGAGGGGGGTAGTTGCAAGGCCAGCTGGGTGCCTTGTACTACCTGTATTGTGGAACAAGGCTAACTGGTAACTGGCACTTATTTCAGATTTTCAAAAAGAAAAAACAATATATATATAATCAACTATATAAGAAAAATACTTATGGAAATACTCTAATATTAAATTATTGCTAAACTAAACTAAATTTAACTGGAAATAAAGTCATTTTCAGTATTTAAAAAAAGTAAATGCAACAAAATTTCAATAAGATGCTTAGCAATTCACCAAGTTAATTTTTATTCAATTTTGTTAAACAAATAACACAATCGATAAAAAAATGTAAACATTTATAATGGCAGTTGCACTGCAATTTTATCTAGTAAATGTTATTGTATTTTTTGAATATACATTCGAAAACATATTCTTAAGCAAAATGTATTACCACTAGCAGGCTCTATGTAGTCGACGGTGTATCCATCAAGCTGCATCATTTCAGATGGCTCTGATTTTTTTTCTTTATAAGAACACATAGCAAAAGTATACTGTGATACTTGAACAAGAACAAAATATCTTTTCTTCCATTTTTTCCAAACTGCTTTTCCAATAGCATAAAGGTTCCTGCGTTACACATTTAAAACAGTAATAATAACTAACATAATTACATTAATTTTTAAATTCTATTAGTATTTACTAGCAAATGACTCTTTATATAACTAAATACTTATCTATATGAATTCTAAAAATTACACTATTGTAGATAGTTTTAATAAAGTCAATAATACAATAAGTTGAAAAGAAGAAAAAATATACACTGATGCAGGTTATCAAAATGAATCCAATAACTAAATTTTATGGTATCTGATCTTTAAGTGCAAAAAAGCTCCATGTTATTACAAATTTCATTCAGCATATGTTTAAAAGAGAGTTGGATTAGGTACTAATAGCTGTTGGTCTAAGCTCCATACACCTCTGCCAAGCTTTCCTGCTTTGCCAGATGTTCTGCCCACAATCAGTCATTGCTTCCTCCAGACCATCTACCGTGGTCGTCTTCTTTTTGTCTTGTCAGATGGGATTTGCTGAATTTGTCTTTTTGATACTTTTAATGAATAGGTTATAATATAGAAATACCACAGCTCCGTCTCCAAAAAGTACGTCTCCATCGCAAGTAGTTTGTTGGCTATATAGGTTGTATATAGGTTGTTGTTAGCCACGCTTCTGCTACATAAAAACCTACTCTCGACAAAATCTTTTTTTGTTTAGAGCTTAACAACCTGTGTTCTTCATTGGATGAAGTTTACCATCCTAATGATTTTCTTTCTTTTTTATTATACCTTTATTTCTCGGATTTCTTTCTCTCCCTAATGTAGCCAAACCTTCCTATCCTGAAAATGTCTATACACCTGCCATTACTTCTGAAAAAAAATCTAGAGTCAATCCTCGAATTGCACTCAAATACCTTAGGTCCTGACAAAAGTCCTGCTAATTACATCAATTTACCAAACTGGTCACTTTTCCATATATCTTACATATAAATGAACACTCCCTCACTACTTAATATCTGCAAATAAGCAAACATTGTCATCCCTAAATGTTGTATCCTACAGCTCCATTTATCATCTATGCACACTCTCGGAGCCCCTTGAACACCATTTTCAGTTCCAACTGTCTACTTTCTACAGCAAAGTAATAACCAAAATTCAACACAGACCACTCTACTAACAATAACTTATGACATCAGATGTGCTATGGACATCAAGAATGTAGCTGTATTTATCCTCTTTGACTTCAGTTAAGCTTTCCATACAATAGACCAAAACTTTCTTACTAAACTCCACTTAAAATCGCTCGCTCCCTCTGAAATCTCCTTAAAATGGATCAAATCCTTCTTCTCTAACCGTGCTCAGTCTGTATCAATTCTTACCATGTCCCAATTTATTTTTGTGGATAACCTGAGAATGGTACCGTAAGGTTTATCTTCTCACCTCTTTTCTCTCTACTTTTTAGATCTTGCTAGGGAAAGCATCCTAAAAAGTGTAACTACCATTTGTATGTCGATGACTTTGATTTGATACAAATTTCAAACAGATCACTTTCTCATTGAATGGGCAGGCCAGAATCACATGAACTTAAACTTTTTGAAGACTAAATGTATTTTAATAGGAAATAAATCACTAACTAACCAACTACAAGACGTAGCAAATTTCAAAATTAATTCACTTAAAGTACCTTACAAATCAAGAGTTAAAGACCGACAACTTTTCATAAACAACACTTATCTTGGAATGAACACACTACAGCAATCGCGGAAAACAAATCGTTGCCTCCTTGATCCAACTAAAGAAACTGCGCAACTTTTCTCTCTCTTCTTATTTCAACCCTCACTTAGACTATTGTTCCCTTGTGTATAATGGACCTAAAGTGATTTTAGAAACAACACATACAACGCATACTTTAGATTCACACTGGGTTACCAAGAGATAATAAAATGATCCCCTTTCATTCTCAGTTGAGATGGCTCTAGCTCCATACCATATTCATAACTCTTCTCCATTCCATTTTAACACCAACGCGGATGTTTATTTATGTCGAACCTGCTGACGACAATCCATCCTATTTCATTACCCTATAGAACTCCAATAATGCACAATTCCATAACCCCAATATCCATCTGGAATTCCATTACCCCCTCTATGCTCCTTTGCTAAATGTGTTCAAATCAAGATTATTTAGTTATTTGTTTTCTCAAACAAATTAGAAATGGCCTATAATGCTAACTAATGAAAGAGAGTTGATTTTTATTGAATAATAATTGTATAATTCAAGTTACTATTATGCAATAGTACATATCAACTAAAAATATATAATATTTTTTAATGTGTAAGTCTAGGTTATATATGTTTACATATTTGAGAAAACCGAATTGTGGACGTGTGCGCATGTGCACGTAATTGTGTATATATTTTACTTTTATTTTTCTAGCAAGTTCTGTTTTTTTTCTTCATGTTTTTGCTTACATTTATTTTAGTTTATATTTTAATTCTTGAAGAATATGATGCTTATATTTGTATTTGTGTACATACATTTTTATTTTTTATATATTTTATTTCTCTTCACATCGTAAATGTTAGCAAAGATTGATACTGTCTTTATGTTAAACACATTTTTTTTATGTTATTCTTAAGGGACATGGTCCCAGAATTATATAGATATTATTATTGCTATCATATACACTCACAGGCAAAGAAATGCGCCCACTTCAAACTGTGGGAAATTTAAAAAAAAAAATTCTTGAAAAGTGCAATGCACGTATATACACTTACCCACAATGTTTCATATTTAAAGGTTTGTCCATACGACAAGCAATTTTTATTCGTAAATCCTGTTCACCGCTATTTTTAGGAACAACCATCTTATGCCATTCTGGAACCTAAATAATAAAAAAATGTGTTATAAAAGTGTGCACGGAAAGAGTGAACCAAGACATTTATTAAAAAATTTATTTGTATGTGTACCCATTAAGTATATTGATAAACAGATGATAGATATTTTAATAAGCAGCATTTCACACTTTTTAAATTCCATTTAATATTTTTAAAGTAGTAAAAACTGTCCAGCGAGGACTCTGTATATTAAACTAAAAAAAACTTCAAAGATGCTTAAATGAATGATAAGGGAAACATTACAGAACTAGATTGCACTATATTTTTGAAGATGGTCATTTCATGATCAGGCAAAATTAATTGTTTATTGGCAACTCCAGTTTTAATTATAATTATGATATAGAATAGAAGAATAAACCTTGCTCTAGGTCCATTTCCTCTTATAATAAAATCTTTTTTGACCAATAAAAAATAAATCACATAACAAAAATGGATACTGTTGGACCAATGCAAATGAATTCATTATCTGGCTGTACACTGTTTGGAAAATTCAACAAAAATTAGATGATTTTGTAGTTTTTTCAACGATGAACGTTCAGATGCTTTGACCATTGAGGAGGCACTGGACTAATCAGACAAACCTCTTAAGATTATAGCAATGGACTGTTTAATCCATTTGTAAGTGGACGACATTGGGGAGAACTGGTATATCTTCCACCTCAAAAAAAAAACTTTGATAGCAAAAGGTTTTTGGCCCAAAGAGAGATATAAGCAGAGATATAGTTCAGCATAAGGTTGGCCTATACTTATAGCATAGCAACTGAACATGATTGGGACACATAGACCTATTTAGTTTCATAGACATTCATAGGACATAGATAGACATTATTTTATGAATGCTGTTTCAGCATTTCTTCAGGGTGATTTTCAAGAAGAAATCTACATATTTCAACTATCAGGACTGGAAAATTTACTGAGGGTGAGATGGGTCTCCCCAGATTATTGGAGCTCTCAGATTCTCACAGGACATGGTGGATTTCGATCCAAGATGGACAAATACAAAAGAGCAGAAAACCTGCACTGCAGTGAAGACACATCAGAACATGTCATTATCTCCTGTCCCCTGGAACCTGTGAGAGCACAGCTACTCCATTCGATAGGAAGCTTGAAAGAAATCCGAACAATCTGATTCAGCGATGGAGGATTGGGATTTTTTCAAAGTTTTAGATTATGGCTTTTTCCAAGAAACTGGAAATACTGAATTCTGGAGGGAAAAATTAAATATATACAGGACAGGGAGAATATCGGGTAAGTATAATTTTATTAAATTAACAGGAACACTGTTAGGGCTAGTGGCATTAAAGCATGAAAATATATTTGGTCTGGGGAAGAAATGTAGGAAAAATAGAAATCATTACAATTAAATTATGTGTGTCAGGAAAAGTAAGACGAGGAGGCTGTGAAGCGGATGAGTAGGCAGATTCAAAACATGAATTTAATTCTCCAGGTGAACCTGGGAAGATTTCTGAAGAGGCAGGACCAAAGGTGTCACACAGGGAAAGTTTACAATGTAGATGCTATTTTAATTTGAAATTAGAAGTTGGAATTTTCATGGATGTTGTTTTATTTTGCAAGTTGGACTGTTGTCAGGTTGGGAAGCTCCCTGAACACTTGGCAGACACCTGTAAGCTGTGTAAGTCTAAATCATACTCCCGCCTTTTCCGCAAATTCCCTAATCTCCCGGCATATCCACAAAGCAGGACAGGACACCAGTGAAAGATAGAGGTTTTCAGAGTCATCAATGATACCCAGAAAGATGGCAGTAAAGATATCCACCATGGAGTCAATTGTGGAATAGGAGTAGATTTTGTTCATTCCAATGTTTCAAGTACTTGTCGGATGTTTTCTCAGATAAGGACATCCAGCTTGCAGAAAGTTATGGTTTGGGGAGAAAAGAGCAGATTTAAATGTTTTAAGGATATTTAGATAGTCATGAGTGCACAGAAACTAAATAAGGCAACTGACAAGAATATAGAAAATTTGCTGCAGAGTCGATAAAATGTAAAGATCCAACCAGGTGTTCATCTGCAAGTGTGGTGATTGGGAGAAAAAGGTACAATGAAGAGGTAGAAAAAAGAATAGGTTTTCAAGGTTTAGCTAATTGTAGGAGTCTGATAGGGGGTCAGCATTCAGGTCACCAGAAATAATTATATTAGTATAGGGGTAGAAAGCAACCAAGTCTAAGGGGGAATGTAGCGTTTAAATTTGACAAATAAAGGCATGCATTTGATTATGTATATTAAAAAAATATATATAGTGGACGAGTGTAAAGTGGTAATTAGTTATTCTCTAATGTATTACTTACAGTAAAGAGCATCTTAATGTTTACTTCTGTTTGAAAAAAAGAAAGAATCTAAATCATCAACTTTTTCATTTTCCTGCCTATTAACTCTTCTTCTTTTTTTTTTTTTAGTCTATCATAATTATAAAAGAAAAATTGAATATGTCAGTGAGTAAATTATTCATAATGTTTTAAACAACAAAGCATGTCTTCTGTGTAAATATTTTCTAAATGTAATTGCTTCAAATATTTTCTGTTGTTGGATTTATCATATATATCATAAGAAATTCAAGCATACAAAAATGACAATATTTTACTAAAATTATTATGTTTTAAATTAAAGATAGTTATAACCAACCTTTGAAGATAATGGTGTAGGATGAAGTATCACTTTTCCTAGTTCTTTATCTTCTAATGATAACATATTCATAGCCTCAGTATATAACTTTACTTTTACAAGAGGAAGTGGATGAGTTGTAGTGAAATCTCCTTGAGTATCCCACCTATAAACATAAGATTTGACATATACATTTTTTTCTTTCATAGCATAAATATAATATTTACCTTTTATTAAAAATAATAATTGCCTTCGCATTATGTAAAGCTATCTAATAAAATTACAAAATCATTCATTTGAAAGTCAATTTTATTGGTTTATTTAAATGTTTTCAGAATCAGAAACCATTACGTTTTCAGCCATGGGTCTCTCCCTTCACCTGTCTGTTCTGTTCTTTGTGAGTCCCTTTTTAAAACTAGGGACATGAAATTTTACATGAATGCCCCATTTGATATTGGGAAGACATGAAACAGATGGCTAGCTATTCCTACAAAACACAAGTAAGTGTAATTAATTAATTGTTATTTTAAAAAACTATAATTTTGAGTAGGGTTGTGATGGAAATTTCCCAAGTCAAAACTTATTTTGTTTCTCGGGTTATTTTTATAATTATTGTTTATTGTCCTCCCTAATTCTCTCAAACAATTTTTTCTCTTGTCTCTCCTTAGATTTTGGCTAGTAGAAATTCCATTTAGGGTAGTTAGTTTGTAAGATTGGGATAAGTTAGCAACATCAGATTAGTTTTTCTTAGATTTAAGTAATAGAATTTAAGTTTAGTGTTAGTAAATTTTGTTTAGTGGCATTAATTTTAAGTACCTGGGGAAAATATATTTTTTATGGCAGAAGTTGGGGAGAGGTGAGAGAGAGAGAGAGAGGTGGAGGAAGAAGACAAAACTGGGGGAAAACCGACGTCAATGAGTAAGTGAGCGAGAGAGAGGAGAGCGGACAGGGAATGTGTCCAGGATGCTGGCCCCCAACCGATGCAGTAGGTGGACCACTCCGAGTGGAGGGTTATTTATGGTGGCCAGCTGGTTTTGGATAAGTTACAATATTTTTTTTTCGGATTTGTAACCACACTACTATCAGAAGGGTTCCTTTTGTCTATCCAACAAAGGAATTGAAAATAGCTAGCCGATTGCACTTGTGGACTTTTGACCTGGAAGGGATCACGAGTAGAGGTCACCATACATCAACTAATTATCATATTTTTGCCTTTTTTTTTTTTTAAATTAATTTTAGCAATTGAAGAAATGTTTCTGTTTTCATTTTTAGCCAAATTAATTTTTAGTTATGAACAATTTTTTTATGTTAATAACAGTTGTTTGTTTTGTTTTCCGGTTCATTTTATTTTTCTTTCACATTAAAAGAAAAATTCTTAAGTATAAAATCCTTTATTTTCGTGCAAATCCTTTTGATTTAAGTACAAGTCTATTTCATTTCTATTTTGATTCTTGCATGGAAGTATGTCGATTTATTGACAATATAAATTATAAATGCATAAATATTTGAATGCATAAGAATGGAATGAGTAATCATTTAATTAGATGTAACACTGCCAAACTTAACAATGCAACCCTTGATGTTAAAGGCCTGAGGGGTCAGTAAGTGTTAGCTGGCTGATGTGGCTCAACAGAATCAGTATTGATTCCCTAGTCGATATTCTCAGTTTGACTCTCCATGAGTACTTTTTTTTAATTAGAAATTCTCTGTACATATTTTTTTTTTACTTGTTTTTTTTCAGCTTCCACATTATTTTTTTACTATACTGAAATAATCTTGTATAATAGTATTTCTTTTTTGCAGCCTCTTTTATATATAGGGATAATATTTATGACACTAATGAGGTCAGTAAATATTTCTGGCGTTCAAATCCTGAAAAGTTGAGCTCCAGACACCACCACACCTCTTGTCCTACGCCGTACTACTGTTCACATTCACATTTTTTGGAATTTTACAGCTCGTTTGGGATCAAGAATTTGTTCTTCTGATATGGAAAATATAACTAAATAAAATATAATTTCATAGAGCAAATGACTGCTAATTCAATTCTAAAAACTACACTGTCTATCATATTTGGCCAAGGGCCATGTCACTAAAATTTTCATCAAATCATTGGCAAAATCTGCTGACACCAAACAGGCAAATTTTAAATCCGATTGCAGTGACTCAGATTATTCAACTGGTTTTTAGGGGTGCAATACAATTTTAAATGACACTTCTAATATTGTCAACTTATACGAACTTACTTCTTTTCCTAAAAAATATTTTGTTAAGGTTTCAGAGGATTGTGTGACTCATACAAATGGTAGCAGACTCCAGGTCAAAATTTTCAATTCTCCCAGCAGAAAAACTCCAACAGCTTAATACTAAGCAAGACATCACACCCAGCAATATGAACTTCTGGGCTTTTTCAAATGACCTAGTCCCCTGTAATGGGAAAATACAGGTAGCAGTAGACTACCAGACAAGGCATATACTTGCTGAACTGTACATTATACTTCCTGGTCTTGACACTCTTCTAGACAGAGATTGGATAAGAGGGCTTGGTTTCGAATTGAAGCAGACCATATAACCACAAAAATGACATCAGATGATGGCTCCTGCCCGTGGCTTTTATGAAGAGGCCTAAGTTCAAGCCCACCTACATTACAACAATTTGAGCACTTAAGTTTTTGGCACAATGGTCCACCATGTGGGCTTCCATCACTATCGGGATAACGGGCGTATTCTGAACTGGCATATCAACTGACTAGTTTAAACTGATGTGCCACCTCTCCATAAGGCCGCAACATAACACTGGATTCAATTGCTATTAAAAACAAATACAACCGACAAACTAGCAAGGTGACATTCAGTTTACCCTTACATCCAGTGGCTGAGAAACCAGCTCCTCTCTTTCAAGTGAAGTGCTATCATCCAGCCCAAAGAAACCTCATCTCCAACACCTTTCCTCGAAGAGCCATCATCAATTGCTGAACTACTAGAAGACAATGAACTCCAACAAACCTGACTACCAAGCAAACGCCACGACCTTCAAGAGAACAATCCAGTGTGAAACACTCACAGCAACAACCAAGGAGAGAGACACTTACCTACTTACCTTGAAGACTACGACTATAGTCCTCACCCTAGCCAGGACGATGAGTCTTCTTCTACTTCTTCTTAAAAAGGGCAGAAATCTGTTATTACTTATAGCAGTTAGGTTGGCACTGTTGATACAGCTGGCAACTAGGCATGTTTTAGGGACACCTAGTTATCTGTATTACAGTATTGAGTCTTATAACCTTGTTTACTCTGTGACTTTCTAATAAAATGTCTATTTCAAACAAACTTTAATTGTCTACTTACTTACTTCAATGATCCCTTGAAGAAAATGTAATGGGGCTAAAAACAAGTTGGATAAAAAAAAAAGTTTCTTAGAGAATTTCAGTGCTGGTTTTTTTAGAACACCTTTTAGAAGATTGTTTTAAAACTTTTCCAGCAATATATACACCGTATAAAAAATAATATAAAAAACAGTGTCCTGCAAAAAAGTTCACGCACCTACGTCCCCTCCTCCTCACAAGTCGTGTACAAACATGCCTGTGACATAAGTGCTTTCCTTCAATGAGTCATGTATGAACATGACTGTGACCTATACACTCTCCTGCATGAGCTCAAAGAGTGAGTTGTGTATGAATATGCCTGGGACATAGAATATTTGTATCTACAACAGTAAGACAAAACCTTTTTCTCATAATGTACCAACAGTTATTAAAACTGTTGATAAAACCGTTTTCACAAATGTAACTAAACCCTGAACTGTGTTACAAATTACACTTTACTTGATTTTTTTTTTTTATTAAAAAGTAAAAATAATATGTCATTTATATTCTATTAATTATGTAATATAAAAATTTGTTAATTATTGAATAAGTGCTGGTTGTCATGAATAAACAAGTGATGATAGGGAAAGCTCACTTCTTGCTTTCTTACTGCTTGATTTATGATAACATGGATACAATCTTTAGTTATTGGATGATGGGTGCTCTCTTCACTCCTGGCTTCTTACTTCCATGCTGACCCCCACTCACCATTGCTTCTAACTAAATCATTGAGATGATACTGAAGACTGTCTAAGTGAACTTCTGTCAATAACTGACTATTTTTGGAGCCCGCAAACTGCTAACAGTCCCTGGAAATAAATCTTCCCCCATCGACCATCCTTAGTTTTTCCTGGTCTGTATAGCTCGTTGGGGCTGACCTCAAGGAACCTGGGTTTGTGGTGGTCTGCTGTTCAGTGAGTGTCGAAGGCAGCTGGTGGTGGGTGACTGGCGCAGTAGCAGACTGGTTGATGGGTTGGTTGTCCTGGGGTTTGTGAGTAGGTTGCTGGTGACTTTTTAATTTTTGTCTGAAAGCCAAGTCCTGATAAACTGCACGGCCCCTATAGTTAGGTGGGTGCTGAAGAGAGCAGTGCAGGATGCAGTTTACCGAGAGTCCCCAGCTTTTAAAACCGTTTTTAGTTTGGTGAGATCCTGGACACTTCACACAATCAGGGTTTTGTTAGCTGAAGTTCTTTGTGTGGAAGAACCCCTGACAGTAAGTATATTGGGGGATATCTTTCCTTTTGTAAGGCTCTTTCTGCTTTATTTTGGTATAAAGAAGGGAGTTGTTAGGCACAGGCTCTAAATTTACGAAGGTTAATGGAAGTAGTGGTTTGTTTATTAAGTGTGTAATGTTCAGGAGTCATGGATCTTAAACCTGATCTTTTCTGGTCGCTTCTTAATCAGTGCAACAGGAGAGGAGAGGTGGAGGTTTCTGTTCTTTAAGTTGGTTTGTGTAATGTTATATTTGGTGTTTTTTCTGCAAAAATCAATAAAATTATTGATTTGAATAGGTGGGGGATTGGAGGTTCTTGGTCCTCCTATTCTTCCTATCTCCTATTCTTGGTCCATATCTGCAAGGGCTTGGAATCTTCATTGAAAAGGTGTGAGGACTGGTGGTCTATCGGTGGTATTTGGTTTATGTTAGTCTGTGTGTTGGGCCCAAAATGGACTTCCATCAATAGAGAGCATTTTTTTTTTATTCTCCAGTGACATTTTCGGGGAGTTGGTATCACCCCTACCATGGTTCATCAAATTGATGACCAACATGGCTGGATAAAGTGGTCACTGTTGGTTGGGTGATGACATTAGTGACATTTCTGGCAGAAGTTTATGACAGACAAGCAAGAACAGTTACCCAGGGCAAAGCTGGTAGTGAGCCTAAAAGAACTTTCACTCCCTGAGCCACCTAGGCACTAACCCTATAAGAAATAACCTTCTTTTTTTTAACTCACTGTTGCTGTTTAATGGATTATTAGAAATTGCTGAAACTACAGCACAGGTTCCAGTAGACCCACAGGAAGGTCAGTGTAGCATTGAAGAACAAAAAATGAAATAAGCAAATATAAAACAGAATGGTTCACAGAGGACTTTTAATAACATGACTAAGCAGAATGGAAGTCAGGAGGCAAATGGACATTGTTGAAAAAGAAAAACCATTTCCTGAAATTAAATTAATTCTAATAAATAAATTTAACTGATAATAAAATGATCGTAACAATATATAGATAAAAAGAAGAATTTTAATCAAGAGGAAAGGTTAATACTCAATAATAAATGTAAAGCAGTCATATGCAGCCTGAAATAAAGAAAAGTTGGGTGATATGAGATGGAAGTAGAGAACCCTGTGCAGCATAAAGTGCCATAATGTATTTGCTGCTATTAAATATAGGAATTCAGCCTGAAAATAGGCTTGTTGTCATGCATGAGGTTCGTTGGATATGAGAGAGCTCCGTGGAAGTTCCCGTTAATGGTGAATAAATAAATAGAAATGAAAATGGACACCCCTGGGGAAAAAATTTCAAGAAAACAAAAATTAAAATTTTAGTTATCAAAATATGTATTAAAAAAGTCAAAAAAAAAAAAGCCAATGACCCAAAAATCTACTAAATAAAAATATAGGTACTCACATTGGCTTTGAAGCTTCTGCTTGATCAGTCTGTAACTTTTCACCACTACCTTCTACCTCCATAGTACAATAAACTATTTTACTTCCAGAAAGACTTTTCAATCCTTTAACTTCCATCACTACCACCTAAAATTAAAATATATTTATTATTATTTTATTAACTAGGTGTTTCCTCAGTATCAGGTTTTCCTCCCCAAACAATAGATTCATAGAAGCTATATATTACGCATAAGAATAATGATGACCATAATATTTTCCTTCTCCATATTGCCTTCTCTTAACAGAACGTAGACAGATAGAAAAAAAAAATTATTCCAAGACAAAGTCCCTATAAATATCAATTAAGTAGAGATAACAAATCCATTTGTGGTAAAAAAAAAAAAAAAGAAGTATTATATTATAAAGAAAAATGACAAAGTAAAATAAAGTGTAAACCTCTATAAAAGAAAAAAAAACAATAAAATAAAAGATTGTTTGACTGCAGCATTATGTAAATAAGCTCATGGATGGATTGGTAAACAAAAAATAAGAAAACAATTGAAGAAGTCACTAAAATACAATAAAACAATAAATGAAACCTTTCAAGCTAAATGTGCAATAGTGAAAACCAAGGCAGGTGCCAGCCCAACATCTGGATCTGGATATGGATATGGATATATATATATAAGTTTAATTATTTTTCTTGATCAGGATTGACAAATAAAAAAAACTATGCTCTGTAATCAAAGATTTTATTTCATTAGTTCTATTTACAATGATTCACACTATTTACCCAAAACCTACCTTTAAACAAAGAAACGACTATTTAACTTCATTCATTAATATGTCGATTCCTTTTAGCAGATTGTATTATTCAATTTGTAAGGATGATGGATGGCAGATATTAGGAGAGTTCCAGATATTAGGGAGAGTTCCAGAGTAGTGGACCAAGCAAAGAAGAAACAAAAGCAAGTTGTTTTTAGTCTTGTGGGCCGGAGTATAAAGATCAGACAGTCAGGATCTTGTGTTCTGGGAGTAGACTGAGGATTTGAACAGAAGAATATTATGTATATAAGGAGGGTGATGAGAACTGATGGTTTGGAAAAGGAATGAACCGAGTAAATATTGAGCACGGAAAGAGAGGAGGAGAAGAGCCACCCTATCTTGGCATAGAGAAGGTATATATAGGAGCACAGAGTCCCCAAGACAAATCCTACGAAACAAGACAAATCTAATAAAGCATAACCTATAACTGTGTTTTTCTCCATTGAATAGGTGGATCTTAATAAGCCAGCCTTTAGAGAAACAAGATAAGATTTTATTTTTAATATGCAACATGAACTTAGTTTTACATTAACACACATGGGTGCTAAAACCATAGAAGGTATCAATCTACTGTGATACAAATACTGACACCTGATAAATAGTGTCTCAAAAATACTATCTACACATTACTAAAGCTAAAACAAGAAAACTTGAGCAACTAACATTGATTGTCGAGACCAAATAGAAAAAATATTAATAAGAAGTAATAAAAATAATTAGATAAAAAATATCATTGGACAAAACTCATAAGCATGTTAGGATTAGGTACAGTTTATAAAAGTGAATATTATTTATATTAATATTTTAAAGATTAATTTATTAAATATTTGTAAATAACATGATGAATGTTTTTTAACTCCAAACTTAGTTAGACTATGTGATGCAAGACTTCAGTTGCATCATATCCTCTTTACTTGTTCTACTTAAAGAAGCGAAAAAGAATCACATTAGTGGAGTTTATAAGGATGGAATCTACGCTACTAATTACATACACATTAAAAATGTATACACCTATACACAACAATTGATAAGAAGTAGAATAAATTGACAAAAAATAGGATCGATTTGAAGTTAAGAATAAAGTGTAGTATGTATTGCAATGATAAGTCATTTTCATTGTGGTATAAATTCCTCTATTATTAATAATTATATCCAAAGAAAACATATAACGACAGGATTGGGACTCCTACTACTACTCCTCCTCCTACTCCTGCTAAGGCTGTGATCAATGGTAGGCACAATTTTGTATACATTGTAAAGATATTTATAGGAACATTTTTGCCTACAATAGGATTAGTTTTAATTATAATTATTACAATTGTCGAGATGAGGCAGAAAAAGATCTGAAGCATTTGCACAGCACCTCATCCTAATCAGACAAACTCCATCCACATAACTAATGTAAATTAAATAAGAAAATCTAACTTCTCTGTCTCCTCTTTCATTTCCTCCAAAGGTAGTCAATCCCTCTGAAGTCAGATGCCTATCAAGGAACCAACCTCTCCATAAATCCCTTTGGTACGAAATCTCAGATTCTTTGACAACTTTCACGCAAAGCAATACTCAGCCTGGCCTATATATTATACTCCATTTTTAGAACCATTTACTATCCACTTCTTTGGAAATATTACATTATTGTCTTAAACATGGCAAGTCATTTAATGATTCTTCATCTTACCCCTTACTTACTTCTGATCTCTCAGCTTACCTCTCAAAAGTTTCTGAAAGAATCCCCCTTAAACCTCTCTTGGCCATATTCAAAAACAAATACCTCCTCCACACCTATCAATTTGGCTTCCATTCAAGAAACTCCATAGCTCAGCAAGGCTTCCATGTTATAGATCATATTTCCTCAGCACTATAAAGCAAATACTATTGCACTTCTGGATGTAGCTAAGGCTTTCGAACAAGTATAATTAATCTATAACATGCTGGATTGCTCCACAAACTTAAAACCTCTTTACCTCAAACCCTTCTGCTGATACTCCATTCCTATCTACCAAACCACTTCTTTTGAGTCCGTGATGGCTCAAAATATTCCAACTATCTTCTCATTCAAATTTTAGTTCCTCAAGATAGCGTACTGGGACCTATCCTTAATACCCTATACACTGCTGATATTCCTGTACCTCCCTTGCAGCTTATAATGATACATACTTATTATATTTACTTCCTCTTAATATTATTTAAAACTGAAAATAGTAATTTAGTTCAACTCCCAGTTTAGTGTTAACCCAGTGTAGGTATTCGGATTAAAAAGTAAAAAAGATCAAGTATAGTAAGTTTTATTCGTTAACTGCAATTCATGGCTAATCATTATTTATGAGTTTCCATTTTAACTGTTTTAGTGTTGACTAATTGTAAATTTTTGATTATTAATAGGAAACATATGAAACATAAATTCTAAAAGTTTGTTGAAGTTATTTGAAGCTCGAATAAACGATTTAATGTATTTGTCAAATAAAGAATTGTCTTCACTCTCAAATTAATCAAATAATATTTTATTGAGGTACTGCCCAGCTCTGATATCCGGCAGCCCCATCATTTCAAATACTTGGTTAGGGAATAGCTACCGCATATTTTTTAAAACATTCAAAAGGAAAGAATGAATGATTTTCTGATCACATAAATACATAATTTAAACTAATGTTTAATGTAAACATACAAATATTCGCGTATAGATGAATTATCTACAGAGGACAAATGGTAAAGTAATTAGTTAAATAAAAACTAGCAAAATAAAATTATATCAAGTATGTAATATAATATGAATAAAAGCACATATTTATATCTAAAGGTATAATACATATATTATTAAGTACCTCAAGCTGAAATGTGAGAACTACATCAAGTTTTGTTAATTGAGTGTCATTGTCTGCAGAATCTCCTTCTAATTTTGCTAAGGAACCCTGTGACCTAAAAAAACAAAAATTATAAAATATATATATTGTCACATACCTCGTTTCCCAATGAGTATGCAGAGCATCAATGGGTACAATGATAAACAAAAGCCAGTTACTAGGTTACTTTTAATAGTAAAAATAATAATAACTGAAGTGGCCCCCCACCACTATATTTATAGTGGAAATAATCTACTTTTAATTTTCTAATTGACTAGATAATACAACAATCCAGTGCTTTTTGTTCAAAAACAAACCTTTATTAAATACCAAAAGAAATTGGGAATGGTTAATATAATCAAAGCTTAATTCACTATAAAAGTTATTATACATAACTTATTGAAAATCTAATTGTTGATTTAAAAAATGAACTTATTGTCTACAGAATAATTATATAAACAAAATGAATTTAATTGAGCTAGTTATCCTCACTCTTTACTGCCTATTGAATTCAGAGGGAATTCAACATTATAATAATACTGATCAGTTTATCTTTTAACCAGTATTTGGTACCTTAATTTATAGTTCATTGGGAGTTCCTAGATTAGCATCGTTTGATGTTTCCATTATTCTGTCCAAAAAATCATTTTCCTGTTGAGTTTCTTGACTGAATCCTTCCTATGGCTTTACTGACTTCTTATTACCACCTGACTTTAACTTATAACTTCCTTATACTAAACAAAATGAAATAACTGTTCAACTTGACATGGGAGCCAGTGGACTGCTTACCCCTCCTACTCTTCTCAGTGTTTTCAGAGCTATCTATATCTTCTTATCCCCATTCTATTGGCCAAAAGAAAGATCACATGTCCACTCCTGGATTTTATTGGCGGGGCATTGTCATCCAATGGCTATTTTCCCAGGTGATTGGGCTGATCTCCCAGTTTCTTCTGAGAACCTTCAGTCAACTGACCAGAAAATGGTATACTGCCCTTCATTGCAAGGCCTTTCTCATCTCGAATATTCAAACCAGCTTGCTGATAGATTTAAACTTATTATATGAATTAAACATGATTAAATAAGATTACTGAAGTTAATCATAGTTAGTATTTATTTACTTGGATTTTGGAAAACCCAAAATCCAAAAGGTATTAATTGCATTTTTGTTTTGTGTGGCACAGATGGCCTATTGACTAAACGGTAACTAAAGAACATAATTGGCAATAATAATTAATGTGGTAAGCTGTTATCATGTGACTACATAGTTCTAAATTCATGGGTTTCAATTTAAAAAAATAATAAATGCCTGGAGTGGTTACAATGGGTATTTTGGATAATATGAAAACATTTGTGTTGGTGGCCCACACCATGATGTCTTATACCTAAAATAAAAGGGGGATGATTTAATGTATCCTGATTTAAACAACAAAAATAAAAGCATTTGGTAGTACCGGGCTGTACAATTTGTTCAACATATCTTACTAATAAAATTCTATTAATAGGCAATGAATAAACGAACTTAGTGTAAATCTGTAATGAGGAAGAGTAATTATTGCATGCAACTGAAAATTGAATTAAATTATTTCTCGTATAAATAAAAAAAATTTAAGGATAAACTAATCTAAAGTTTAAATATAAAATGATTCTGTGACGCAAGAGAATCTCTTAAGAAAATTGGTGGTCTTAACTAATATAGGGGTACACGAACTGCGCTTGAACTCATAGCTCAGAAGAACAGCTATCATGCTGATCCGTCGCTGATCATGAAACTTATTAAAATTTAACATAAAATAAAAAAGCTAACTAAAAAAAATAATTAATACAATTGGTAGGGTTCAACTAAAAAAAGGGGTGTTATTGATGATTTTACAACTTTAAGAGGTGCTGCACCTCCAAATAACCTTAATAACACTTTCCTTATGTAGAGCCATAGAAATCCGTCCTGATGTAATGGTATGATTTTCTCACACTCATATGACCAAGAAGCTGATGAAATTGGATGATAAATTTTGTTAATTGATCTGATGGAATGTATATTAGATAATTTTTGTCTTCCTTATTCCTGATTAATATATTCGTTGTGGAATTTAAATTTTTGAAATGAAGTTTTGTCTTCTCTTGATCTTCAGATGTATGTTTGCAATTGGTTGTCCTGAGAATATGATTGTTTGAGGTATCCAAAATTTTCTTAAGCTATTGGGTAACATCCTTATAAAATAAGGAAAGGTCATTTCAAATTTGTACTTGAAATTCTTGATAGTTCCAGGAACTTTGCTGAAAATCTTGAATGAATTTAAAATCAAAGTGTCAAATTCATCTCCAATAAATGGGTGTTTCTTAAAAAGAAAATTATATGCTTTAATCACTAATTTTAGTTAAGGAAAATTCATTTTTTTTTTTATTAATTAATTAAGCTGAGAGGCTTTTTTTTTCTTTGTTTAATTTAATATATTTTTTTTTCAAAATTATTCATTTGTAACAGTTCTCTTATTTTTAGTCACTGGCAAATTAAAACACTCCTTGTGATCAGTACAAATTTAATTCAAATTAATTTATTTATGTTTAATAAGAACAGATATAGAAACGAGAATATTATTTTGATACAATTGTATTATTTCATGATTAGGCTCTAAGTTATCAACTTTTTTTTTAATTTAATAAGAAGTACATCTCTGATGTTTGTTTTTTTTAATTTTAATATTTATTTCATACTACATAATACCTAATTTATAAAAAAATGGATGGGTATATTAACATATATCTATGTTGTTTCCCTGATGAGATATTTGTGACTAGTTTATTATTTTAAATGAAATTCTGTTTATTTAATATTAACAAAATGTTTACTTATATTATTTCCATTACATTTTCATTTTTATAATTAATTTTCAGTTGACGTAAGTGTTCCACCTATACATGCATAAATATCTTTGCTATATTGTTTTTCATTTTATCATCAGATTACATAAAAATCTGCTGTGTATAATTCATTGATATTGCTATTACTGTTTACACATTACTGATTATTTCTATTAAATATATATTTTACTTAATTAAATCATACCTGTGATTGTAACGCTTCAACTTTTGTAAACCATATTTCGAATCAATTGATCCCTTTGAAACAGGCAGTGATTCTAGATTGGCCATAAGCAAATTTATGGAAGTCTTTAATTCTTCAATGTATAGTGATTCCATTTCTTTTAATACAAACTTTGGCATCAGCTTTCTATTCTGAAAGTATAGAAATTCAATTTAAAAAATATATGTAAATATATACCAACTACTGGGTAGTAATATTGCACCTATCACAAAAATAATAACATTTACAATCCCTGATAAAGTTATTCATTTCTCAATAAAATAACTAGGTAGATAACCAGGTAACAAAATGGCGAGGCAACATTTTAAACAATTGAGCATTCTG
Source organism: Acanthosoma haemorrhoidale (assembly GCA_930367205.1). Classification (NCBI taxonomy): domain Eukaryota; kingdom Metazoa; phylum Arthropoda; class Insecta; order Hemiptera; family Acanthosomatidae; genus Acanthosoma; species Acanthosoma haemorrhoidale. The sequence continues at coordinate 25,195,962 of OV884009.1, read as the reverse complement.
AAAAGTGTCTATATACCGTGCTATGGGTAGACGTTAATATACCTTGCAGGAGGTATAAAATGAAAGCATCTAATAACATTAGAGAACTATAATGCAAGAGTATAATCTTAAATAACCCTAAAACTTGGAGCCTCTCTTCATCTAATCACACAAGAAAGTAATAACTAAAGGTAAGTTTTAGCTTATGATTATTGGAAATAATTTAGTAATATTATTACAAACCTAGAGATTTCAAAATGAATAAGTAATATGGAAATGAAAATCATCCAGGCACATCATTTGTTACAGACAAATGAGACAGGCTTCACTAAGCCACTTTTAACTACACCTATGAATAGATTTAAAAATAAGCATGGAAAAAACATTAATTTACAATAAATTAGTGATCAACTACTTGATAAAAAGCCTTTTAATCTTTTAACAGGCGTGTTGCATTATAAAGTGTACTTGGGGAATTTTTCATTATATTCACCCAGTGGTTAACTCTCATATTCACCCTCTCTCTCTCTCTCTCTATTCGTTCATCAACCCCTTCTACCTGTTATACGAGAATTGACAATTTTTTAGTTTCTCACATAATTAGTTATTCTGTGAAAATGACAAAAAACATAGTGGTGCACTTTGTACCTTGCGCGCCTATTCCTAAAATTGTTTTTAATTCTTCATTTTATTTTGGTTGTGCTTGTGTTGGGTTTGTTATTTCATTTCAAGAGGATAATATTATTTTGACTATATCCATTATTTGAAACAATGAGACCAATGTAAGTAGATTATTACTTATTTTCATTTGTAATAATATTTAAAATTATGTTCAAATAATACGATTTACTTTTTTTTTCATTTTCCTGCATATTTTGAATTATATCTAATAATTATAAATTTATAATGTGTTCATAAAATATTCATGTTTTTTATTATTTCAGTGTATTTTAGGGATTTTTCAAATTTAAGAATTGGGAGGTTCAAATATCTGAGACTGAGCTAGAACTTTTTTTCCAAAACCTCAAAACAACATAATACAAAATTGGATTACAGATTTCTCCTCTTTCTGCATTTACATGCATTTGGAGGAGTGCATAAACATAATAAAATTTTTATTGTGGTTAAAAGTTCATCGTTCTTATACAACACTAGGTGATGAGGATCACCTTCGCCTTGTCACCGAAAGAGCTAGAACTATTTGACTTCCTCCTTTTATAGCTGTTTCCCCCTCCGTGATTCTCACGGTTGTGGCATTTGTTTTCAAAGATGCCATTCCATCTATGCCATGGGCCATCCCTTGGCATCATTCTTTGTTCTAGCCACTTAGGGGCTATTTCCGTATGCTTTTATGTTTTATGGCTATGTCATAGGTTTTTTTCTTCGTGTGGCAGTAAGCCTTTGTCCTAAGTAACTATATAAACTTAATAATTCTAATTTAATAAACTAAACAAACTTAATATATTTTGACCTTACAAATTATATTGCAAGTGATAATGAAAGTGTAGGCAAGACTAACGCAGAGTTTTTTTTATAGGAAAACAATACTTTAAAGTGGGAAAATAAGCCTATTCTCAAAAAAACGAAAACTCCTAGAAAAAAATATAATCAAACTTACTCCTGGTCCTAGTAATTATTCCAGAGATACTTGCTCCGAAAGTGAAGCTTTTTTTAAAATGTTTGACATTGAAATAATAGACTTGATTGTTATTCACACAAATAAATATATTGGAAATTTGAGGCAGAAGTTCAAACGTGAAAGGAGCTATAGAGAAACTTTGAGGAGTGAAGTAATAAAGGATTGCTTGGAGTTCTATTTTTGACTGGAACAAAAAAAGGACACCATGTGAATGTGATAGAGTTGTGGGATGCAGATTGCTCAGACTTGGATATTCCCAGAGCAGTTATGAGCTATAAAAGATTTTAAATTTTAGTATCAGATTCAAAGATCTGACATCCAGAAATGAGAGAACAGAATTTGATAAACTTGCAGCCATTAGAGAATATATTGATGGGTTTGCAAAAAATATAAAAAAAAGCTATTATTTCACTGAATATTATACAATTGATGAGATGTTGAGCCCGTTTAGAGGACAATGTTCATGGATAAAATATATTCCATCGAAACCCGTGAAATACGAGGTAAAAATATTTGCCTTGAGTGATGCTGTTACATATTATACCAGCGACATAGAGATTTACATTGGAAAGCAACCTGACGGTCCATATCAAGTCCCCAATTCTCCGTCTGACATTGTGGAGAGACTTGTTGCTCCAATTGAACATAGTAACATAAACTTGACTACCGATAACTGGTATTCAAGTGTGGGTATATGTGACAGACTGATGGGAAAAAAATTACTTTCTTGGGGGCAATGAGAAAGAATAAGAGGGAGATACCAATTGATTTTCTGCCAAGGAAAAATCAACCAGTTGGAGTTTCAAAATTCGGATTTCAAAAAAATAAAACATTAGTTTCATATTCAATACAAAAAACAATTCCATGATTTTATTATCATCCATGCAAGATGATAGTAAAATCGACGAAAAAGCAGGGAAAATCATGATCATGTAAATTACAAACAAAACAAAAAAACAAAAGGGGCATTGACACCGTTGATAAAATGATTGTGGCCTACAGGGTATCAAGAATTACAAGGAGGTGGCCCCTTGGTATTGTTTTACACATTTTTGAATATTGGGGGAATTAATTCTCAGGTTATATATTGTAACATATTTTTATAGCCTCACGTTGGGCGCCAAATTATAACATTCTCCTTATAGATAATAATATAAATTTTAATAGGAACAGGTTTTTTAAAAATAAAGAAAACAAACTAGAGAAGTATTCAATGAAACAATAATTTTTCTTGATCTAACTTTATACATTTTATTTATTTATACAATCTAGGAATTATGTTGTAGTCATGATTATTTATATTTTCAAGGAAATACAATTATTTTTGAGTACTCAAAATATTATCTTGAAATTCACAACATGTTCCTGGATAAATTATCATGGCGAGAGGATAAATCTTCCACTGTTCTGCTCACCAGAGCTCATCTAAACTTACTGATATCTCTATTCTTTTCAACATATTGCTACTCAGCACCATTCACACTCCAACAAAAAAGAAGCTCTCACTCAATGTCTTGACTCTCCCTCTCCGCTGCAACTGAAATTTTAACAGCCTGCCCAGCACATCTACATCACAATAATACTCCACTTAACGTTTGGTCCAGGCCAACAAGAAAAGTAGTCCCTGCTCTCAGCACTTATAACAAGCTTTCTTGCACTTATTTAAACTTCACTAGCTAAAATATAATCAGATTAAAAATGATAATACAATATTCAATGGTGAAATCTGCTGAGGCTCTGAAGCTAAAGAATTCTCCTTATTCCTGCTATCAATTAATGAACTGCATTTGATTTAGATTCAAATATACCAACTCTACCATCTGACATTCAGGCCTTTCTAAAAAGGTTATTCCTGGCTGAGGAAGTCCAAAAAGAGACTGAACCACCAGCAAAAAAAAGGAAGGGAGATGTTATATTTGTGGAAGAAAAAAAAACATTTCAACAACTATAAGTTGTGGGAGATGTGAAAAGTTCGCATGCAAAAACCATGTGAAAACTGAAATAGTGTGTGGTATGTGTAGCAGTAAAGCTGAGTAGTTTTCAAAATATTAATTAAATTACAGTTTTTAAACAGTGTTGAAATAGAAGTTTTATTAAAACTTTGTATATTATTGATTTTTTTAAGCTTAGTAAATAATTTTTTTTTTTAATTATGTCATTTTTATTTTCCTACCTCTCACAACTTAGTAATAATATGAGTAATAAGATAATTTTCTTTTGTATAAAGGAAATGAGATGAAAATGAGGGTGGAGTACTTAGTGTGCCACCTGCCTTCTGGAGTCATGGATTTGGGCATGCTTATTAGAAGGTTAACAACTCTTTGAGTTCCATACTAAACTGTTTCATTTGTATTTTTTTTTTGTTTTATGGAATAACAAAAATGAGCTAGACAGGTTAGCTGCCGATAAACTTTCAACAAAACTAAAGTTGTAATAGAAGGTGCAATGAAAGTAATGTTTAGAATAGTAATAGTTTACATTAAAGAGCAGTACTTTTTTCTGTGTTAGTCTTTAATGTGTTGAACCCTCGCGGAGAAAATTAGAACTCTTTATCCCAAATAATTTATGAGAAAAATATTGAGAAAGCTTCTTAAACAAAACAATGGCCCAATCATATATCATAATTACTTTTTCTCCTTGAACTTCTCATTATGCAAGGTTATCTTAATTAACAAGTAATTAGTGTAATGTGAAATGTAAAATATGAATAAGACTGATTGTATCTGTTTTATAACCTCTTTCATAGTTAATACAGGTAATTTATGATTGCCCATGCCTGTTTTAACCTTGCGTCACTCACGTTTAAAACATAATATAAGCATTCATAAATGTATTTTCTACAACACTATGAAATAAGAGATGGTTAGTTTACAAAGGTATATATATTTGTACTCATAGTAGAAGCATAGTACTCACAATGGTAGAGATAATAAATAATCTTTTTAAATATAAAATACAAATATTATATATTATAAAAAGTAGATATATTTTTAAAAACTCATGATTATTTATTACTTATAAATATTATGAAAACAAGAAATGCTTTTAAAACTGATTACTAATTGAACCCTTGCTGATCTTAAGAATATTATCAAAAGAGTTTTTTCTGACTAGAAAAAAAAGTCAAATTTTATTATTTAATATTTTGGAATTATTTAGTATATCATTAATTACTGCATATATTATAATCCTTAGTATTTGACTGCATAAGAGGAAACTGGCAAATCATAAAAATGCTATACAGTTAGGTCCTGATTATCCATGAGTCCCAGTCAAAGACATACAAAAATAATAATACATATGTGTGTATGAAATTACAGTAGACATATCTATTCATAGGTTTCCTATAATTTCAAAGCACCTATGTTTGCAAAACTTATAACAAAAGTATAAAAAATTTCAAATCATAATATTTTTTTAATAATTAATGCAATAAATTGTTGTGATATTTAGATGATCTTTAGAATGTTGCCTTTGATATAAACTCGGAATTAGCGGGCGTAAAAGAGTGGTAAACGATCCCTGGATCATGGCTATGAAGGGATGAACATTATTTGTTGCCGTTATATCTAATATTAATAGTTATCATATAAATAATATCAAGAATTAAGTATAAATATTTTAATATTGGATTTATTAACATTAAAATAAGAAAAGTTAATTATATCTGAGACAACTGGCATTGGAAAATAAGAAAGTTAAAAAATCTTTCATTTTGACCCACCCATGAGACAAGGTGAGGCTTGTTATCTTCGATCATCCCATGAGACAAGCAGATGGAAGAACAGAGTATGAAGAATAATTTCATCGAGAGAAGAAAGGAGAAGAGATGATAGCAGTGGGCGTGTACTGATCGTGTGGCACAACTACGACAAAGGAAGAACCATGTGGAGAACAAAGAACCCAGATGAAACGAACAGAAAAGGACGCACAATTTAGTAAATCTGGCCAGTCGCAATTATATTAAGGTAAATTTTAAGTTTAGTTTTAACATTGTAATTTTATCACAGACGTGCTTATATGTATATTAAATTCATGAATCCATTTGTAATTAAACAATTTTCCTTTTGCCAGAATTCTTTTTTATATTAACAAAACCTTTATAAAACCTCAGATTAAATTAAAATAATCAAAATCGATCTAAAAACGTAACAAAATATTAATTTCTTACATAATTTAAAATTCACATGTCATTTAATTATGTTAACAATTAGCTAAAAAAATAATGCATTGCTCTTAAAAATTTAATTAATAAATAAATTTAAAAGATAATCAGGACTTCACTGTACTAAGTAAAGACATTGCCAGAATGAGTACCAGTTTTTGGGTTGATAAGCAAATTATTGGAGAAAAGCTAAAACCACTACTGCCCAAATTAATAACGAAAATAATTCAATTATATAAAAAATACACTCTGCTCTCAATTAGTGGGGGCAATAATGGGGACGAGTGACTTGGCTAAAGCAGATTCCAGAGAGGTAGGAATTCGGGTGGAATATTAATTTATATTAAGAACGCTCAACAATATTTAGTCCTCTCAAAATTTTCACAAACCAAATTTTATTAAAAAAAAAAACCAACATTGTAAAATTACTAATAGAACAAGCCATTACACAGTGCAGATTGTATTCTCCTTACTTTTTATTAAAATAATCAAAAAGCATAATTTTCAATCTGAATGTTTTTATTATTAGATCTCGGTTAAGTCACAATACCTTTTATTCTATCCCAGTTAATTAGTAGTCAAGTATATGCACATAAATTTCAAAGGATTGTAAAACCTATATAAAATTACATTTCAAAATAAATTGTTAATCAATGAATAAATATATTGTGTTTCAGTAGAATCCATATTGTTCACGGTGAACATATAGATGAAAATCCAGAATATTTTGTAATTAAAAATAGTTTATCTTATGGGACAATAATTATTTTTAAAAAATTGAAAATTAAAAAAAATTGTTAATAAAGTATTGTTGTTTTCTGATTTAGATTTATTAATTTCTGTCTAATTTTGGACTCAAATGTCAACTTTTAAAATAAGCAAAGAAATAGATGATAATTAATGTTAGTAGTATGGGTTAACTTAGAAGTATGGGTTGAACTTAGTAGTATGGGTTAAGTAGACAATATACTACTACATTCTCCAACCACATCACACTACGACCTGATCCAAACATAAATAGTATATCGAAACTTTGCCCACAAATATATTTGAACAATATCTCTCTTTCGTCAACCTAAGCTGATATCCCAACAAACAATCCACTGATGCATTTTTTTATGTGTGAAATATATGAATATATATTCATATATTTCACACTCTATTCTCATGTGATGTGTCATTATTTAGTGACGATTTTAATCTAGTAGCCTTCCCCTAAACATGCTCCATCTTAATATGAAACATATAATAATATAAAGATGATTATTCACAAATATATATATACCTTTTCCATTTCAGACACTTTTTGCATTCTGCCATCAAGCTCTCTTCGAATAGCTGCTGCTTGCTCATCTGCGGAATCCAACTAATAAAATAAGTATAGATTAGACAATATAAACTGTTTTTAAAACATATTTTTAAATTGATTGGGTTCCTACTACCCATGTTTTTTTTTTTTTTTATGTTTAGATTTCAGTCCTATTTAACTATGTAATTTATATGCTTCTGCTGTTATAATTAAGTATTCTAAATCTACGTTATTCATATTGGGGCAATATTCTATAATTTATTGATTAGGTTCTTAATAGAACTAATGAAGTTACTGCTATGCAAAGGAATTTTTCTTTGTTGTTGGCATCTGTTTCATATTAAGGATTCTATTGAACATTTTAAGACTGAAATACTAATAGGTTAGTGAAGGAAAAATTCTTTATAACCCCATTAAAAATTGATTTTTTGTTAATGGTTGCCAAATTGTTGTGGAATTTGGGACATTGCTGATGTCGTCTGTGATTTTCCTACAAAAATTAAATATTGTCTACTGGATTACTTCTCTGTACAACTTTCTTGCTGCTGTGAAGTTCATTCTATTTCTAACTTTTGCATTATAATTATTTGTTTTATATTGATCATTGAACCAAGTATTTGAAGGACGTTTTAAAGTCCACCTAAAGTTTATTTTTCTATTAACCATTTCACATGAAGTTGAGGCAGTTTCTGTTATTTCTATTAATAAATTATACATACTTGCTGGGTCAGATAAATAATATGATGGATAAATAGGCCTGATAAATACTATGATAACTTTATTGAACAATTTATTTTTTTGGCACCACTTGAATGAGTCTGTATTACAATTTTTGGCTTAATAGCTTTAATAATAGCAATGAAATGTACACATTGTCATGGAATAAATAATTGTAGGGAAATGATAGAATAGTGATAAAACTATATTGGTTGTGATAAAACTAGTGATTTTATGTCACAGAAAGACGGATAGAAATCTTGGGTTGACAAACCTTGATGCTGAAAGGCACTAAAAGGGTGTTGAAAAAGAAGAAGAATGTGGGCATCAATGAACCTTTATTCATTGTACATTCGAAAGATTATAATTAGGTAATATCTAGGACTTTGAAGAGTTTAATAATAAAAATAACTAATTCCTAAGAGAATGTAAGTAAATTTTGAAAAATGTTTCTAACTATCTTATGAAAAAATAATTATACCTGCAAAGCATTAAAAAGTAGCTGATGCTCAAATTTTTTTATTCCTAAAATTTGCTGAAACATATCATAGAGTTGATCTTTAGATAATATAGATTCACTGTTCAATATCTGTTGTTGCATTCGTGACGGCCTCTTAGAATCATCATCAGTAACTAAAATATTTAATATATTATTAATATTTGAAAGGCAATACGGACTATAAGCCTTATATACACAACTTACATTACTGGAATAAGAGAGAACATTTATACAAATTTTAAAATTATGTTCAAGTAGATTAATATCTGCATTATAAATTGCTGTATAGAAAGATTTTAATATTTTTAAAAATTAATTTTCATTGTTTTGAATAGCTTTATTGGGAGTAAAATTACAAATAGATCCTTACATTACAAATAAGATAATAGAATTACTTGAATGAAAATCAAAATACCTTGGGTCTCTCCTGTATACAAATTTATTATAAATACCAACTAATTTGGTCAGCCCTACTTAGATTTTGCCAGCAAAACACCTCATGAAAAGGTAGGGCGGATCTGAGGTAGTAGCTTTAGTTATTAGGTGACACTGAGGAGGTTGGCACTACACTACTACCTCTCAACTTTCATTTTGGTTTTCTGAACCAGAATTGCTATTTTTTTTATTTAAGTACCTACTCATTTTGCTTCACGAGGCTGAATGAACTCTGACCAGACTAATTCTCCAACGATAAAATTCTTATGGGGAAGCAAGGAATCAAACCTCGGTCTCTATAGTTAACAACCAGGCATACAAACCTCTACACTAATTAGCAGAATTAGAACACCATGTTGGATAAATGTTAAACAGACACATTAATTTTAACTTTAATGCCAAGTAATTCATCATGCTCAGTTTGATAAAGTAACTAACCAGACAATTCGAGTAAATTGGCATCCCATTTCTTTAATCTTGTTCAAATTTAATCCTCATTAGAATAATATATTACTTTGTTTATTTGAACTCTAGCATAAAGAGTGGTCATCAGATAAGGTAGGTGAATATTTATACAAATGTAGATTTTTCAAATGTGATTGTAAAATTTTTCCTGACGACACAATGTAACACTCCATTACATTTATGAAAGGATAAATATATAAAATTAATGGTATATGTTAGGAAATGTGAGCGTTAAGATGTATGACCTAACATTGAGGTAATTGAAATCAATTACAGATAAATGACTAATTTTTTTAAGGAGATACTATTATAGGATTATGACTAGAGACAAGTTACTTTGTATGATAAATTTATGAAAGATAGAAATGAGGTAGTATCTTTTATTTTTTATTGAAAAATTCCCTGAATAAAGATTTTATTTTTCATTTCATTAAATAAATAGGATTTTTCCCAGGATCGGTAGGAAGAAATTGGGCCTGCAAGGCATAAGATGTTTTTCATTGATTTCAAATCCACTTGGCAATTAATACCATTTTTTAAAGATTTAAATTATAATTCACAGCAGTCTATGTTCTGTTTTTTATCGTTATATCAATTTAATTATTGATTATTAGTCTTAATAATACTTAGTAATCATCAAATAATTCTTAACACAATTGCCATTCTTATTTATATAAATTTGATATTGCACCATGTCATGGCATTATATAAAATCATCTCTCTCGCCATCTGCTCCCTCAGCCTATATGTCAACTCCTTGTATCCTCCGTCACTTTGACTATGACTGTGTGATGTAGAAGGGTCTCTCGGTAAGACTCAGATATGATTTGAAGCGAATCATGAATTGCTTCGTTAGATTTGTCTTTGGGACTCCGTGGTGCTCCCATGTCTCCAGTGTCTAAGTTTAGGTGGCTTTTCCCTTTTTCTGGGCACAATATTCCCTCATTTCATTCCTTTTTCAAACCATTAGTTCTCATCACCTTCTTTATATATATAATATTCTACAGTTAAAATCCTCAGTCTGCTCCCAGAACTCAAGATTCTGTCTCTCTAACCTTAATACTCCTGCCTACAAAATGGCAACATACCTCCTTCCTTGCTATATATATATATATATATATATATATATATATATATATATATATATATATATATATATATAAAAGTTAGTAGGGGAAACAAATTGATAATAATCAAACAGTTAGATATGGAATGTCTGATAATTGGGGATAAATTCTCATTCCACATTAGGGATTGATCTAAGAGGAGGTTTTTGATGGATGAGGAGATTGGATGATACTGGAACCAATATATAAATTAGGTTAGGTAGATCTGAGAGGGAGTAGATTTGGGAGAATATATGGAAGGCAAATCAAAAGAATTTAAACGAGGATCTAAATAAAACTCCAGCAATGACACAGAAGTTCAATAATCACAGCAGCAAACAAAAGCTAAAGCTTTTCAATTCTTAAATAGAATTATTCTGATTAATAAAAAAAATTTTCCTTTTAGTACCAGATAACTCCTCCTCTGGCTTGAATCACAGCCTTGAGTCACGGAGGCATGCTTCTTATCAAGTTTGCTGCAACCTCTTGATTCATATCCTCCCATGTCTCTACTAAAGAAGTTCTTAACTTGTGTAAGTTAATGAGGGGGGCGCAAATCAGCCATCATACACGTCTACCAAGCTCGTCCAACATATGCTCTATAGGATTTAAATCTGGGCTATGAGCTGGCCTCTGTATACCCTCTCAAAGTCTGTATACCCACATCAATGAGGTAATGCCAAATCTTGCCATGTGTGGCCGTGCACTATCCTGCACGAAAATGAAATTTTCCCCAATAAATGGTGCATAAGGATCGCGTTACCTGGATAATTTCTTTCACACACAAACTGACATTAAGAGAAGGCCTGCAGAACTCAGTGTGTGCCATCGAAGAAAGTCCACCACACGCCATGAAAAGTCCACCCCCACACTGAACCAATCACCTCTGAATTGAACTTTTCCAGTGACATTATACTCAGTATAGGGCTAACCAGGCCTTTGGTAAAAAAACATCCATCTATCTGGTGTATAAAGAGAGAAGTGTGACTCATCTGAAACCAGCACATTGCTCCATTCATTTTCAGTCTACATAAAGTGTTCCCGAGCAAATTTCAAATGAGCTCTATAATGTTCTCTGGTCAACAATGGCCCTGATGCTGGTCTCTGAGGGTTTAAATTCACTCCAGAAAGTCTTCTTTTAACAGTTTCTGCACATATGACTACTCCAAAATTCTACGAAGAAGTTGAGCAGTTTCAGTAGCAGTTGAAAACCAATTCCGAAGCATGTGTAATACAATAAACAGGTCATCTTTTGGCTTTGTCACTTGCGACCGACCTGAACCGGGTCTGTGTGTGCACAAACCTATCTAACAGTAAGACTAATTGCTCTCCTAACTGTAGTTTCGGGTAAACCCAATCCCCAATGATTTAGTTTTATATATAAATTTTTGTTAATAACATAAAGGATTAAATAAGGTAAACAAAGCCCTTCATTGAAAATAAAACAAGTCACTTCCCTTCAAAAATTATTTTTATTAATGAATGAACTTTTTATCGCGTGCTTATATTTTAATAACTTTTATAACAAATTTATCTTACGGTGCCACTTTTATTGTGGGGCAGTGTAAATAGGAGTGGGGAAAGGGAAAAGGTATGGTAAGATAGGGAAACAGGAACCAAGAAATAGGGTTAGGTTGTGAAACTGCTGACAGCTCTGTACTCACAATATATGAGGATTACAGTCACAGCAAGATTTAGGCCAAAGATGATTCATACTGGGAAGATTATCCACTCATGCAGACAAGCACGGGTTGGTAGAGCACTGACTAGATATTAGGGAGGCCCTAATTTTGATTCCTGATCCTGCCAGTATATTGTTTCTTTAGATGTTAATTATCAATATGTCTGTTAACCAATATGCTGCACAATTTGTTAATCGCATTTTTTTGTTAACTGGAGAGTTCATAGTTAGTGAATTTTTAAATGAGTGGAATATTTGTTGGGATATTAGCTATGGTTGATGAAAGAAAATGTTAGACTTTCATTACATTTATTAATGGAGGACAGAGTTAGCAGAGAACATCTTACTTCTATACACAAACCTTGTCACACTAGAACCTGATGCAAACATACACAGTACAATTTGTCCATTAATAAATTTAATAAAAATTTAATATCAGTCTTTCATCAACCAAAGCCAGTATCCAACAAATAATCCATGCACGTACATTTAAAAAAAAAAAAAATTCATAGATATGTTTCCAGACCAAAGAACAATAAGAAACCATATTGATTTTCATACATGTAAAATAAGCCCATTAAGTAGTAATGAGTAAGTAAATAAATACTATATTTATGTGTACCCTAAAGAGCACATTACATATTTTTTAGAGAATTTATCATGCATTTAAATTATAGTAATTAGCTTTGAATATGTCTCTATGTAAGAATTGTTTTGTATTGTTAAGAATTCAAATAAAGCTTAAATTAATACTGTCATTAACATAAAAAGAGTACATAAGATAACATTTATTAATTATAAAAGTAACATATATTACAATATACATAAATAAATATATGCTTTATAAAGTAATTACCCTTAAAAATACAATCAAATTTAGCCATCCATGAAGCCAAAACGGTCTCTTTACTCAATCCATCAATTTCTGGCAAAGATCTAAAAAACATGATATCAAATGAAAACTCAACTTTATTCCGGGACTTCAAGTCCTCCAAATAATAATAAGAAATGTTATTAATTAAACAAAGGACTCCAATCTGGGTAAGATAGAAAAAAAAGTAAAAATTCTGCAAATTTTTTTTTTCAAATTAACTTTACAATAAAATTATTTGGTTGATTAGGGGGGGGGGTATATCAGGGTGAGGATTGTACAAGAAAATTAAATGTTTGAGAAACAAAATGTTGCAAGATTTAGAGGAAAGGCAGAAGTGGAAAAGAATTGTACATTAGAAGGGATCTAGTACCCATAGGCTAAAAGGAACAGGATCCGTCAGTGGGAAGATAAAGTTCAGGATGAACAGGAACTCATATTAAACATAATTTATATTATAAAGTAATATATGGAGATTATTCCGAGAGTAAAACACAACATAATTTTTAATTTTTTGTTTTGCTTAAAGTGCAAATTCGCCTCAGGTTGATGTTAAGTTATAAGCATCAGTTACATCCTGTAAATATTAATAATAATAAATTTGTTTATTTGAAAAGCAAATACATTACATAGTGTATTATGTTGATTCAACTGTTTACTACAATAAATTATCTCTCATTTGAAGCTAAAAGTTCATAGTTAGCCATGAATTCAGTCTTAAATGGATTATTTGTTGGGATATTGGCTTTGGCTGATTAAAGAAATATGTTAGATTTTCATCAAATTTATTAGTGGAGGATGTATTGGTATTTATTACATTTAAACATAAGAAAGTGCATAATAATGCTAAGAATATTAGAATGAGAAAAAAAATAAGCCAAAAATTTATTTGATGTGAGTAAATCCTTAATTATTAGAAAAAAAGAAAATTTACAGCTCTCTTGATAACCAAACTAACAAAAAATAGTAGCTAAAAGTTTACATAACTGCAAAGTGACCGTTCATTCAATATTTTCAAGTTATAAATCCACTTGAAGGATCTTGTTGAGGTATATATGTTTTTACCGAGTAGAAATATTATTCTTGCTGTTTTGCCGGCTGTCTCATTTCTTGATCCTAGTCATTTTTTTTAGAGCAATCTTTGTCTTCAAAGATGGTGAAGTTCACTTCCTTATGTCCTTCTTATATCTTCTGGGTTAAAAACTCAAAGCTAAGCGACCTTCTTCTTCAGTGATGCTAATCGATCAGTTCTTTGTTTAAGTTTTGTGTAATCATTTTGTAAGGACTTTTCACAACTCAGTGCTTACATTTTCAGTTGTACATATTTGGTGTGAGATTATATATTTATCTTTAATCAGCTAGCATAAAATTATCCTGCTTAGCTTCTTTAAAGTAAGGAAAACTAATCTTTCACTTCTTTCCAACTTACTGTGAATAACCTGCCAATAAAACTATTTGGGTTCCTTTTAAATATTTTGCCCTTTTAAATTATTTTTTTCTTCTTAGTGATAAAAAAGCATAGTAAGATAGGCTACCTTTTGTTGATAATATTATTCATCTTCAGGTTTCTTCCATCTTTATTTATAATAATAAATTTATTCTGAAGTGAAGTGTATTTTTTTTTTAGGTCAGAAGTTTTAAGATATATAATTTCATAATTAAAATTCATATATGTGGCTATAGTTTTGATATCAGATTTTGAATTTACTTTTGTTAGTTTTTGCTTGAGAAATTTTGTTCTCAAAAAAAAATTTCTCATTTCAGCATAAAATGTTTCAAGCTTAAAATTTAAATTTCTATTCCTTTTGTTATGATATCCATTGTAAAAATAAAAATTGAAAATTGTACGAATTGTAAGAACCAAAACTTAATGGATGTCCCTCTAATCTCATTAAAATTGCTAATTTTACTTTTTCTTCAGTAACTTCTTACAACCTTCATGTATTCAGTTTAAAATTGTCTAAAGTGTGGTTACACTTCTGATCATTGCACACTTGTACAAACTTCCACAACTATATGGCCACTTTTAAAATCACATAAACTAAGTAACGCAGAACAGATTCAAGTTCTAAATCAAGCACCCAACTGAAAATATGGTAGATATAAGTGTAGCATAAATAGTTGATGCAATGATATACATATACATGAAACATTAGGTCAGCTGGAATTTAAAAACTAAGAAGAATGGGTGAAACAGATATTAGTAAGAGTATAAATACAACTAAAATATAAGATAGAACATAAAGAAGAGTCTAATAGTTTCTGAAAGAATACATATTTAAAATATACGTACAACCCTTAACATTTGTGAGGATTATATTCCAGGAAAATCACACGAATGATGTCTATCTTTTTGTGTAAATAGGGGGGTTACAATTATATGATGGCCGACTAGACAAAAGCACAGGCGATTTCTTTGAATGTATGTTTTTATTATTTTTAATTACAGTTACCAATTGTATATTTTGTTCTACTTTTATTGTTGTAATTATATGTCATTATTGTAAATTATATCATTTAAATATGTATGCATTTATTTTTAAGTTTAAATTAATTCTTGCTTGTAGATGACAAAAGATAATTAATGTGTTATCTGTGATTGTTTGGCTGATTGATTGTGTTAGTGCCTTTTGAAGTTCAACATATGGGGTCACCGCAGTCTCGATTCCCCTCTTAAACAAGAAATGGAGACTATTCACTTTTGGAAACATCACTTATGTTCTTACAATTCTCACTAAATCAGTTTTGTTCTAAATGACAGAAAAGGTTCCCGTTAACAAAATAAATGAGTTTTTGTTCCTTACATTATATGAATGATGTCTGATCTTTCTACTGCACATGCATTGGAATTGTTTAAACTCGAGCAATTTTATTTTATTTTTTTTATTCGCGTATAGTCCAATATACATTTCGGGAATGTGGAACTCTTCCGTATTTTTAAATTAGTGCATAATCAAAACTCACAATACGTCAAACCCACTA
Organism: Acanthosoma haemorrhoidale; assembly: GCA_930367205.1. Classification (NCBI taxonomy): domain Eukaryota; kingdom Metazoa; phylum Arthropoda; class Insecta; order Hemiptera; family Acanthosomatidae; genus Acanthosoma; species Acanthosoma haemorrhoidale. Next base: position 25,180,114 of record OV884009.1, on the reverse strand, counting down.
ACAAAAATGTTGAGAGATTACACTATCTATAATTTGACAATTAATAAAGAAAGTAAATCGAAAAAGGGAATGTAGACATACATAGCATGTCAAAACACCATCAACAACTAAATTAGATAAAATCTAACATATTTATTTCATCAACCAAAGCTGATATTGAATTATATCTCTCCATTCATTAACATAGCCATGCAACATAATATCAATGTATAAACCAACCAATTAATGAGCAACATAATAATTGCACAAAATATAACACATAAATATAATATAATGCAGACTAAAGTTTATTATTACAAATAATATTAACTAACTCTATAAGTTAAATATATTTGAGAATTTCATTTCTGTTCACAATCTTTATTACTTAAAACATTTTTACTCAACAATTAATAAGTAATTCAATGCTATGATATCACCATTGCACCATATCATCCAGCACTAACTAGATAAATAATTAAAACTCTTGGGAATTTTTTCTGCATTAACTATTTACGTAACTGTACAGTGCAGACCAGTCTAACACATTCAGATACTTACCCATCAAGACTCAGATAAATACCCAATGAAACTGCTATATTCCTAATTATTAAATAAAATAAAAACCTTTTCTGTGTTAAGAAAAAACTGAGGCTACCCCTAAAATGAATGATACTCATTATATCCCTTAGATTACACATCAAGCAGTATAATTCTTCCTCTTCTTTATGAAACACATAATTTAGATTGAAAGGTTAGGCTCTAACCTTAAATATAATTCCCATCAACTTGAAATTTGACTTATTGTTTAAATATTTTTCTACCTTCAAATTAAATTTAATTATTTCCTTATTCTACCTTTGAGCTCTCCAAGGAACCTAATGTGTATTCCATTTATATTTCATTGCTCCGGCTCTTTGTTGGGACAAATATTCTAATCTAAATAGCTGTGTTCGAACAAAGCTGAGGTCTTAAATCTTCAAAGACTTGTCAAGGCCTCAAAAACTATGCAGGAACAAATATATAAGACCTCAGGCTCATCCCCAAATCAGCCGTTTAACAAGTGTTTCTGGTTATGAAACAAAAATATATTCCGGCAACCGACGAATAGTTTAAACAAAAGGGGTTAAAAATCATTCCCAGTAATGCAACACTTATAACAGCTTCTTATCTCTTTCACACTCTTCAATGCATGAGATGACGAAATAAAGAAAAATTCATTCACTTCACTTCCTGGAAGTTGAAGATCTGAAGTAACTGGTATAGGTTCAATAAATACCAATGAAGTAACATATGCAAATATGGCATTCAGAGCTGGCTGAATGACAATGCATCTGCTTCACTTCAGTCAGGACTGCTGGTGTGCTCACAGTACTTACAACTGGCTTATAAAAAACTAATATTATATATTTTCAAAATAAAAATGAAAATATATACTTAAAATGTGGCCTCAATAGTCGGCAAGGGCAAAACAATCGTCCTCTTAAGTCCGACACGTAGATCTATTCTTAAATGGACAAAAAACCTCAATTGACTGATATTTGGGTTCATAAAATCCACTTATTCCCAAACTCTCTTAAGTTTTAACAGAAAACTATTTGAAATATTATTTATCATGTTATTTCAAAATGTTTAAGACTCAATTTCTTTGGAGACTTCATATCACTAGTTCCTTGTGATGCTTTAAGTTTATTACTATATCACAAACCCTTGTAGGGCAATGCTTATGTATAGATGGAGGCAATAACCAGCAATAAATTATTTCACAAAAAATAGTTTAAAAGCATAATTTAAAACTAATATATAATAAGACCTCACCATTCTCGATTTCAGCAATTATGGTTTCACTTTTTCTAATTGAAATTTTTCTACTTTATTTGTAGATCATGAATGTAGCTCTAATTATTCATTTTAATTATTAGGAAAATAATCCCGTTTTTATCATCTCCCTGTACAATTAAGAAAGAATAATTTGAACTTAGAAGTTCCGCCTACCACTTACTTTGCTTACATTTATAACTGTTACTTCTCCCCATTTTTTCTCACATAGATGCCTACAAGAATTCTCATTATAATAAAATGGCCAGTCTTATGCCTTGACAATTATACTTTCCGTCAGTTAACCTTGTTGTCGAGGAATCATATACATATATATATCATAATGAGAAGAGTTTTTTTGGAAATCGACTGACGTTATTAAAAAATTTATTGTAGTGTGTTTGTGGCATACAATATGTCTTTCATCAACCTAAGCGAGTTTCTCAAGAAACCCTTCTACTCATTTATATACTCACAACTAAATATGTAACAGTATGTATTGTTGTGATATTTTGATGTGGTGATTTTTTATGGTGTTTTTGATATAAACTCAAAATTAGCGGGCATAAATGAACAATATACGAATAGTGGATCACGATTCATGAATGTTTAAACACTATTCGTTGCGCTGTATCTACCATTAATATTTTTAATAAAAATAATATCAATAATAACTTCAAAAACAAGAAAAGTAATCATATATGAGCCAAAGAGGATTGAACAACCAAAGAGGTCAAGAGATCAAGATGGCAGCGAAAAGGTAGGAGGAGAAGGAACGAGGCCACAAGGTCACTCTTTCACTGAAGAGCCGACTGAGAAGACCAAGGAAGCACCAGGTAGCAACCCACGCTATGAGATAGAAGACGCAATCCGGACCACGCTACGCACCAGACAAAGGAAGAACGCACCAAGGACGCTCAACACAAAGAAACACTGGCCAGTAACGCGCGTTTAATAATTAAGGTACATTTTAACTTTAGTTTTTTAATAATGTTATTTTATTACATACATACTTATTTGTATATTAATTTAAATCAATTTGTGTAAATAAACAATTATTCCTTATGCCAGAATTGTCCTATTTTTATTAACAGAACCTTAAGAAAAAGTAAAAGTTAAATATAAAGATTAAAAATAAAATATAAATTATATAAAAAATATATAATTAAAATATATGAAAAATAAATATCATAATAGTATATCCTGATTTGTTACCCAAAAATTTCTTGCAACCAACATATTTAGCCTATATGACCAATTGGAATAAGGAAATGTGATTTAATAGCATAATGAATGTGATTGAAAAATAGCAAAAGGTTTTTGTAAACCTTTTTTTATCATTTATTAATTATTTAATAATATTTAATAAATTAATTAATGATTAATAATATATCTGTAAAACCTAATTTGTAAAACAATTGTTAAATAAATATTTTGATTTACAATTGTAACACTACAATTTTTTTTTTGTATTTTTAAACCTTTCTTATATCCAATTTTTTTAGGCTTCACCAATTGCGAGGTTTCCTGTGGAACTAACTCTCGTGAATAGTGAGGTCTTACTTATAATTTCAAAAGTAAATAGCATTCTTACCGGACCCTTTTTTCAATATTGTTTCTAAATACTTCTCTAAAATCATACTGTGAACAAGCACCAGACTGAACCATTTTAAGAACTCTATCAGATCTCAAAAATACATCAAAATAGGTTTGAACTGCATTTTGAAAAGCTTCATCTGCCATTATTTGAGTGTCACCTTTAAGGAAACTCTAAAAAAAAATTGAAATATCAGTGTCATAGTGTAATAAGCTAAACTTCTTAAAAACTATGGAAAATTAACAACTGTAGGAAAAAAAATATATATATATTTTATTATTAGTAATATACATACATATATATAAGTTAAGGTTCGGGCATCGTAGGTATCCAGCCTAATCCCCAAGTCATCGGGATATAAACAACCCGAATGTATATAGAGAGGATTAAAAACGCTCAATAAACAGTCTTGTGACAACTGTGTCGATCTGTGCTTTCATTCAACCTTTTTTCTTTTTCTTCAAATTTTCGTTGACTATCATTAACTTATATATATATTACTAATAATAATGATGAAAACATTTTATTGTGTTTTTTCTAGATTTCATCCTTCCTGTACTAACTCAACCGGCAGGCCTTTTGTTTCTCTATGATCCCTACATTTGTAAATTGTTTCGTTTTATACTCAGTATTATTTACATGGGGTTTTGTAGGCCCACTGAAACAAATAATCAAACAAAATACAGAACGATAACGAACACAAAAAATAAGAACAGATTAATAATACTCAAAATGCAAAGAAATTTCAATAAAACCACTTTTAAGCCGCTTGAAAAACCAAATGAGCTACAAGAGTGGATGGAAATAAAGAAGATGGGATCAACGATTTCAAGTAAACTATGAATATATCGAACCTATCAATTTTGATAGGTCCTATCTATTTACATCCAAAAATAGTAGTGGAGGGACCGAGTGTGCAGTATATTTTAAAGAAACTATGATGTATGTGAACAATATTATTTTAGCAATTGTACCATTTCACACAAGGTATGTAAATTTAATAACTTCAACATCTATTATTCCCTGATTTCGAAACATTTGTTGAAAAATTTAAGGATGAAAATATAATGATCTAATTGCAAGAGGATTAGACAATAAAATATGTAACAAAACGGGAACAGCGTTGAGTGTATATACCATCCCGCAACGCTTAGGGGAGATTAGATTACCGGCGCCGGCTGGTATCTACACTTCCTAGAAAGCTGATTGCAAGAAGAGGATAAACACGGTGCAGTTCCCATCGGGTATTCTAGGAATAAAATATACCAACCCACGCAACTAAAGGGGATTGGAGGAACAGCTCCCCCGCTCTGAGATTGATCACGCCCCTTGACCAATAACAAGAGAAAAGTGGCAGAAGGAAATCCCCTCTTGAGAAGAATTGGGAGAAGGAGGAGTCAGAGTGTGTTCAGACAGTGAAAGAGAAAGGTGGTGTGAGCTAGAGGTCTGTAGAAGTGAGTGGTCTTGAGAACAATTGTGAGTGATCTAAAAGATGCGGATACCGGACTTTATTAAAGGTAACTCTTACAAATTCAATTGGTGGGTGGGACATTAATCACCGTGGAGCTTAGGCCATTGTATTGAATTCAATTATTATTCAATTAGACAATTAGTATTCAATTAACCAATTTAATTCAATTAGTATTCTGTTGTTTATAGAAATTGTTCAAATGAGTTATTAAAATTATTAAACCAATAGTTTTGCGTAGAAAAGGGGTTTACATGTCGTTCTTATCTTTCCCAAAAATTATCCCGATTATAAATTTATGCATGCTAGCTGATAAGTCTTCCATAATTCTTTCCAGGTTCCTAACTTTCCATTCCCTGATTTCTCAACATCTTCCAAAGGTAAATTTCCTATTTCCCGGTAGGTACAGGGGAGTTACAAAATATATGTTGATTTTTTGCACATAAAACCAGTAGAATATTTCTCAAAACTAGTAATGAGAGCGCGAAAATGCGTGAGGCAATATGATTAATCCTATTTATGTGAACGATTTTGGAAATAATTTTAGCAAAATAATTGACTTTAATGTAAAAGTTCAAAACGTACAGACAGTGAAGTCGTTTTCATGATTGTTAGATAGAATCGGGAAGATCAAATAAGAAAAGACATGATCTGTTCTAAAATTGCTGAAGGAAATCATTGCCAGGAAAGTAGGAGAAAACAATTTGTCAGCAAACAACAAGTCTGAATCTGAGTCTGAATCGATATCAATATAATGGGCACTAGAATCAGCAGAAGATAAATGAAAGATTAACGAGTAAAGATTCAAAGGAATCTGTTCTATAGACACCTGTTCTATAGAGATTTCCATCGAAACTGACCCAACAATAAAAGGATGCACAAATAGCTACCATTTTAAGGAATGTGATCAAAACAAGTAAATGACAATGAAATGACAGAAGAGACAAAAAACGTAGAGGAATATGGTTAAAAAATTAGGGCCGTGAGAGGAAAGCTTAAGCCAGTAGAAAAAATCAAACCAAATCATTCCCACATAGATTCACGCAGCTAAGAATTTTCAGAACTTTAAAAACCTGTTAAAATTGTCATTAGTTTACTAATGACAATTTTAAAGAAACAATGAATACAAATAAAATTATTAAGTGCCCAGAAAACATTCTTGAGGAAAATTATCATGCGTTAATAGATAGTGGATCAGAAATTACTTGCATCTAAGAAAATACCAATTGAAAAGAAATCTAAAATCAACAAATTACCAGTTCAAAACATGCATATCATTATGGCTACCAATAAATAATCAAAAAGAATAAATTATCAAGAAATAATTTCTACAAAACTATATCCCAAAATTTACTATGACCCTACCTGTACATTATCTCTGATTTAAAATGAAATATTATCATAGGAATGGATACATTAGAAGAGTTAATCACAAAGAACAAACAATTGATTATCTTAAACTCAAAAGAAAAATTAAAAATTAATTTCCATAAAGAAATTACTCATGATAATGAATATGTACTGTAATGTTGTTTTTAAGGTTAAAATATTAAGTTTATTTCGGTACTTAGGGCGAAGCCTTAAAGACATAGGACATAGAGGGTGGTGGCACTTTTTTTGATGACCACCAAGATACTCAGTTAAAAATGCTTATAAAAAAATTCAACAAAGACTGAAAATAAATTTCCAAAAATAAAAAATTACAACGCAATACACCTAATAAAATTAAATAAAAAAGATGATTATAAATTTTACGTCCCACAAGCTGAAATCAATGGTTTTATCCTTATACGTCATCAACTCCATGGCCATATAGGATTAACAAAACATACCATTCGATCAAGGAAGAATTCTATGTACCAAATCTAAAGGAGAACCTGATAAAAATTATACCCTGATGTAAAACATGTCAATTTTGCAAAATTACCAACCATACTTTACAGGTATTCATTATACACCAATAAATTGGAAACAGTATCAATCAATTTTATGGGAACACTACCAACAACTCATGGTATAAATATGTATTCGTCATTATAGACAATTTACCAAAATTTAGCCAACTACAAAAGAAACAAATGAATTGGCATTAAGATGCCTCCGAAACTTTTGCCAAGAAATAGGGACTCCAAATGGAATCGTAAGTGGTCATGGAACACAATTTACCACAAAGCGATGGCCAGACGGACTTGAAAAGGAATCCAAACCACTTATTCGTCTAACTGACACCCCTAATCAAACAGAACAGAGAGGATAAACTGTGATATTGCAAAATACATGAGGATAGGGTATTCTTGGAAAATGAAAGACATATCCTATGGGATGATTTAATTTTGGGGGAATCGAAAGATATCCCATTGAGGTTCAATTTGGAAAAAACACCACAGCTTATTAAATGATCCATTAATTCAACAGTTAAATATTATTGAAAATCCATACAAAGACACTAGCCTGAAGATAATTAGAGAAAAAACATTTAATAAAAGCTAAAGCAGCTAAACAATGATATGAGGATAATCACAAAATACAAGAACTAAACAAAGGAGACCTGGTCTTAATTGCGTCACTACAAATACCACGACACAATAAACAAGTATCAACAATTTTAACTTTCTGAAATGGATCATTTCAGGTCAAAGAAAAAATCATGTATGATGACGTCCATTTAGATAAACTTATAAGGTAATTCTCTTTGAGGAAGATTCCATATATTGTCTTTGAACCAGTGTAAGACACCTGTCATAAATAAACGACAGTAAAGCGTAGAGCAAGCAAAATGGTTGGTTGCTTGTGGTGATTCACACCCCCCCCCCCCTGCTCTTAAGTAAATCTGTCAAACTATAGATTACAATATGGTACGAAAAAGGAAGATAAAACAAATATGATAAAAGAATAATTCTATTAAATAATTTTGGGAATGTGATATCCTATGATCATAACAATGACGATATTTATAATGTAAGAAGAAGTGAGGGAGAATTATAAGTTATACATCAATAAGGGAGCATAGGTAACAGGTTAAAACCCTGATTGTTAGGATTGACGCCAAATCCTTTCACCAATAAAAAACTAAATAAAGAATTCATTCTAATTGACTGACATTTTGCTGAGTGAAAATAAAAGTCTATTGTTTAATGAAACAACAGTTTAATAACTTGAACTTTAATTAAAAAGAAGAGAGTGGGAAATTTTAATAGATGAAATTTCAAATGAATGTAATTTTGTAATAAACAAAAAATAACGAAACATGAATGAAATAAAATATTAAAGGAAGCAAGAATTTTAATAATAAGCATTTTGTCACAAATGCAAAGCATGTACATGAGTGGAGTCAAACACTCTCTCATACCACACTCTAAAAAACTAGATACACCTTTACCTATTGATGTCCATATTAATTTTTTTAGTTGTCAACAATTGATGTGCGGTAGAAAGGGTGTACACAGTAAGAAAATAGAAATATTTTTAGTTGTTGTAATTTATTATTGTTATAATGCTTTATTCTGTATTTATCTCAGAATAGGGGATATAAGTTATAATCGTTTGTAATAATCATTTTCAATACTATTGATGTAATTACTTATTTAAATGAAATATTTATTATAATCATGTGACACTAGTAATTCACTTTTATAGTATCAAAGGGTTTCTCTTTATGAAATGTAAAATACATTTTGGCCCTTCCAGGTAGATTTAAAAAAAAAATCAAGCTATTTATTGTTATTGTGATGTTTTATCATGTATTTATCTAAGATTATGGGATATGAGTTATAATCGTTTGTAATAATTTAAAAAAATAATTTTTTTTTAAGAAACAAGGTTGATTAATGCGTTATCTAGTTTGTCCTGATTTTTGGACTATAATTCAGGAAGATTTGCCATTGTGAAGAATCAGTGGTGTTGGGAGCAGTTGAGGTCACACACCAAGCAGTTACTTCAGGGCACTTAGTATTGTAACTATTAGATTTATTTTTCATATTTTTACTTATTTCTGTTCATCATGTTTCCATTTCTGGTTCTTTTATTTCTTTTCTTTACTTTTATTATAAAAAAATAGCTTTTTTTTTTAATGCATCTATTTATTATATGATTCTTCATCGCCTAGAATGTACTTCACAATGAGATCTTGTATGGTCTTTTCTTAACTAAATAAGAAAAATATCACAGAACCACCTACTTGTTGAATCAGTCAGTCAGCGGGTCAGTTTAAATGAATTATTGTATAGCGGAATTAAGAAGGGCAATGATCTTAGACAGACTGGCCGTTAATAAGAGTCAATGAATAATTATTCATGAGCTCATAACAGCAGGCAATTGATAAATATTTGGATTACATGCTAAAAACAGGAATGTTACAATAAACATATACATGTTTATAACAAAAATATAATTCTATATTTCTAAACAAATCTCATTAATTATAATAAAAAAACAATGGATTAAAGAATACCTGAAATCGTCCTTGTATAACTTCCAACTGTTGCTTTGTAATTTTCATTTGACGTTTAGTCATATCATTAGGTTGTTTTGCATTGAATGGATATGCAATACATCTTGATACAAAAACGTAGAGCTGGAGTTTACGTTTTCTTTCTTCTTCTTCTCTTTCTTGTTTATCCTACAAATAATAAAAAGTGTACATACATATAGTAATCTTATTCTTAATGTTAAGAAATATTACAGTTATTATTAAATTTAATATTAAGAAATATTTAAGATAGATATAAGGGTTAGATTCCAATAGAGGGTTTAGATAAGGGTTAGAAGATAAGAGATAGCGGAGTTAAGAACACGGATCAACAGGAACAGTCCATGATAATAACTTAGTTGGAAGTGGGAAATAGCAATAAAAGGTAGCTCCAAAAGAGATAATAATGTTTTTCTAGTAAGAGCCAGAAGAGGAAGGAGAGTTAGACGCTATGAGAAGAAGTATGCCGGCAGGCATGGATGAGAGTTGGAGCATTAAGGGGTGAGATCCCTTGATATTCCATTCATGAAGTGTCCATACTGAAGATGATTCTGTAAGTTCCTTAACTCATTCTACAATTATACGACGACACTTCAATATACACAGATATTCATTTCACAGCTTGCCTATAAATGTTTTCAAACCATTCAAAAAATCACTTGCAGTTCTAAATATGGATCCAGCTGACTCGGTGAAATACTCACAGTCTGTCGGAAAATCTCCATCGCAAGTGAACGACCACGCAAAATGACTAGACACCACTGTCATCCAACTAAACACTTAAGATGTCTACCACTCCATAATGAAGTTTGTTGAAAAAAACATAACACAACCAACTCTAATACACACACAATTTCTAGTAGCGATTCATTAATGGGCATCCCCCTTCTTCAAAGGGTAAAACTACAAGATAGCTAATACAGCCAAAAGGAAAAGGAATGACTACGCCATTCCAGTATACAAAATATTTCGAGCGTTCCAAGTAGTGCAGTAAGAAGCCCTAAGATACCACCCATTGTTATTTACAATATTAATAATGAGCTTATTAAATGCACTTAACACTTCAAGGAAAAACTAAGAATTGATTCTGATGTCAAAATTAAGTCAAACAGAGGTATATTTTTGACAAAAACAATACAGGATTATATATATTTGATAAAATAAAAACATTAAAAATGGAGTAACACACAAACTCAATAAAATTTAATCTAAAACCAAGATACTTTCTAACACACTTTGTTTCTCGTATCTCTTTTAATTTACATATTTAGATATTGGCTACTATGCATAGGCATTCATGTTGTAAACATAATCATTCAAAAACATAGATATAGTAAATAGACCTCTATTTACAGTCTATCTTATATGTGAAATGAAATAAAACACTTTATTCTGGGACATGTCCCCTAAGAATAACAAGAATGAATGTCTAAGAATTTCTAGCAGGAAAAGAAAAGAAAAAATACATGATATTCCACAGATTTGATAAGCTTATATCTAATAGAGGGGCTATGTACATATGAGAAGACTACAAAGAACCAATAGCAACAGATAGTAACAAAAAACATAAATGAGTAGAGATGAAAAAAAAATAAAGAAAACATAGACATTATTACAAGGGGGAAAAGAGCATGGAAAGTTACTGGGATGAATTAAAAATAAATAAACAGAATACTAGTAGATATAAAAGGCGGGTTGAGTAAGAGTCCCGAGATATGACCTTGAAGGGTGTCGTATCACGTTATCTCGTGACCTTGAGGTGATAGCCAGGGCGAGGGGGGAGGAAAATCTGGGAATGGGTGTGTAATTTCGTGGAATTGGTGCGTCATGGGGGGGGGGTGATAAGAGTTTATAAGTGTGTCAGGAGCCTCCAGATAGTAGATCCGGCAACGCTGGGGGGGGGGGGGGAATCCGGTAACGTCGCATGGGTTGTGAGTCACTGTGACTCACCCATTGACGAGCAGCTGGGGGGCTCGCTCCTGTGACGTCAGGCCATTCAGCGATAAGAGTTCCCCTGTGACCTAGTGACGCACAGCTGGGTCTAGGATGTGTCCCATTCATGGTTCCCGCCTTAAGCGCGGCTTTTGCATGGGTCAGTTGAAGCATGGTATTAATGTGGGTGGGGGTAAAATGTGTCTTTAATCTCAGGGCGTCTGTTCTTTCAATTAGTTCAAGATGTGTAAGCGCTCAGGTTGGAGTCTGAGGTATGAGAATGATCGTCTGTCTACATTTGTTTGATGGTCTTCACCGGTGAGTGCCGTCAAGCTTGCATCAGCAGGATTTTATTATTTGAAAAATTCAGACTTAACAAGGTGTCCTTTTTGTGGAGTAATATTACACGAATGGTTGGTACATGATAACCCTTTTGTAGATCACAAGAAATGGGCTAAATATTGTCTGTTTATCGAGTACTTGGAACAACTAGAGAAGCTACCATTATTACTAATAGATGAAGTTGATAATAAAAAAGAACATGAAAACAGCTAACATGCGTAAGAGGTTTACACGTTTTATTCAAGAACTTGCACATTTAATAGTTTTATATGAAATAAAAAAAAACGAGATAAATCAACTAGTAAAAAAAATAGAAAAACTTCATCTATCCCCACCTCTCTGTTAAATCTTTTAGTCTCGTTGAAGCCTAGCAAGATGGAGGGTCCACGACGCTTGGAACTAGTGACTGAGTACCACATCACTTGCAGCAAACTAGTTCGAGTTGGTCTTTGTGATTTTGTGCCCACTGTCGCTGTCATCGACAAGAAAACTACAGTGTATATGGATACAGAAGAATGGAAATTCATCGTCGACCAAGTTCCAAGGATGTTGTCTCTTTTGCAAAGCAAGCCCCAGAAAGTGGAGGTTGAAGACCGACTAGGATGTAAAAATGTGAATTGCATATTTTCCAAGAGAGGGAGGAACAGGATCATGAAAATTGAACAGGTAATTCTTTGTTTCGCAATGTTTAACCAGAGTCCATCAACCCTTCAGCTGAATACACCTTCGGCATGTTTCAACAAAAATGATGTGACAAAGCTTTATAGAGAAGTTAAGAAAATCAACGACTCACTGGACTTGATAACCAAGATGGCTGAACTCTATAAAAAACATGAAGAACCTGTGGAATCTTCATCAATGGACTTTAATATTAATACTAATACCCTTTTTAATAATTTAAATGAACTCGATAAAATGTGTAATAATAGCCACATAAATTGTAATTTAAACTATATTCAATAAATAATTGTTATGTCTATACGTTGTTTTTTTTTTAACTTTTCCCTAAGTAAAAAGGAGAATAAAGGTAAATAAAAAAAAAATTTTAATTTCTATGGTTTATTTGAAATAAAACATGAATAAATTATAGATATAATATTACAATTAATAATTAATATATTCATTGAGGCATGAGAGTCTTCGTTTCTGGATAAATTCCTCATCCTCTCGCTATTCATCAGGTAAGCTGTCCCAGATGTAGTCTAATGTGTAGTCGAAAAGGTACAAAAGTAATGATCGAGGCAAAACTCTCAATTCTTCAGTAGTTAAAGTTTCGATACCTTCCTCTCCCAAACGACGTATCACCGACTCCATTCTATCCATCATACTAATGCAGGTTTTTTTTACTAGGAGGTATTTATAAATTCCCCTCCTCCTCAAACCACAAACACTGAGGACTATTTTTTTTATGGTAGCTGAGAGGGTTGACTAATGATTTTCTGTCAAATAGCAGTCCACAGTATACGCACTTAACTCTATCTTTGACTCCTCGAATAAATCCAGCATATGAAAGCAGATGATGAGGTGAGCCAATGTTTTTAAATGTTTGCCTTCTTATCTCTTCTATTTTCAAATCTACAGCTTCAGAATTTTTTCCAACCCATGTAGCCAGACGATGAGCTTGATTTAATGAGCAAACAAAGGAAGTGTTTAAATGAAAATGACAAGTCATCTGGTCATTATCTAATTGTTTCAAGTTTGGACAACTGAAATCATGGAGATCATAGACTGATTTATCAATGAGTTCTTCTATAAATTTGCACTTTTCCATTCCTTTTGCCCATAATATATCATAGTCTTCTGTAACGCATATTAGGAAATACTTCATATCTTCATATTGTACATCGCCATAGTCCCATTCCAATCCATGAATATGTTTTTTTACCCAAAGATTTGTCTTCGACTGACTCACTTCTTCAACATCTTGAGGTGGTTTAAAAAACCAATGATATGATGAACCATGGCTGATTGAGATGATAGATAGTTCTTTAACAATTAATGAGTTAGAAGCCGTGCGATAGCCCTGAAAATCAATGACCGCCGAACGCATCTTGTGGTTTACGCTCCGACGGTGAAGTGAGATTATTACAGCCGACTGAATGGTTATATATAATTAAAGCAAGTGCGAAGCTATTGAACTTTTTTAAAAATGACTTTATTAATTTACACTACAACAAAAGTTTTAAATAAAAAGATTTAAGTGTCTAAGCTACTAACTGAACGTGTATGAATGAATCACGGAAGGAGATTGCCTATCTCTAAGCGAGGAGCCTCATTTATATCATATCAAAAGGTCTACGCTCAGCATTATGATAAAGACTCAGCGCTAAAACTATATACACGCAGGTTTTTTTTTTTAAATAAACCTTGCGAACTAGACCTGTCCCCACCTCATATTCTACTATTTTATCATGAAGAATAAGACAGTATGCCTTGGTTTTAGCAGGAAAGTTCTCACTCGCCTCTAGTTGAACACGAATATCAATAGTCGTACTCTTTATCGCATCAGATTGTTTAGAACAATCTATAACGACTATAGGTGCTATGATCTCAAAATCACATCGTGACAGCAGAGGTTGAGAATGTCTATTGCCATAATAACTCGTTTGAAATTCTTTATACATTTCGTAGAGGAGAGCCACTTTTCCAAGCTCGAAATCTATATTCAAATCATCATAAGGATATTGCTCGCTATTCAGATAGAGTTTCAAATTTTTCAATTTGCAACTATCAAACTGACTGTTATCTTTGCTAGCGTTTCTCAGTCGATTTGTCTGGAATGCGATAATAACATACCGTGGCTTTTATAAATTTGTCGATGTTTTTACAAACCAGTTTTCTTGTTGTGATGCAGGTAAATTAGGATATTCGTAAAGATCCCATGATCTGAACGGAATAGAGATGACCTTGTTTTTATCTACCATTTTTAACAACCTCAGCCGTTCTTGATCAGAAACACGAGCATGAGGCATTCTCCAAATCACTTTATTTAATTTTATTACAACATCATCGTCACCCTTTACGCAGTTCAAGTCAGTACTCGATCTGATCAAAACGAATTCTTCCTTAAGATTAATTAAAATTTTTTGATAGTCCTCACATATCCTTAAGAGAATATCCAGTGGCAGACTAACACTAAAAAAACCGTTTTTATCTATTGAAAGAGTTTTGTCTACACCTGGGATTACCCATCCTGCATTTTCTAGACCTTTGACTTGATTAGGTGAAAATGACGCATGGCCTTTAAGCGTTGTAGTTATTCCTGGGTTTCTCACTCTATCAACTTCAATACCATTCAATTCATATCTGATCTCATCAAACAAAAACGCAAAAGCGTTATTAGTCAATTTTGAAGCAGTTCCAGGAGTACCATCCTTTTTTGAAATTCGTCCTTCCAGATAAACAAAACTTAATGAAGGAATCGTATTAACATCTTGTTGATGGATGGGTATTCTGATTTCATCAGACTTGTTAAGGGTGTTCCCCGCATACGCTTGATGTGAATGATATTGAAATTGTGTAAGAGATTCTTCAAATTTTACATCTGATGTAATATTTAGCATGTTATTCATTTTTTTTTCTTATTTTTAACCGAAAACCACACTGTTTTAAAAAGTTAGTGTTGACAGTTGTTAACGGGCTCGTCGATATTGGTTTACTAATTCTTAACTGAGTATGACATCTCCTTTTATAACGGGCTTCAACTCGCACACAACTCTCTCTGGTAAAATCAATCCCTATTCTTCTTCAAATGTATTCTCAATGTAACAGTTTCTCCCCTAAAGTCAATAAGCTCGCCGTTCTGATCCACTAAGCGAATGGTAATATTGTCAACAGTCCTCACGTTAGTAGGAAAGTAAATGACAGGATTCGGGGTTTCTACTATTTTATATCCTTGTTCAACAGTCGGAAAGAATTGATGTATGCTATGATCTGGCTCCCCGTTTACGTAAGACCCTGATGCGATGTTACAATGTATCGAAATAGTGTTTACGGAAAGGATTTTTACAATTCCATCTGATTCAGTATAGCGGTTCACTGGATGTATCACACGATTTGGACTATTAAAACCCAATAGTGGGCCAATGGAATGGGGTTTATCGGGAAAGTTGAAGTAAACCGGTTTAGTTGTTTTAAGTTCCACCTTTAAAGTACTGTGATTTCCCCGCGTAAAGAAAAGTATTTAGAGCACTGATATCATACGATCCCTCAGGTATCTGAATCGTCAGATTTCCAAAATAAAACTTATCGTTAACATCCTTCCTTACATTAGGAATAGTATTATATGTGTCAAAAGATAATAAGCCAACGGTATAACTTGATCCTAATTCTAGCAGAGGTAAAAAGTTCGCATGAAGAACGCTAGAATCCCCTGTAAGCGCTACTGTGTAGCTCATGATTATGAATGATTAAAATTTATGAGAAACGTCGGCTAAATACTTTAAGCAGAGATGTCCGCAAATCGGAGTATTCCACTTCTGATAACAACGTCTGTTGTAAGTTATTTGAAAACCTTTAAAGTAATCAAGTAGCTGTGGTGGTGGTTTCAAATTACCAAACGAATCAAAGTATTTCACAAGATTATCTTTTTTTATATAACAAACCCAATGAGAACCAGGTTCTGAACTTGTATGCAAATTTACAATAGCTTTCTCATGCTTTTTTGGATATTTAGGGAGACTATCAATCATGAATACTCCACGAAAAATTTTCAATATTGAAAACTTTAGCTATATAATTTAATTCGAGATCAGTCAATGGTTTATTCGGCAGTCATATTTTTCTCGGCCTTTTTTGTCGGTTTATAAACAGACCATAACCTTTCTTATAGGGTTTCAAATAAAGTCCGCTACCGACTTTCTGACCTTCTATAGCTAAATTATGCCTCTTTTGCTCATCCAATTTTAGCTTGGCTTCTTTAGCCTCATTGATCGATTTCACTAAACTTGCGGCTCCTCCAGTCAAAGAGCCCACAGCGGAAAGTCCTGCCATCAACGGTAAAAGAAATTGTAGAAAGCCTCCCTCCTTTGGCATCGGTAGAACTCTGGGTGGACAAGGTTTCGTCTTACCACGTAGATGCATTTTAGCCTTCTTATATGCCACTTTCGAAGCTTTCAGAATAGATGTTACATCATCCTGGTTAATACCTTTGACGATTTAACTAAGTCGATGAAACTAATCTTTTTCTTTTTCTTTTTTAAACCTGATCCAATTTTTCTTTTCGCTTTCATAACTAACCAAGCCGCGGCTTTTTCTCCCCATGACGAATCTGAAGCTTTAACTCTTTTCCAAGCATTACCAGCTAAGATTTTGTCCGCTTCCTTACGACTATCCATATCTTTGTATTTGCTATAAGCTATATCGTGATCTTTACAGGCTTTATCAAGCTGATTTATTACGTCACCTTTAGCTAGTCGCTTTTCTTGATCCGTACCAGGACCACAATACTGATAGCCCGGGAGATGTAATTCAATAGGCAACTTGTTTATAAAACTGTTTACTAGACCTGTTCCTTTGTGAGCTTTACGAATCATACTGTACTAAGAAAATGAAGAGCAGACTTATATATATTGTTGTGATATTTTAAAATGATGATTTTTTAATAGTGTTTGTTTAAATAAACTCGGAATTAGCGAGCATTGAATAACGTAATAACGATCCGTGATTCATTTTTGAAAGTATGAACATTTTTACTGTTGTCATATGAATTATTAATAATTGAAATAAAAATAATATCATATTTAATATAAACATTTATTATATAAACTTCTAAATTAAGCAAAGTAATAAATATCCGAAACAACTGGCATTAAATAACAAGTTGAAAGTCAAGAAGGCAACGGAGAGATGCAGATATATAATAAGCCGACATAGACCAAAAAAGCCCACATTCTTCTTTCGTCAGGAGCAGACACAGAAGGGACAACCAGGTAGTGAGACGCTAGCCGCCTCGTGGTGGACGACTTTCACTTTTCAGCAGATGCGACAACAAAGACATCTCGAACCACACAAAGATTATCCACAAGAAGCACTGGCCAGTATTAGTATAGAGTTACGAATAATTTACGAGGTACCATTTTAATGTTAGTTTTAATAGTATTCTTTATTACATACGTATTTTATTTTTGTATAACAATTTTAGTTATTCAATGTGTTATAAATAAAACCAATATTCCTTTTTCCAGAAGTTTCCTATATAATTTAATAATAATACTTTATTGTGCAATAATTACAATCTGCCTTTTATAAGGCAATAATACAGATAAATGATCTCATTCATACCATATTTACAGTCATCATTCACTCACTCATTCATACAATAGGACATGATTGGAGAAACTGGCCATTGCCAGGACTCCCACTGTCACGCGATTATAGCAGGTCACGAGGCCACTGCCGTTTCAGTCTCCGAGGAGGATTATAGGGATGAGTGGCGCAGTGCAAAGACTGTGCTACAGGATTAGGGTGGTTGGAAAGGCTACTGTGGAATTTCATAAACTTGGAAGGGATGAGTTCTAGAATGTAGGGTATATTAAGGTCGTTATGAAGGGTTTTGTTGCTGACATAATAAGGGGCATTTACTATTGTTCTCAGGACTTTGGATTGAAAGGATTGGATACGCTTGATGTTCGACTTTTTTGCTGTCCCCCATAGCTCTATTCCGTATGTCCAGCCTATATAATTATTAACAGAACCCTGATATAACGTTAAAGTTATTAAATATAAAGTTTTTTAAAATTATATGAAAGAATATATAATTAAAATATTAATTAATAAATAGCAAATATTAGAATAATATACTGAAGCATAATACCGTCGTTTGCATTCAGAATGAAATTCGTCTAGTAAAATGTTTTAAATTGACCGAAAGATATTACATCGGTCTTTTAGCCCTGCTGACTGCACTATCTAATCAAGGGTGTTCTAAGTAATCTTAGCCCACATGGCCACTCAGAACCTCTCAGGTCAGAACTTGCAAGATGGTCAAAATCCCCACCTCAGCTGGGGTCTTATATATGCGATGATATCCTCAAGATGAGCTCATTCCTCGTTTGGTGACGTATTACCATATAAGTGTATGGTTCGTAGCTGCTTCAGTTATCCTTGCAGCAATTGTAAGTAAGATAGTCTTTGAATTGTTATATCATTATTCTCTTGCATCAATAAATAGCTAAGCAAATAATATGATTTTTAGATGTCTCTCCTTAAAAAATTGAATGAAATTAATCCCCTAAACATTGGTGAATTGACTATTGGACGGACATACAAGGTAATAAAACTGAGCAAAAAGGAGACAGAATATGGCCCATCTATTGAGGCCATAATAGAAGATGATGAAGAAGGAAAAGTGCGAACCTTCCTACCAAAACGATATATATATGCGTTCACTGAAGAGGAATTAGCAAGCTATAGAGGTATAGTATATTTAAATATATAATAAATATAGTATTTTTTTTAATTAGCTAAGTGATTATTCTCGTTTTTAGGAGAGCTGAAATTTCAATATCTCGGAAAAAAGAAAAATGCATATGACATTAAATTCGAATAGTTGATTAATTTAGGAAGGCTATTTTTTTATTTTTATTATTTTGGTTTTGTATATTTTTTTTTTAGTGTTAAGGAGTAAAATGAATAGTGAAAGCAACGCAAATAATTATTAAAGCAGGCTTTACAACTGGGGGTAAAAATTCAAAAATTCACAGAGTATTAAAGTTTAAACAAAAGAATTGGTTGGCACCATACATAGAAATTAATTCAAAGATGAGGGCATCTGCAAAAAATACATTCGAGTCAGATTTTTACAAATTAATGAATAACAGTTGCTTTGGTAAATTTATGGAGAACGTGCGTAACAGAATCGATTTGAAAATAGTAACCAATGAAAAATCATTATTTCGTCAAGTAAACAAACCAAATTTTAAAGGTAGGATTATATTTGCAGATAATGTAACAGCAGTCCAGTTGGAAAAAGACAGTATTATTTTTGATAAACCGTTGTATGTAGGATTCTCCGTGCTAGAATTGAGCAAAGTTTTGATGTATCATTACCACTATAATGTTTTCTTGAAAAAATATGGTATAGAAAATGTTACCTTATGCTATACAGACACCAATTCATTTTTATACAATATTAGGACGGAAGACGTGTATTCTGATATATCCGGAGAGTTACAAAAATATTTTGATACAAGCGATTTTCCTACTTCTCATTTCTGTCATTCTGCAAAAAACAAAAAAGTAGTTGGTCTGTTGAAAGATGAAACCTTTGGAGATCCTATAGTGGAATTTGTCGGGTTGAGACCTAAAATGTATTCTTACATAACAAACAAAGATATAACGGTTAAAAAGTCAAAGGGAATAAAAAAAATCAGCTGTTGACGATTTTACTTTTAACGATTACTTAAACACACTTAAAGAAAGTAGTAAATGTGTATATTCTTCGTTTTATATAATTCAATCTAAAAAACATAAAGTTCAAACTTCACTAATAAATAAAAAGTCATTGTGCTCATTTGATGACAAAAGGCGTACATTAAGCGATGGAGTGCAACACTCCCTTATGGTCACTATAGCCTTGATGAATAAAAAAAAAACAACCGTTAAATTTAATTTGTATTGTAACTGAAAAAAGGATTTTAAATCAATTTAATGTCTAATTGTAGTATTATTATTAATTGCTTAGAATAAGCATAGGTTAAAAAGAACAACAATTTGTAAGTAATAGATTTATTTTTTTAATGTAGAGTAACAATACATATAATGTATACAGTTTTTGTAAAAAAATAATAAATGTCTATTATAAGAGTAAGTGTTTTGTTTCTTTCACAACATTATGCAATATCCTTCCTGTCAATCCAGCTACGTTCTTCTAATCCCAACCACTTTACATACCATTTATTTCCTTTTCTTTTTAAAACCCTCTCTACAAGGTATATATTTGGATATTTAACTTTTTGCAGCTCTTCTTCATAGAATGCACCACTAATCGTTTGTCCTTTCAGACCTTCCAGTAAGTAAGTGAAAGGGTATGTCTTTTGAATCTTGACTATCTTAAAAATTTCACTAGACCAATTTAAAACATATCCTTTTAAAAATATGGATTTTTGTTTAGATATTCTGACAAAATCATCTTCTTCAAATTTCTGCTTTCGTACTACTTTACTCATAGTCAATGAAGAATAGACATTATTTTTCAAATATTTTTCTACTTTTTTATGGTGAGCATCAATTGGACTCATACCTATAGTCCTATGAAATGATGAATTATACTCTTGTAAAATTTGAGGTAGGTATCTAAAAATTTGTAATTTCCTTGCATGCTGAAGGCTTTCCACATTTTTCCTTTTAATGTTCTATTAAACCTTTCTACAATGGAAGCTTTCATATTAGAAAAAGTGGAATAATGATTAACAGAGTATTGTTTCATTAAAGATTTAAACTTGGA